>WOVY01000645.1:600000-1042500 GCA_013436015.1 Rhipicephalus annulatus
TGACTCTTTCAGTACATACCTTTACGATTACAACTTTTACAATGAAATGCTTGACAAAGGAGCTTTCACCCTAAATTATTTCGCAGTTATTTCCATACCGATTCACTTTTCATAATAATACAGCTGTGGTTTTTGAGTAATGGCTTAGGACAAACCTTGAAGCTCTGTTCTGTTTTTTTTTCATGTTTGTCACCTCAAGACATAATACAAGAGATCTCATGCAAAACAAGCGTATTCAAGCATTCAGTGTTTGTGTGCTAAGTACACCGTGAATTTTAAACATGCCGGCGCCTGTCTCAGGCTTCGCTGTATAAAGTATAACAATTTGGCGACCTTCGCCACCACTAAATACACAGCAGGATTTTATCACTGGCCCTCCATGGTTTTTCATTAGTTCTCCAGCTACCCGCAACTGCCCAGAAAAACCTGCTCTTCTTTTCCCATCGCAACACCCAAGTCATCAGGACGGTTCTTAATTTTCTTCGGGGGCACTGGACAGCTGTCTGTAGATGGCGGTCGCTGCGTCCTCGGCCATAGACGTCATTTTTATTTTCTTACCTCGTCTTTATTTCTGTATCCTCCTTCCTCTTTAGACGCTGAGACGTGCTTCCACTTAGGGTTGCAGAAATATCGTCTTTCGCACTCCTCATGCTCCTCCTCCAATCACTCGCAGCATGTGAGGTTTGTCTTTGTTGAACCTTGTAGCGCTTGGAAATATCAAATTAGCCTTTTTTACATAAATGAAGGTCTCACACCACGCTCCTATACACAATTTGGACTTGAATAGCGCTCATATAAGCGCCCAGTTGCGAAAGAAACATTTATAGGCACCTTAGTGATTTATGTACGAACACCCAAACTAGGCTCTAACAGGCAATATGAAAACACCATAAAAGCCTTTTTTAACCTCCAATTTATGCTCATATATCCAAATGGCACGATAGGAACGCAAGGAACAAAATAGGCATTTGCCTGAATCCAGTCTCTAATTATCACACTTACTTAAGCGAACGGCTCTGGAGAACGCGAGTGTTCACCCAACACGTTCGCAACGGCCTGTAATTAGCGTTCTCGCCATTCTGTTTTGCGAAAGCTGTGGAAATCAGTAAAACTGAAGTTATCCGTGGCCAGTCCCATTGCAACAGTAGCACAGACTGGGGTCTTTTTTTTCGTTGAGCGCCGAGTTATGCCGCCCGCTCTTGTTTTGTCGTCGTTTAGGCGAGTTTAGGGCACTTTACGGAGGTTCTGTGACGCGTCCAACTAGCGCAAAGAATATCGTAGCTAATTTTCTGAGTATTATATGCGCAAATACATCTAATATTTAGCTCAATCGTTGTTTCGTACGGTTAAGTGGCACATGGTTGCGCAGAAAACTGCGCAAGAGAGTCGGGCTTTGCACAACTCAAAACTGCTTCGACAGGTGGCGTTGCGTGTCCACGAAACTCCAGAGTTTGAAGTCTATATAAATGGACCGCAAAGCAGATGATACTGAGGGGTAATTCTAGACGCCTAAAGCACCACAGGAAGAAATAATCACAGAGTAAGAGCGTCAACTCGCAACTGATTTATTTGCAGGAGAAACGCAGGAACTATAAAGCCGCACACGCATGTGCAGAACACCACACTACTTCACCTAGTCACATGAAAGCAGATGATGTTGGATAGATGGTGCTGATATCAGTGGTGACAGGAGTTACTTGACGCAACACATGGTAACTTCCCGTGTAATGCGACAAAAGTTTTTTCAGATAGACCCACCCGACAATGAGGAGACCAGAACATAACGAGCGTACCGGGAGCGCAATGTACGTCTTGATGTTCCTCATCGTACCGACGCCGTTGGTTGTTGTGACGCCATCAGCCAAGCGATGGCGAGTTGACGGGCAGGATCGGCTCGTTCAATCGCGCCGCGGGCATACTGGCTGGTGGACGAGGTATGAGCTTTGATGTCTGTGGCCAGTGGTAAAGTTGGCTCTCTTACATACAACAGGTAAAACGGGGAAAAGTCCGCTTTGTGGTGACGGGATGAATTATACGCTAAAATTGCATAAGGGAAAACAAGGTCCCAGTCACGATGTTCGGGCGACACGTCATATTTGTCAGAGTGAGCATATTTGTCAGAGTACCGTTAAAGCGTTCCGTAAGGCCATTTGTTTGAGAGTTTTAAGCGGTGGCAAGTGTGGGTTGTGTGGAACAAGAATGCAGGATATCGGTTAAGACTTGGGATAGAGATGTACAGCCACGGTCTGTGAGGGGTTGGCTCGGGGCACCGTTGACCAATATAACGTCCCGTAAGAAGTCAGCAACGTCGGTTGTACAACTTGTCGGTATATTTCTTGTATTAGCGTAGCGTGTAGCATAATGTATATTCACGAAAATGCATTTTTTCCCAATGTTAGTTTCGAAACTGGACCAAGCAGGTCTCATCCAACAGGTTAAAATGGTTCTGCGGGCTTGTCAATTAGTTGAAGATGGCCAGCGGTTAGAAGTGACGGTGCTTTTCGACGTTGGCATAAATCACGTATCGCCGTACCGAGCGAACAAGGCCTGACTAAAAGAAATAGTGCCGTATACGCTCGTTATTGAGACACACACGCGAAGGTGTCTAGTTGTGGGGCGTTGTGAAGTTCGGTGAGGGCACGGTGCCGCAAATACTTAGGCACAGCAATGGGAAGGTGAAAATCGTCAGGTTACCGTGGTATGGTAGTGCATTCATACCAATGGAAAGAAAATAATCTTCATTAGTACGGTGACTTATCAATGGCACTGAGAAAGATCACGCCCATTAGTGAGCATATAAAGGGGCTATAAAACAACGAAAATAATACTATGATACTAGGCCTAGCCATCAGTGGTCTCTGCTTCGAGTTATGATTGAAGAATAAAACAATGAGGGAACATCTGTATTCGTCTGTTAACAGTGGCGGGTCAGATGCTAACTAAACACACTCTGTAACAGTTTTGAAGGGCGAACATCCATAAGTAGTTTCTGGCGTGAGTTTCTCGCAAAGTTGCACTTACGTTACCTTCTGCATAACCACTTTAGCACGGATTAGTCAATGTGCAACACCTTCGCTACGTCCCAGATAATCCGTAACAAGCATAATGAAAACGCTAGCTGAACACTTTTGCAACTCTGGCAGATTTAGATATTAGACTTTCCATAATGCTGCAACAGAAAGGAACTGCCTGCATGATATAAAAGCAAATATTGAATCACCATAGTCTAGTATCCTATGCATTGTCAATTCTGTTACCAGAAGTACTGTAATTTCGCAAGCTCGAAATTTTGGTGAAGGAGCACAAGCCGGAAATCGCGCAATTAGACGAAGGAAGGCAAAACAGGCACAAATACATCAATACTTTTATTGGAGGCAGACCCACAGGTATGCGCATAATATTAATGAGAATTAACGAGCACTAATCCTAGAAAATGTATGGGGGATGTCATTACTTGTAAATGTAATGAATATGGGAAGAAAGAAGTTGAAGAAAACATGGGTTGCCAACGGCAGGGTCCGAACATGAGACAAGATTTCTTTTCCTCCACTTTTCTTTCTTCGAAATTACGTTAGGGTGAATTCAATGACATCCCCTACACTTTCCCTGGCATGATTGTCTGTTAGTCTTCATTTGTACTTTTACAGCGAAAGCTGTAAAACGATCTGCGGCGTCGTAGTTGTCTGCAGTTGCTGCCGTTGTCCATAACCACTATCTTCAAAAAAAAACTAGTACCAAAGACACAATGAGTCTAGATTCTAGGTTCGAATTGTTTGTTTTTTTGCCACCTTTTGTTTTTATGCCTTTTTTTCTTTCATAGTATTTACCACAAAGGTGGCCTAAGTATATACATAGCGTACAACATATGAAGGGTCAAGTCGACAAATGTACAATGAACGTTACAAAGTAAATCTCACACAAGACAATGTTTTAGGCGGCATTTGATTAGCTCACTTCATGAACACAGCATACCAGTCCGACTGAAATTGCAGTTGGTCAAAAAAGTCCCTTAGCCACACAGTCATTTGCACAAAGTGGCATCGCGAGAACATCATTGGTTCCAGATATTTATGCAACATGCAAGTTTTTCATAAACTCTGCATGCCTATTAACAACAGCATGTCTACTGGCATGTCAAAACAATTGGGTGATATGAGGTAACGGGTGCTATGAGAATTTTTATCGAGACGTGTTTAAAGCCCTCTGCAGCACGTTCTAGAAAAGGATGGCGTCCTTACAACTAAAAAAGAAATGTTCTATTCTTTCCAGAACTTGGCATAGGTAGCAGTTAATACAAATATGCATTTGGTGTTTAACCAGACTTTACAGGTATTCTTTATGTATGCATTTTGTAATAAAATTTCTCAAGTGGTTATTGATGAAATAGGTATTGGTGTTTAACCAGACTTTACAGGTATTCTTTATGTATGCATTTTGTAATAAAATTTCTCAATTGGTTATTGATGAAATAGATATTTTCGTTAGGTGTACTAGCACTTTGAACAAAAATTCCAATGTATAGTGAGCGCTAAAGTGAAGCCGGAGAGCACAGCGACTACAGCATACTATAAGTCTTTTCTTAAGCTAGAGAACAAGTACTGATTGTAAAATCTGTCAGAAAACGCACTGAATGTATACCTCACGCACGAACCCTCACGCACGAATATACGCATGTATACCTCACGCACGAATATGTTACTGGCGCTTCTTGCTTCGTGTACACACAACTCTAAAGTGTCAGAATAACTGGAAAGTATAATTTAGACATCCATGAACCAAAATAAACTATTCTGTTTTGTGTCAATGTTCGCACAAGCAGCGCTGACGATCGAACGTCGTGCTGTCAGCTACGCAGGCTGTCACTGAAAGCTGCCGGCCGCACTTAGCCGGTACTTCTCCGACTGATATGTAAAAACACAAAACTTTCAGTTGGTAATTTGGTACGCCTTCGTGAACGAACTCCCTGGCATACGTTTTCAGTGGGTTACTTTAGTATTTCTATGGGTGATTTTTTAATTGTTGATATTGATATAACTGCATATATCTGTAGACTGGCACGCTCACTGTATACCGCCAGCGGATGCCTGAGAAACGCTATCGCTCACCATCGCGACTCCTTTAATGCATTTCTGGCATTGAGTGACCTCCCACTTGCTTCAGACACAGTTTAGGTAACCGTTAGATATATTGCGAAGATCAAATGCAGAAACTTCAAGCATCACAACTCAGCTGCTTCAAAAGCAGCCGTACCCAGTTCCCCGTCCCAGCAGGACCTATCGTGCCGCCCGCATCTGTGTACCAGTTGCCGGCGCTTTTTACTTGAAGTAGGCACAATTGTAAAGTGTAAGACTGACTGTAAAGTACAGTTTAGACATCCCTGAGTCTAAGTCGACCATTTGTCTTCCATCTGAGCGCAGGAGCGATCTTCCATCTGAGCGAAGCTTCCATCTGAGCGCAGGAGCCGGTACTGCTCTGATTCGTACGAAAGAACACGCAATTTTGAGTGTGTAATTTAGTACGCGTTAGTGAACTAACATACTGGCACACTTTCTCACCGGATTGCATCATTCAGTTCTTCGGTGGTTTCTTAGTTGTAGGTATCGATATAACCGCAAATATGTTATCTAGCACGCTGAATGTGTAATGCTACATCGTCGCTTGCGCGAAAGAAAAAAAACTCAATATTCACTCGTGTGCGTGGATATTTACCGTTGATATCTACGAAACAAGACATGTAAATCATCTGTTCTTGTGGACCAGTAGCAAGTGCTAGCAACGAGTATAAAAGGAAACAAAACTACCAGCAGCAACAGCTCACAATCTGTGGCTGCTCCACCAGTCAATTTGAGATTTTTCAGAGTTAAGATGTAGATATTTCAAAAAACTTTGCGCTCTTGCTAATATCTGCACGTCATTCGGTGCACGGAAGCAGTTCGTCACTGTGGATTTAAGACGCAATTGTTATTTGGAAAGGAATATTGTGTCAATCTTGCCTGCGCGACTTGTGCACATGACGTTGAACGGCACATTCTTCGGATGAATAGTCGTTTTATAACCCCACATGCACGTTCTGGCATGGCGTAGTGGGTTGCGCACTCGGTTAAAGATCAGGAGGTAGCGAGTTAATCCCGTCAAGTAGCGTTTTATTTTTTGTGTTTTTATTTTTATTTTGAATGGACGTTATTTTACTTATATATTTATTTATTTATGGCGAATGGGCACCCCCGTTTTATCCCTGGGAAGCCATTTTGCGCAGAGTAATGGGACGCTGCCGCTCCAGTGTCTTAGTATCTGCGCTGGAAGGTGCTCGTACCAATGCCATACTGGTCCCATAATCAGGCATGGCGCTGGACGCTGGTACCCAGTGGCGGTGGTTTTCGCAATAGGGAATTTTTTATGAAGCGTTGTATCCGCTAAGCACTTTCGAATAATATTGTGCAAATTGTTCATGCAGTGACTGACGATGATGTTTTATGCATAAAGTGGGTATGCGCCAGTTATTAGGTGATCGAAAACAAGCTTTTGTAATGGGTTGAGGCATTGGACGACCGACTAGTTAAGCTATTTGCATTGTCTGACACCTGGTTTTTTTTTGCTATTCTAAAAGGCTTCATTACCCATAATGACTCGATTCTTTTTCCGATATCGAGCGTGCCCAGGACAAGTTTGTGAACAAGTCCCAAGCCCCGGCATGGCTATATGACTTTGAGTGTGAGGCCCCGGTTCGCCAAACAGCTGCGATTGCTAACGCCAAAAACGCATTCCAGAGGCATGATGCTTTAAGTTACAAAGGTGCCTGTGTTCGATCCCGCAATACTCGTATTTCGCATTCAGAGGAGCCCACAAGTCGAGGCTTACTCGATGAATATCGCAACGCTAAAATCAAGTTCGTACCAGACCTTTACTCGGGAGGAATATTGGTCAATACTTGCAGTGTACTTATGTCAGAACTTGAAACTTAATACAAAGGTTTGTTCAGCAAATCTTCTCAAAACTAAAACAAAGATGGCGGGACGCAGTTTTTGTCATTTTTGACTTCTCTAACTGACGAAGAATGATAATCTAATAGTGGGAAATTCAGTATACAAGAAATAGAACTTGCTATTGAACAGTTATCACTGTCAAATACGCCAGGTTCTGATGCAATATACGGCAAGTGTTACACAACAATAAAATCAGTCATGGGCCCTGCACTGGTTGACATTTTCACGCTGAGTTTGAATGTACACATAGTTCCTCGCTGCTTTACTGAAAGCAATACTGTCCGAATCTCAAAGTGCTCAGATGAAGAAAATCTATGTCCCGTTGACCACTAAAGATCAATAAGATTGTGCAACGTTGACTACAAAATTTTTGAAAGGTACATTCAAACACACTTTATTTTTCAATGTCACTACATATTGGTGCCCATCAGACGTGTGGTCTGGAAAGTCGCTCAATAGAGAATAATATACATATTTCTCGCATAGTATTGTAAAAGTGTTCGCAATCACATAATTACTGGCAATACTACAAGTATACATAGCGAAAACTTTCGAACGGGTTCACCATAATTTTCTGTTTTATCTTCTCGAACGTGCAAACATTGGCTCCACAATATGTATAGGTGTGAAACTATGCTACAATGAGTGTTCAGCCCCCTTAACTGTTATTGGCTATCTTTCAAAACCCATGTTTCTTACTTCGTCTATGAAACAAGGCTGATGATTGTCGCCAATGCTTTTTGACCTTTACTTGGAGCCAGTGTGCTTAAGTGTAAAAAAAATAACAACGTCCGCCATTCCAGTGCTTATGACATTGAGTTAAAAGTTTTGGCGTATGCGGATGACCTAGCGTTCTTTTGCACAGTTTTTTCTAGTATAAAAATGGTTGTGTCAACAATCGGAGAATTAGGAAAAATCTAATCTTTGGGGCACGAATGAACTTTGCTAAAAGCTTCAGACTGTGGTTTGGTTCGCGGACATTAACCAACCCAATTTCAGGGTTGGTTTTTATGTCTACTACTAGTTTATATGTTCACTACAACCACAACCTACTACTTTCACAACACTTCCTTATCTGCAAGGGATCGTGCGTGAAGTATACTAGTCTAATCGTCATCTGACATAATTTCCTATGTATACTTCTTCTCTAGCTTAAGAAAAGACTTATAATATCCTGTGCTGGATGACTTCCTTCCGGCCCCAATTTACCGCTGACTATATATTAGGTTATGCATGTGGGAACCAATGGCATCCCATGATCACGGAGTTTTTTTATTAATTTTATTTTTATTTTTTTATTCAGTACAGTACAGTGCAAGTAAAAAGTTGATATATTACATAAGGAGGTTTATAAGTAAAAACTGTCAGGGGGACCTTGTGTGATTTCATGTATAAAATATAGAAAGATTGACAACTAAAGAAAAAACAGCAAGCGAATAAAACAAAATAAACCTAATGAAAATTATTATTGAAACTTATGGTAGTTCAAAATATTTACATGTAAGTAATAAAACAGGAGATAACTAATTGGATTAAGTGGCTATAACATAACTCATACATATCACTAACTAATACAGTGTCACTTCAGAACCTATACACGTACACATAAATGCATATAACCGTATTAAGGCATATATATATATATATATATATATATATATATATATATATATATATATATATATATATATATATATATATATATATATATATATATATATATATATATATATATATATATATATATATATATATTCAGGTGTTGCATGTTGTTAGTAAGAACTGTTTTAGGTGCCGCCGGAAACAATGTAATGAGGGG
This sequence comes from Rhipicephalus annulatus, assembly GCA_013436015.1. Lineage (NCBI taxonomy): Eukaryota > Metazoa > Arthropoda > Arachnida > Ixodida > Ixodidae > Rhipicephalus > Rhipicephalus annulatus. Next base: position 608,803 of record WOVY01000645.1, read on the forward strand.
CTGGATTTAATAATTGATGGTAGAGAGTTCCAGAAAGAAATGGCAGAAAACAAGGCTGTCATTTTACCGTAGTAAGTGCTTACATTTGGAAGCAGAAGGTTACTATTTTCCAAAAACCGTGTGTTATTTGTATTGTTGAGATGTGTGAGGGCAAGTATGTCAGTAGGAATGTCACGGACTCTACTTCTGAATAATAAAATTCCAAGTTTGAGTTGAAAGGTGGAAATGCACGGTAGAACTTAGAGAGTGCTAAAAAGGGGTGCTGCTGATGCTGTGTAGAAACTATGTGTGATAATTCGGACTGCTCTTTTCTGAAGATGAATGAGAGATGTTAGGTGTGTGGCGTCGGTATTGGCTCAGGATGAAATGCAGTAGGTTAGGTGACTGTTAATGAAAGCATAGTAAAGTGATTTTAAAATGCGTTGCTGAAAACAATGCCTTGTACGAATGAGTGTGCGGATCCAAAAAGCAGTCTTCTTGATGACAGATGTCACGTGAATGTTATATTTGAGTTGAGGGTCTAAGGTGACACCTACAATTGTAGTGAACTTTGATGGGGGGACGACGCAGTTATCAATGTATATTTCGGGTGAAATCGTGACGCTTTTTTCGGACGAGTGAAATAACATAAAATTTGTTTTAACAGGGTTGATTTTCAATAAGTTATTTTTGCACCATGAAACAAGTTTGGTGACATCAGTGTTTAATTTTGCTAGTAGATTGTTAAGATCATTGTCACTAGAAAATATCATAGTATCGTCAGCTTAAAGGATGCCGTCAGATGAGTTAAGTGATGATGGTAAGTCGTTAATGTAGATAAGAAACATGAGAGGTCCCAGAATGGAGCCTTGTGGGACTGCCTGAGAAGTTATTATTAGTGAGGATAAAACATCGCCATAATTGATAATTGACAACCTGGGTTCTGTTAGCGAGGTAGCTTTGTAAAAGGGCTAATGATTTGATTGATATGTGGGGTTTAACGTCCCAAAAATACCATATGATTATGAGAGACGCCGTAGTGAAGGGCTCCGGAAATTTCGACCACCTGGGGTTCTTTCACGGGCACCCAAATCTGAGCGCATGGGCCTACAACATTTCCGCATCCATCGGAAATGCAGCCGCCGAAGCCGGGATTCGAACCCGGGACCGGCGGGTCAGCAGCCGAGTACCTTAGCCACTAGACCACCGCGACGGGGCTGTAAAAGGGCTAAAGTAGGCCCGCAGATTCCCAAGGAATTAAGTTTAGCATACAAAATAGAGTGGTTTATAATGTCGAAGGCTTTAGTTAAATCTATAAATAACGCTCCTGCTCCGAGCCCCTTATCGACGGACTGTTTTATGCTATCTGATAGTTTAATCAGTGCTAATTCAGTAAAAAGCTTAGCACGAAAACCAAACTGCTTATGTGACGAAAGGTTAAATGTTGTTAGGTAGTCCATTAGACGATTTACAATGAGCTTCTCGATTACTTTACTAAAGAATGGGAGGATTGTTATAGGGTGATAATTAGGAAAAACTTTTCGTTCTCCCTTTTTAAATACAGGTAATACTTTTCCTTGTTTGAGGATATTAGGAAACATGCCTGAACAAAATGCGGTGTTAATAAGCTCTGAGAGCACGGAAGATAACTCACGAGCAACAAGTTTGATTTTAGCTGAATAAATTGAATCGAGGCCACATCCTGTCGTCTTCAAACTTGTTATAGTGCAAAGAACCTCAGCAGGTGACGTGGGTTTTAAGAAAAAAGAGTGAGGCAAGCGAGACAACGAAGGCAGCTTACTGACAGTCGATACCGAGTGTCTGAAAAATGATTCATTAAAAAAATTGGTGATAGTGACAGGGCAAGTTAGAACGCTGGTACCATCCGAAAATTCGGTCTCAAGTGCATCTGGCTTATCAAGATGTAAGAATTCCTTAATTACGTTCCAATTTTTTCTACTGTCATTCCCATTTTCGAGCAGTTTATTTTGATAGTAGGTTCATTTGGCTTTTTCGAGTAGGACAGTAAGAGTTTGTGAATAGAGTTTAAAGCGGTTCCTGAGGGACAGGTTGAAGGGCTAAAGTTTTATTTTTTTGTAAAGGTTATCTTTTTTATTTATGCTACGCAGCAGTCCTCTATTAATCCACGGGTTTATAGGGGCTGAGTACCAACGCGTTATGGTGGGTACAGATGTACACAAGTTTATGATACATGTTAGTTTCTCAGTCAAGATACTAAATGCTTTATTAACACAAGGTTCTTGCGGTAGTTTACCCAGGTCAAAGCGGGATCTCAAATCAACGAATTTCGTTAAATCGAAACGACAGCCATTGACCATATTATTTTTAGAATTAGTTTGTGTTTTTAATAATAGAAAAATTGGATAATGATCTGTTAGATCAAAATTGACCACACCGGCCTCCTGAACTGACATAAAGTTACTGAGTATATGGTCAATGAGCGCGTTCCGACTACAAGGAGCACATCGTGTCGGAGAATCCAGCAGAGATGTCAACCCATGATGGATGAAGCAGTTAGAGTATTGAGCAAAAAAACGGTCGTTAATAATTGTAATGTCAATGTTAATGTCACCCAAAATGATCATGTTCTAATTTTCGGACATAACTGAGCTTAGTATATTATCAAGCTCAGCACAAATGTCACCGTAAGATGATGATGGGCCCGATAAATTGAACCAATGATAGTTCTTTTGTTAGACGGAAGGAAATCTCAGTCGGAGTCGAGCCAGACTGATTCACATTTCCACACAGAAAGCACGATATCAGTAAGTCGTTTATATGACAATGCGTCAGAAATGCATATGTCTGATCCACCGTAATAGTCACCGAGGCGATGAAAAAATTCAGCACGAGAGTCCGGAGTGGAAAACTTGTTATCATCAGCTGCAGATAGCCATGTTTCTGATAGACATATGAGCGAAAAGTGATGATCGGTTAAAAAAAGGAAATTAACCATATAATCAAAGTTTTTCGGTAAGCTTCGGGTGTTAAAGTGCATGATTGAAATATGAGAAACGAACGAACTAAGAAGTTGCTTCAGTTCGAGGACAGTGTGTGTCGCCATGATGGTTCACAATCATCATGGATGCTTAATTGCTATTTAGAAAAAATGACAAGATCATTAACACCAGAGATGTGGTACACTCGGCAGTCCGTGGACTTTTTTGCTTTGATGCGGCAGTTGTCAACCCAAAGGAACTGCCACTGCTTTTCTTTCTTAACTGCCAATGCCTGAGCAAACAGCCGCTTGTTCTCGGGTGTTAGGTGATCGTTGACAAATATGGGCTTATCCTGATTCATCATGGCGATAGTCCGGGTTGTCAGACGCGCTATTCTGGCCTTTGAAGCAAATTCGACCTTTTTTCGTCGTGAACAAAAACGCGAAATATTATTCGAGCGACTTTTAGCGGGGGCTCTATGCACCACATCTATCTCAGCAGGCCTCACAAGACAACCGATCTTATCTGTGATCTGTTGCAGAATTGTTTCACAGCTTTCGCCTTTTGTCTGCGGAACACCTTTAATTTCAACATTGTTCATGCGCAAATATTTCTGCAATTCAGCAACCCGCTATATTAGCTGCACTTTTGTTCGAGACAGCTCTTTATTTTCTTCGACCAGGCTTTCCTGCTTAGACTTCGTTGCTTCAAAGATGTCATTAAACATGGCAACACTGTTACGCAGTTCCCCAACTTATTTGCGTAATGATTCTAATTTTCTAAAAGCTCAGCACAAGTGGGCATTTTGGTTTAGCATTAATGGGTGCGGCAAACTACGAGAGCAAAAAAGTTAAACAAGAAGAGCAAAAGTGGGCCTTAAAATAATGTGCAGAAAACAAAATAATGTACAACAACCTCCAGAAAACAGCGCTTTGAGATAGGTAAGAGTGCACTTGAAGTTTTAAAAGACTATGTCTATTAAAGACAATTAATAACTGTGGGTCCGAACCACGAGACTGAAGTAACTAGAAGAATAAGAATGGGGTAGAGCACTTTTGGCAAGCACTGTCAAATCATGACAGGTAGATTGTCACTATCCCTCAAGAGAAAGGTATATAACAGCTGTATCTAGCCGGTATTTAGCAAAGGAGCGGAAACCTGGAGACATACAAAGAGGGTTCAGCCTAAATTCAGGACTACGCAGCGAGCAATAGAAAGGAAAATGGTAGGTGTAACCTTCAGAGACAAGAAAAAAGCAGAGTGGATTAGGGAACAAACCTGGGTTAAAGAATAATATATGTACGTCAATTAGGCCGTACATGCCTTATAGGTTTTGAATATTATGTTAAGACATCTTATTTACTTTCGTTGTCCATTAACGTCGCGTAATACCAAACTTGGTATATGTGAAGTCAGCAAAAAGGCCACGAGGGCGCTATGAGTGTAGAATTTAATAATGTTATACATGACGCGCATATCAAGATTATCATGTTTGGACATGTCATTTAATTTTGTCATCTGTTCACATCAAGAGATACTAAATTTAGTATATGTGGAGCTAGCGAAATGGCCACGAGCACATTGTGAGTGTGGTATGTTGTCATGTTCTTACATGCAACGAGTGTCCCGATTATCATGTCTACACCAGTCATATACCTTTCTCATTTATTGATGTCCCATAATGCCTAATTCGGTATATCCTAAGCTTGCGAAACCAGAGCAAAAAGAAAAAGACCATGAATTGTGAATCATGACATTCATGACATACATGTCATAATTTTCATGTTATGACTAGTCACTATGCTCGCCATACAGTCATGTAATGCTATACCAATTTAAGTATTATTACTATTATCGGAACGACAGGATAGTCATAAGTCAGAGGCGGATAGATAGATAGATAGATAGATAGATAGATAGATAGATAGATAGATAGATAGATAGATAGATAGATAGATAGATAGATAGATAGATAGATAGATAGATAGATAGATAGATAGACACGCTCAAAGTTGCCCAAGTTCGCTAAGAAATGCTTGACATTTAAGAAACATGGATGACATAAGCAGTGCGTGAAAACATTTTGTCGGAAATGCATGAGCTTAATGGCTTCAAGAGCTTTCAAATAATTGAAATATTCAAGAAACCTATACTCAGTTCATTGACAAGCATAACAAAAGCCGAGATAGCAAACAAACACACGAACATTTTCGCTGACATAAATGAAAGCATAATATCTTCTGGGGCCTACAGCTCCCTATATTGGAAAGAATATGATTCCAGCCCAATGAATGCTTTTGAATTATTTTTATTACCATTTTTTCCACAGTAAATATGTAACTATTGCTCTCTACAAAAAATATTTATCAAGCGCTTTGCACTGTGCGCATTCACTCTGGTTAATCCCTTCGATAAGCGTATGTACTCTTTTTATGAAGCACAATTTATAATGTAATATTTACGTACACTTCGAATATACACGTCCACAAGCCTAACCTTCTTGTGCACCTGCCACAGGCTGTCTAACATAATAATATACGTGTGTAAACGAATACTTCTCTTACACTTTTGTTGAAATCAATACAGATATTACAACCGAAGTAACACAAAGTTTACTACCACAACAATACCTAGGCGAAAGAGAAACATGAAATCAAAAGTAGTAAATAAACCTATACAATACGACAGTAGGTATTAATATTCAAGCAGTCTCGCTTGAAACGAAATTACCTTATATAAGGTAGAGACACCAGTATTATTAATTAACCTACCATACCCAAATAAAAAAGCTGGGTCCAGCTCTCGTGCAACAAAGAACAAAGCGGGAACCAGCCTCTATTCCTCACCAACGTATATGGGAGTCGGCGAGGCCACGCTGATGTTCAAGAACGTAGAGTGGGATTTCTGAGCGACTGCCTTCGTCAGCATCGTCTTCTCGTTCTCTGGTAGCCAAAAGAGCAACAGGCCCTAAGGCGCTGCTCTTAGACCTGTGAACAGCTCTGGCACGTGTGTGGGCAGGATCACCATTTCACTAAGTTCCTGCTTGGTCACCTCTTGGCCAGCAATGTCACTGAAAAGCACCAAAGACCCACCGTCCAAGATATCGTCGATGATCTTGTGGGCGAGTTGCGAGTGGACGTCCATTATTGTCGATACCCGCCTTCCTTCGCAACCGCCATGGAAGGATCGTCCTCGGGAGCCGGGCCGCGCTGCTGCAGTAGGTGGCAGCCGATCTTTGGGCTGCAGTGCATTTGGTTTCTGCTGGTTTAGCCGCCACCTCGATGCCGTAGGCGTTAGTCCAGCTTTTTTGGCAGTTGGATTGGACTACGGGGACTTGGCCGTCATCCAAGCTCCTCCGACCATTGTGTTCCGAAGAATTGTGTGGACCCGTAGGGTTGACTGCGTGCGTCGACACTCCGGGCCGCAATGCCGTTGAAGCCTGGTTCCTCAGCGTATCACTACACGAACGTGGCGTCAGAGGAGCGACAGGCAGAGCCGATGCCTGTCATTTACTTGGTTTCCAGGTGCGCCATTTTGGACCATCTTTAACCATGAGGGACCGCCGAGGTTTGCGGCTGCGTCGGTTCAAGGCGCCACCTTCTGCCATGCTCGGCGTTTCTTGTCGGCCTGAGGTCGGGACACGCTCGCATAGCAGCGCAAGTCATCGCTGAGGTTTTCTATCTTGACCAAACCCTCGAAGAAGTTGATCCTGTCCTTGGCCACGACGAGGTTTACCTTCATCTTATCAATAAGCATGTGCGCTTGCTCCTATGAAGGACCTTTTCCTTGAGGGAAGTCGATGGCGATGCCTTTGTGCAGTTCTTCGATACCCTTGCGGTAGAGGTCGATGGCACACACCTTGAGATTGCCATTATCCTCGTCATACTTGAGCGCCTTAGAGTCGAAATCGAACTCCCGCTTGTGGTGTTCTTTTTGTCGTATGAGCAGATTCGCGTCAGGGTCCCCATTGGACGCTGCCATTGCGTCGAAGCCTCCACTGGTAGTGCAGAGGGTGCCGTAGTGGCGCTCTTCATGGTGAGTGCAGCGGCCACCACGAAAAACGAACACGACTATGGTGAACTGACTCGTGCAGAGCCATCGCAGTAGCCAGATCACGACGAACAAAGGGTAGACTGCGTATCCGCCGACGGTCCTCAGCTTGCGTAGTCGAGGATCCTGGTCATAGGCGCGGCAGCAGTCGTGTGGCGCGGTTCCTAGCGGGGTGATTCTAGCAGCCATCTGCACGTAGCAATGCCAATGAACTAGCCAGCCGAGCTCGCGCGCGCGTCTTGTCGGCTTCTCTTTTCGCAGAAGAAAACATTACTTTGATGATGATAGTCGATCGCGATTTGCTACTGCCGAAACAGATATGCCACCGGGGCCTCAGCAGCTTCAAAGACGTGTTGATCTCATCCGGAATTCTGTCGAAATATCTCTGATGCAGCGTGAATTGATTACCGCTGCGTATCACTGAATGAATGACTTAAGGAAAATTGGATGCAAACAGGTCGGATCTCTGCGTCATCGTTTTCCATCAAGATGCTCGTAACAGCAAACACGTGAACCGGTCTTTGTTTGCTTCATGCCTATGCGCAATAATATTCAATAGTGTTGAATTCCTTTCTATCTAGTGAGCCATACAAAACTCGAATTTACGTCACCTGAAAAGAGAAAAGAATCACGGGGTTGTGTTTTAAAAAAGAGAAGAGATAAGCTGAAATTTTACAGAAGAAACTAGCTATATCAATGTTCATCACCTAAAACAATAAATGTAGAACTAATTTGATTATGAAACTCTATTTAGTGTGAAATATTCCATGGAGAACGCTTCAACACGAAGGAAGACGAACCCGGGCGCCAGCAGACAACCGATTTATTGAAGGCGCAACCTAAAATTTCTATATTCATAGGCAGCGTAGGAACCAAATTTGAATATTATTGGGACGTTGATTGCGGAAAATTACGCAGCTGTCTTGATGCCTTCTGTTTGCTATACTCCATCGAACCTTCTAACATTGTGCCTATGCAGCTTGTGATTGTATGTACATACCAAAAAGAGTTTTGTGAATTTATGGCCTCATTTTATTTGTTAAAAAAACACAGGCCTGCGCGCAAGGTGCAGCACACTAAGAGCGAAAGGTAGAAGAGCGGGCTTTCAGAGCCTTTTTCAAACACTCATTGAGTAACTGGTGCGCACACTTGCTGGATACCCTTATGGCATTATGTAGAACAATTTCTGGGTAGTATAGCAGCTTCGCTTTGCTATTTTTAGTAATTTCTTTATGAAGCGTTGTATTCGCTAAGCACTTCAAATACTTTTGTGCCAATTATTCATGCAGTGACTGACGATGAGGATTTATGCATAAAGTGGGTATGCGCCACAGTTGTTACGTGATCAAAAACAAGCTTTTGTAATGGGATGGGGCATTGGATGACCGACGCGTTATGTTTTTTGCATTGTCTGACGCCTCCGTTTTCTTTAGCTTTTCTAAAACACCTCATTACCCATAATACATCGATTCTTTTCCCGACATCGAGCATGCCCAGGACAAGTTTGTAAAGTCCCAAGTCCCGGCATGGCCGTATGTGTTTGAGTGTGAGGCCCCGGTTCGCTATAAAGGCGGAATTGCTAACGCCGAAAACGCACTGCAGAGGCATGATGCTTTAAGTTACAGAGGTGCCTGTGTTCGATCCCGCAATACTCGTATTTTGCATTCAGAGGAGCTTACACGTCGAGGCTTACTCGATAATTATCGCAACACTAAAATCAAGTTCGTACCAGATCTCTACTTGGGAGGAATATATGTCAATATTTGAAGTGTAATTATGTGAGAACTTAAATCTTATTACAAAGATTTGTTCAGCGCCTCTTCCCAAAACGAAAACAAAAATGGCGTGACGCATTTTTTGTCATTTGTGACTACTCTACCTGATGAAGAATGATAACCTAAGAGTGGGAAATTCAGTATACAAAAAAAAGAACTTGCCATTGAACAGTTACCACTGTCAAAAACGCCAGGTTCTGATGGAATATACGACAAATTTTACACAACATTAAAATCAGTCCTGAACCCTGCACTGCTTGACATTTTCACGCTGAGTTTGAATGTGGACATACTTCCTCGCTGTTTTACTAGAAGCAATACTGTCCGAATCACAAAGCGCTCAGATGGAGAAAACCTCCGGCCCATTAATGTTTATAGATCAATCACATTGTGCAACGTTGACTACAAAATTTTTGCAAAGGTACTTTCAAAAGACTTTACTTTGCATTGTCACTACACATTGATGCCCATCAGACGTGTGGCCTAGAAAGTCGCTCAATACAGAATAATATACACATTTCATGCACAGTATTGGAACATTGTTCAGAATCACATGATTACTGGCAATACTACAAGCATAGGGAAATTGAATGAAAATCTCAAGCCTTCTTCTTCCCCCGGAGATGACGGAATTAACGGCAAGTTTCTTATAAACGCCGCATTGTTTTCGTCCTTATTACTGTAGAGAAATTTTTCACAGTCTTTGGAGTCGAGTACCCTGCCAAATGACTGGAAAGTAGGGAAGGTGGTTCCACTTCACCAGTCCGGTAACACCAACGATCCCCACAATCACAGACCCATCTCACTACCTGGTGTGCCATGTAAGCTGTTAGAACGTGTCATTTACTGCAACTTAGTCAACTTTCTTGAGAATAATTCTTTTTTAAAAAAACTTTCAACAAGGCTTTAGAAAAAGTTACTCACGTGAAACTCAGCTCTTGTGCTTTCCTAATGATTTGTTCTCTGCTATTGATTGTGGTACTTTTATTGATTGTGTGTTTATCGACTTCTCTATAGCATTTGACACCGTTTGTCACGAATTACTACTTTTAAGGAAACTAAACTAAATCTTCACACACACATCTTAAAATGGATTGAGTGATTCTTACATAACCACGAGAAATTTGTGACTCCTAATGAATGTAACTCTCCTCCTTATGCCGTAACCTCAGGTGTGCCTGAAGGCTCTGTTTTGAGTACCTTACTTTTTTAATATATATTATTGATCTGCCTCAAAACATTTCCTCCTCAATTAGGCGATTTGCTGATGATTGTGTTATTTACCGTGAAATTTCGACCTCTAATGACACTAACATCCTGCAATCTGAACTCGACAATATTTCTTCATGGTGTAATAATTGGCTAATGAAACTTAACACAAATAAATGCAAATCAATGAGGATAGCTCGTAACCCTTCAAAAAATGCGTCCCCCGTGTATGTACTTAATAACACTTCCTTAAACAATGTTTCTTCTTACAAGTACGTCGGTGTTAACATTTCTAGAACCTTTCATGGCAGGCTCACATTGACTACTTAACATGCAACGCTAATCGAACTCTTGTCTACGTCGAAATTTTTCTCTTGCTTCAATGAACCTAAAACTTCTCCTCGACAAAACATTAGTGCGGCCAAAACTCGAATATGCGTCGTCTATCTGGGATCCTCATATTCACATTCTCATAGACAACATTGAATCCATTCAGAATCGCTCAGCACGTTTCATATTGTCCAAATACTCTCGAACTGCAAGTGTCACAGTAATGAAGGCTCAATTCAGTTTGTATAACCTCTCAACATGACGCAAAAATTCACGTCCCGGTCTCTTTCATAAAATCTATCACACTAACAAAACCCTCTCATATTCACTGTTTTTTCCACCAGCCTACATATCAGCACGCAATGACCATCAATAAAGGGTGGGGTTCCCTTCTGACATACGAATCAGCACTTACTATATAGATAGATAAATAGATAGATAGATAGATAGATAGATAGATAGATAGATAGATAGATTGATTGATTGATAGGTAGATAGAAACTCTCAAATTCGCCAAAGTTCGCTGAGAAATGCTTCACATTTAAGAAACATGGATGAAATTAGGAAGTGCGTGAAAACATTTTGTCGGAAGTGCATGAGCTTAATGGCTCCAGGAACTTTCGAATAATTGAAATAATCAAAAATTCATACTCAGTCCATTCACAAACATAAAAAAAACAGAGATAGCAAACGAACACACGGACATTTTTGCTGACATAAATGAAAGCACAATATCTTCTGCGGCCTACAGCATCCTATATTACAAAGATTACGATTCAAGCCCAATGAGCGCTTTTGAATATAATTTATTACCGTGTTCCACAGTAATTATGAAACCATTGCGCTCTACAAAAATATTTATCAAGCGCTCTGCACTGTGCGCATTCACTCTTGTTAATCATTTCGATGAGCATGTGTACTCTTTTGATGAAGCACATATTATAAAGTATAATTTAGGTACACTTTGAATATACACGTCCACAATCGTAACCTACTTGTGCACCCGCCACAGGCTGTCTTACCTAATAATTTACGTGTGTAACCCGATACTTCTCTTACTTTTTTGTTGAAATCGGTGCAGATTTCACAACAAAAGTAACACAAAGGTCACTATCATTACAATACATAGGAAAAGAGAAACATGAAATCAAAAGTAATAAATAAACCTATAATATACGACAATAGGTTTTTTTATTCAAGCAGTCTCGTATGAAACGTAATTAACTTATATAAGGTAGAGACACCAGTACTAATAATTGACCTACCTAAATAAAAAAGCTGGGCTCCAGCTATCGTGCAACAGAGAACAAAGCGCGAACCACATTCTTTCCCTCACTAACATTTAAGGGAGTCAGAGAGGCCGCGCTGATGTCCAAGAATGTAGAGTGGGATTTCTGAGCGACTGCCTTCATCAGCATCGTCTTCCCGCTGTCTGGTAGCCAAAAGAGCAACAGGCTCCAAGGCGCTGCTCTTAGACCTGTGAACAGCTCTGGCCGGTGTGTGGGCAGGATCACCAATTCACTGAGTGCCTGCTTGGTCACCTCTTGGCCAGCAATCTCACTGAAAAGCTCCAAAGACCCACCGTCCACTATGTCGTCGAGGATCTTGTGGGCGAGTTGCGAGTGGACGTCGCTGATTGTCGATACCCGCCTTCCTTCGCCACCGCCAGTGAAGAATCGTCCTCGGGAGCCGGGCCGCGCTGCTGCTGCAGGTGGCAGCCGATCCTTGGGCTGCAGTGCGTTTGTTTGTTGCTGGTTGAGCCGCCACCTCGATGCTAAAGGCGTTGGTCCAGCTTTATTGGCAGTTGGATTGGACGACAAGAACATGGCCGTCATCCAAGCACCTCCGGCCATTGTGTTCCGAGGTAGTGTGTGGGCCCGTGACGGCCTGCGTCGCCACTCCGGGCCGCGATCCCGTTGCAGCCTGGTTCCTCAGCGTATCACCCGAACGTGGCGTCAGAGGTAGCAATAGGCAGAGCCAATGGCTTTCATTTACATGGCTGCTAGGAGCGCCATTCTGGGCGATCTTTAACCATGAGGGACCGCCCAGTTTTGCGGCTTCGTCGTGGCTGGGTGCCGCCTTCTGGCATTCTCGGCGCTTCTGGTCGGCCTTAGCCCGAGCAAAGCGCGCATAGTAGCGGGAATCGTCGCCGAGGTTTTCTGTCTTGACCATACCCTCGAAGAAGTCGATCCTGTCCTTGGCCATGATGAGGTTCACCTTCATCTTATCAATAAGCATGTGTGCTCGCTCCCATGAAGGACCTTTTCCTTGAGAGAAGTCGATGACGAGTCCTTTCTGTAGTTCCTCGATACCCTTGCGGTGGAGGTCGATATCCAACATCTTGAAATTGTCATTATCCTCCTGATACTTGAGTGGCTCATAGTCAAAATCGAAGGCCCCTTTGTGGTGTTATTTCTTTCGTATGAGCAGGTTCGCGTCAGGGTCCCCATGGGGCGCTGCCGTTGCGTCGGAACTTCCACTGATCGCCGAGAGCTGGCCGTGATGGCCCTCTTCATGGCGAGCGCTGCGGCTGCCACGAAAAACGAGCATGACCACGGTGAACTCAGTAAACCTGTGCACTCGCCCCCATGATGGACCTTTTCCTTGAAAGAAGTCGATGGCGATGCCTTTGTGCAGTTCCTCGATACCCTTGCGGTAGAGTTCGATGGCCAACACTTTGAGATTGCCATTATTCTCGTCATACTTGAGCGCCTTAGAGTCGAAATCGATGGCCCGCTTGTGGTGTTGTTTCTGTCGTATGAGCAGATTCGCGTCAGGGTCGCCAATGGACACTCTCATTGCGTCGGATCTTCCACTGATCGCCGAGAGGTGGCCGTAGGGGCCCTCTTCATGGCGAGCGCTGCGGCTGCCACGAAAACCGAACACGACCACGGTGAACTGAGTAAGCCTGTGCGCTCGCTCCCATGAAGGACCTTTTCCTTGAGAGAAGTGGATGGCTATGCCTTTGCGCAGTTCCTCGATACCCTGGCGGTAGAGGTCGATGGCCAACACTTTGAGATTGCCATTATCCTCGTCATACTTGAGCGCCTTAAAGTCAAAATTGAAGGCCCGCTTGTGGTGTTGTTTCTGTCGTATGAGCAGATTCGCATCAGGGTCCCCATTGGACGCTGCCATTGCGTCGGAGCCTCCACTGGTAGTCGAGAGGTGGCCGTGGTGGCGCTCTTCATGGCGAGCGCTGCAGCGGCCACAAAAAACGATCACGACCACGGTGAACTTAAGCGTGCAGAGCCATCGCATTAGCCAGAACACGACGAACACAGGGTAGATCGCGTATCCACTGACGGTCCTCAGCGTGCGTAGTCGAGGATCCTGGTCGTAGGCGCGACAGTAGTCGTGTGGCGCGGTTCCTAGCTGGGTGATGCTAGTAGCCATCTGCACGTAGCCATGCAAATGAACTAGTCAGCCGAGCTCGCGCGCACGTCTTGTCGGCTTCCCATTTCGCAGACGAAAACGTTACTTTGATGATGTTAGTCGATTGCGATTTGCCACTGCCGACACAGTTGTGCAAAAGGGCCCTCGGCAGCTTCAAACACGTGTTGAACCTCATCCGCAATTCTGTCGAAATATCTCTGATGCAGCGTGAATTTATTACCGCCGAGTATCACTGAATGAATGACGTAACAAAAATTGGAAGCAAACAGGTCGGATCTCTCTGCGTCATCCTTTTCCATCAAGATGCTCGTAACAGCAAGCACGTTAACCGGTCTTCGTTTGCTTCATGTTTATGCGCAATAATATTCAAAAGTGTTAAATGCCTGTCTATTTAGTGAGCCATACAACAACTCGAATTTACGTCGCTTGAAAAAAGAAAAAAATCACGGGATTGTGTTCGCAAAAAGAAGAGATATGCTGAAATTATACAGAATAAACTAGCGATATCAATGTTCATCACCTAAAACAATGAATGTAGGACTAATTTGAATATGAAACTCTATTTAGTGTGAATTATGCCATGGAGAACACTTCATCCGTAGGAAGACGAACGCAGGCGCCAGCAGACAACCGATTTATTGAAGGCGAGACCTAAAACTTGTATATCCATAGGCAGCGTAGGAACCAAGTTTGAATACTATTGAAGCGTTGATTACAGAAAGATACGCAGCTGCCTTGATGCCTTCTGTCTGCCATACACCATCGAACCTTCTAACGTTGTGCCTATGCAGCTTGTCATTGTATGTACATACCAGAAAGAGTTTTGGTAATTTATGGCCTCATTTTATTTGTTTGAAAAAACACAGGCCTGCACGCAACGCGCAGCACACTAAGAGTGAAAGCTAGACTAGCGGAATTTCAGAGCCTTTTCCAAACACTCAATGTGTAACTTGTGCGCACACTTGCTAGATATTCACTCTGGCATTATTAAGAATAATTTCTTGGTAGTATAGCAGCTTCGCTTTGCTATTTTCAGTAAGTTCTTTATGAAGCGTTGTATCCGCTAAGCACTATCAAATAATTTTGTGCCAATTATTCATGCAGTGACTGACGATGAGGGTTTATGCATAAAGTGAGAATGCGCCACAGTTATTAGGTGATCATAAACAAGCTTTTGTAATGGAATGGGGCATTGGACGACCGACTTGTTATGCTATTTGAATTGTATGACGCCTGGTTTTTCTTTAGCTATTCTAAAATGCTTCATTACCCATATAACCTCGATACTTTTCCCGATATCGAGCGTGCCCAGGACAAGTTTGTGAACAAGTCCCAAGTCCCGGCATGGCCGTATGACTTTGAGTGTGAGGCCCCGGTTCGCTATACAGCCGGAATTACTAACGCCAAAAACGCACTCCAGGGGCATGATGCTTTAAGTTACAGAGGTGCCTGTGTTCGATCCTGCAATACTCGTATTTTGCCTTCAGAGGAGCTCACACGTCGAGGCTTACTCGATAATTATCGCAACACTAAAATCAAGTTCGTACCAGACCTTCACTTGGGAGGAATATATGTCAATATTTGCAGTGTAATATTGTGAGAACTTAAAACTTATTACAAAGATTTGTACAGCACCTCTTCTCAAAACGAAAACAAAGATGGCGTGACGCAGTTTTTGTCATTCGTGACTACACTAACTGACGAAGAATGATAATCTAATAGTGGGAAATTCAGTATACAAGAAAAAGAACTTGCCATTGAACAGTTACCACTATAAAAAACGCCAGGTTCTGATGGAATATACGACAAGTTTCACACAACATTTAAATCAGTCCTGGACCCGCACTGCTTGGCACTTTCACGCTGAGTTTGAATGTGGACATGCTTCCTCGCTGCTTTACTAAAAGCAATACTGTCCGAATCACAAAGTACTCAGATGGAGAAAATTTCCGGCCCGTTGATGACTATAAATCAATAACATTGTGCAACGTTGACTACAAAATTTTTGCAAAGGTACTTTCAAAAAGACTTTACTTTGCAATGTCACTACGCATTGGTGCCCATCAGACGTGTGGCCTAGAAAGTCGCCCAATACAGAATAATATACACATTTCATGCACAGTATTGGAACATTGCTCACAATCACATGATTACTGGCAATACTACAAACATAAGGAAATTGATTGAAAATCTCGAGCCTTCTTGTTTCCCTGGAGATGACCGAATTAACGCCAAGTTTCTTATAAACACCGCATTGTTTTCGTCTATATTACTGTAGAGATTTTTTTCACAGTCTTTTGAATCAAGTACCCTCCCAAATGACTGGAAAGTGGGGAAGGTGGTTCCACTTCACAAGTAAGGTAACACCAACGATCCCCACAATTATAGACCCATCTCACTAACTAGTGCGCCATGTAAGCTATTTGAACATGTCATTTACTGCAACTTAGTACTTTCTTGAGAATAATTCTTTTTTACTAACTTCAACATGGTTTTAGAAAAAGTTACTCGTGTGGAACTCAGCTCTTGTGCTTTACTAATGATTTGTTCTCGGCTATTGATTGTGGTACTTTTATTGATTGTGTGTTTATCGACTTTTCTAAAGCATTTGCCACAGTTTGTCACGAATTACTTCTTTTAGAGTTATTTAAAATAAATCTTCACACACACATCTTAAAATGAATTGAGTGCTTCTTACATAACCCTGAGCAACGTGTGACTGCTAATGAATGTAACTCTCCTCCTACTTCCATAACCTCAGGTGTGCCTCAAGGCTCCGTTTTGGGTCCTTTTCTTTTTTTTATATATAATAATGATCTGCCTCATAAAATTCCCTCCTCCATTAGGTGATTTGCTGACAATTGTGTTATTTACCGTGAAATTTTGACCTCTAACGACACTGGTACCCTGCAATCTGACCTGGACAATATTTCTTCATGGTGTAATTATTGGCTATTGAAACTTAACACAAATAAAAGCAAATAAAAGAGGATAGCTCGTAACCGTTCAAAAGTTACGTGCCCCTCGTATCTACTTAATAACACTTCCCTAAACAATGTTTCTTCCTACAAGTACCTCGGTGTTAACATTTCTAGCAACTTGTCATGGCAGGCTCACGTTGACCACATAACATGCAACGCTAATCGAACTCTTGGCGATTTACGTCGAAATTTTTCTCTTGGTCCATTTAACCTAAAGCTTCTCCTGTATAAAAAATTAGTGCGGCCAAAACTCGATATTGCGTCTTCTATCTGGGATCCTCATAATCAAATGCTCATAGGCAATATTGAATCCATTCAGAATCGCTCAGCACGTTTCATATTGTCCAAATACTATTGAATTGCAAGTGTCACATTAATGAAGGCTCAACTCAATTTGTATAACCTCTCAACACGACGCGAAAATTCACGTCACGGTCTCTTTCATAAAATCTATCACACTAACAGAACCCTCTCTGATTCACTGTTTTTTCCACCAACCTACATATCAGCACGCTATGACCATCAATAAAAGGTGGGGTTCGCTTCTGCCATACGAACCAGCACTTACTCTCTTTCATTTGTATGTTTTCAGTTTGTATGTTTGTATGTGCAAACTGAAATAAAGATTTTTGATTTTTTTTTTTTGATCCCTAGAACATGTAGTGACTGGAACCACGTTCCCACATCGATCGCTTCATTCACAGACGCCAACGCGTTCAGATCAGTCATTTCTGAAAGTGCAATAAATTTATTCTAATACTGCTGTTTTGTTTTACTTCTTATTGTTATTTGTTGTCGCACTCCTCTCTGCAATGCCCAGTGCCTTGAGAGTAAATAAATGAAATGAAATACTTAGCGAAAGCTTTTGAACGGGTTGGCCAATATTTTTTTTCATCTTTTCAAACAAGCCAGCATTGGCTCCACAGTATGTAAAGGTGTAAATATATGCTACAATGACAGTTTAACCTCCTAATTGTTAATGGCTAGCTTTCAAAACCCATGTTTCTTACCTCGTCTGTGAAACAAGGCTGTTCAGTGTTGCACATGCTTTTGACCTTTACTTGGAGCCAGTGTGCCTAAGTGTAAATAAAATAACAACGTCCGCTGTTCTATTGCTTATTACAATGAGGTAAATGTATTGGCGTATGCGGATGACGTAGCGTTCTTGTGCACAGATTTTTCTGGTATAAAAATGGTGGTGTCAACAATCGGAATATTAGGATAAATCTCTGGGCACGAACGAACTTTGCTAAAAGCTTCAGACAGTGGTTTGGCTCGCTGACAAATAAACCAACCCATTTTCAGTGTTGGTTTTTATGTCTACTACTATTTTATATGTGTACAACTACTACAACCTACTACTTTCGCATCACCTCCTTATCTGCAAGGGTTCGTGCGTGAAGTATACGGGTCGGTTTGTCACCTGACATATTTTTCAAAGAATACTTGTTCTCTAGCTGCAAACAAGGACTACAATATCCTGTACTGGATGAGTTCTTCCCGGCCCCACTTTACCACTCACTATATATTAGAGGTATGCTTGTAGGGACCGATAGCAACTCATGATTACGGAGTTTAACAAGGAGAGCAGAAAAGTAGGTCTTAAAATAATCGCAGAAAACGAAAGTAATGTACAACAACTTCCAGTAAACAGAGCTTCGAGAAAGGTAAGAGTGCACTTGAAGTAGTAAAAGACCATATCTAATAATGACAGATAATAACGGTGGGGCCAAACCACGGGAGTGAAGTAACTAGAAGAATAAAAATGGGGTGGAGCACATTTGGCAAGCACTGTCAAATCATGAGAGGCAGGTTGCCACTATCCCTCAAGAAAAAGGTATATCACTGCTGCATCTAGCCGGTACTTAGCTACGGAGCGGAAACCTGGAGACCTACAAATAGGGTTCAGCCTAAATTAAAGATGACGCAGCGAGCAATAGAAAGTAAAAAGGTAGGTGTAACCTTAAGAGACAAGATAAAAGAGTAGATTAGTGAACAAGCCGGGTTTAGGGGTAATATATGTACGTGAATTAGGCCGTACATGCCTTATCTTTTTGATTATTATGTTAAGACTTGTCAATTACTTTCGTCGTCCATTAAAGTCACGTGACACCAAACTTGGTATATGTGGAGCCAGCAAAATGGCCGCGAGGGGCGCTTTGAGTGTAGAATTTTTTCTTGTTATGCATGACACGCATATCCAGATTATCACGTTTGGACGTGTCATTTACCTCTGTCATCCGTTCAGGTCAATTGATACCAAATTTAGTAAATGTGCAGCTAGCGTAATGGCCACGAGCACATCATGGGTGTGGTATGTCGCCATGTTCTCACATGAAACGCATGTCACGATTATCATGTTCACACCAATCATATACCTTCTTCATTCATTGACGTCCCATAATGCCTAATTCGGTATATGTTAAGCTTGCGCATCTAGCGCGAAAGCAATAAGACCATGAATTGTGAATCATGACATTCATGACATACATGTCATGAATTTTATGTTATGACTAGTCACTATGCTCGCCATACAGTCATGTAACGCTATAACAATTTAGGTATTATACTATTATCGTAATGACATAAGAGTCATAAATCATAGGCGGATAGATAGACAGACCGATAGATAGATAGATAGATAGATAGATAGATAGATAGATAGATAGACAGATAGATGGATAGATAGATAGATAGATAGATAGATAGATAGATAGATAGATAGATAGATAGATAGAAACTCTCAAAGTCACCAAAGTTCGCTAAAAAATGCTTGGCATTTTAGAAACATGGATGAAATTAAGAAGTGCGTGAAAACATTTTGTCGGAAATGCATGATCTTAATGGCTCCAAGAACTTTCCAATAATTGAAATAGTCAAGAAGTCATGCTCATTCTATTGACGAACGTCAAAAAAAAGAGATAGCAAAAAACACACGGACTTTTTGCTGACATAAATGAAAGCACAATATCTTCTGCGGCCTACAGCTTCTTATGTTACAAAGAATACGATTCAAGCCCAATGAGCGCTTTTGAATTATTTTTATTACCCTTTTCTGCAGTAATTATGAAACCATTGCTCTCTACAAAAATATTTATCAAGCGCTCTGCACTGTGCGCATTCACTCTTGTTCATCATTTCGATGAGCATGTGTACTCTTTTGATGAAGCACAATTTATAAAGTATAGTTTAAGTACACTTCGACTATACACGTCCACAATCCTAACCTACTTGTGCACCCGCCACTGACTGTCTTACCTAATAATTTACGTGTGTAACGCGATACTTCTCTTACTTTTTGTTGAAATCGACAAAGATGCCACAACCAAATTAACACAAAGGTCACTATCATAACAATACCTAAGCACAAGAGAAACATGAAATCAAAAGTAATAAAAAACCTATACAATACCACAATAGGTTTTCTTATTC
The DNA here is from genome assembly GCA_013436015.1 of Rhipicephalus annulatus. Classification (NCBI taxonomy): domain Eukaryota; kingdom Metazoa; phylum Arthropoda; class Arachnida; order Ixodida; family Ixodidae; genus Rhipicephalus; species Rhipicephalus annulatus. Next base: position 628,912 of record WOVY01000645.1, read on the forward strand.
AAGCAGTCTCGTATGATACGTAATTAACTTATATAAGGTAGAAACACCAGTAATAATAATTAACCTACCATACCTAAATAAAAAAAAGCTGGGCTCCAGCTATCGTGCAAAAGAGAACAAAGCGCGAACCAGATTTTTTCCCTCACCAACATTTAAGGGAGTCAGAGAGGCCGCGCTGATGTACAAGAATGTAAAGTGGGATTTCTGAGTGACTGCCTTCGTCAGCATCGTTTTCCCGTTGTCTGGTAGCCAAAAGAGCAACAGGCCCTAAGGCGCTGCTTTTAGACCTGTGAACAGCTCTGGCCGTTGTGTGGGCAGGATCACCAATTCACTGAGTGCATGCTTGGTCACCTCTTGGCCAGCAATGTCACTAAAAAGCTCCAAGGACCCACCGTCCACTATGTCGTCGAGGATCTTGTGGGCGAGTTGCGAGTGGACGTCGCTGATTGTCGAAACCCGCCTTCCTTCACCACCGCCATGGAAGGATCGTCCTCTGGAGTCGGGCGGCGCTGCTATTGCAGGTGACAGCCGATCCTTGGGCTGCAGTGCGTTTGGTTGTTGCAGGTTGAGCTGCCGCCTCGATGCCGTAGGCGTTGGTCCCGCTTTATTGGCAGTTGGATTGGACGACAAGAACTTGGCCGTCATCCAAGCACCTCCGCCCATTGTGTTTCGAGGTAGTGTGTGGGCCCGTAGGGCGACTGCCTGCGTCGCCACTCCGGACCGCGATGCCGTTGCAGCCTGGTTCCTCATCGTATCACCCGAACGTGGCGTCAGAGGCAGCGACAGGCAGAGCCGATGCCTTTCAGTTACATGGCTGCCAGGAGCGCCATTCTGGGCGATCTTTAACCATGAGGGACCGCACAGTTTTGCGGCTGCGTCGTGGCTGGGTGCCGCCTTCTGCCATTCTCGGCGCTTCTGGTCGGCCATAGCCTGAGCCAAGCGCGCATAGCAGCGGGAATCATCACCGAGGTTTTCTGTTTTGACTATGCCCTCGAAGAAGTCAATCCTGTCCTTGGCCATGACGAGGTTCACCTTCATCTTATCAATAAGCATGTGCGTTCGCTCCCATGAAGGACCTTTTCCTTGAGGGAAGTCGATGGCGAGTTCTTTCTGTAGTTCCTCGATACCCTTGCGGTAGAGGTCGATAGCCAACATCTTGAAATTGCAATATTTCGTGATACTTGAGTGCCTTAGAGTCGAAATCGAAGGCCTGCTTGTGGTGTTGTTTCTGTCATATGAGCAGATTCGCGTCAGGGTCCCCATTGGACGCTGCCATTGCGTCGGAGCTTCCACTGATCGCCGAGAGGTGGCCATAGTGGCCCTCTTCGTAGCGAGAGCTACCACTGCCACAAAAAACGATCACGACCACGGTGAACTCAGTAAGCTTGTGCGCTCGCTTCCATGAAGGACCTTTTCCTTGAGAGAAGTCGATGGCGATGCCTCTGTGCAGTTCCTCGATAACGTTGCGGTAGAGGTCGATGGCCAACATATTGAAATTGTCATTATCCTCGTGATACTTGAGTGCCCCAGAGTCGAAATCAAAGGCCCGCTTGTGGTGTTGTTTTTGTCGTATGAGCAGATTCGCGTCAGGGTCCCCATTGAACGTTCCCATTGCGTCAGCGCTTCCACTGGTCGCCGAGAGTTGGTCGTAGTGGCGATTTTCAAGGCTAGCGCTGTGGCCGCCACAAAAAACGAACACGATCATGGGGAACTGACTCGTGCAGAGCCATCGCAGTAGCCAGAACACGACGAACACAGGGTAGATTGCGTATCCGCTGACGGCCCTCAGCGTGTGTAGTCGAGCAGCCTGGTCGTGGGCGCGGGAGCAGTCGTGTGGTGCGGTCTCTAGCGGGGTGACGCCAGCAGCCATCTGCACGTAGCCATACGAATCAACTAGTCAGCCGAGCTCGTGTGCACGTCTTGTCGGTTTCTCTTTTCGCATTTGATTGATTTGTGGGGTTTAACGTCCCAGAACCTCCAAATGATTATGAGAGACGCTGTAGTGGGGGGCTCCGGAAATTTTGACCATTTTCTTTTCGCAGACGAAAACGTTACTTCGATGATGATAGTCGATCGCGATTTGCCACTACCGAAACAGTTGTGCCGTCGGGCCCTCGGCAGCTTCAAACACGCGTTGAACCTCGGTGCGCAGTTCTGTCGAAATATCTCTGATGCAGCGTGAATTGATTACGGGCGGTATCAATGAATGAATGACGTAAAGAAAGTGGACGCAAAAAGGTCGGATCTCTCAGCCTCGTCGTTTTTCATCAAGACGCTTGTAACAGCAAGCACGTGAACGGGTCTTCGTTTGCTTCATCCTTATGCGCAATGACATTCAGCAGTGTTAGAAGCCTTTCTATCTTGGGAGCCATAAAAAACTCGAATTTACGTCACCGGAAAACAGAAAAAATTCAGGGGATTGTGTTCGCAAAAAGAAAAGATAAGCTGAAATATTACAGTATAAACTAGCTATATAAATGTTCATCACCTAAAACTATCAATGTAAGTCTAATTTGATTATGAAATTCTATTTATTGTGAATATTGTCATGGAGAACACTTCATCACGAAGGAAGACGAACTCAGGCGCCAGCAGACAACCGATTTATTGAAGGCATCACCTAAGACCTATATATCAATAGGCAGCCTAGGCACCAAGTTTGAATATAATGGAACGTTAATTACAGGAAATTACGCAGCTGCCATGATGCCTTCTATTTTTTATACTCCATCAATTCTTTTAATGTTGTGCCAAGCAGCTTGTGATTGTATGTACATACCGGAAGGGGTTTTGTGAATTTACGGCCTCATTTTATTTGTTAGAAAAAACACACGCCTGCGCGCAAGGCGCAGCACAGTAAGAGCGAAAGCTAGAAGAGCGGCATTTCAGAGCCTTTTCTAAACACTCATTGGGTAACTACTACTGCGCACTGTTGCTGGATACTCAGTATGGCTATATTAGGAATTATTTCTGGGTAGTATCGCAGCATTCGCTTTGATAATTTTTCTCATCTTTATTGCAAAAACAGCGTGACGCCAGTACGTTTTTTTTATCACTGGTACACGCTGGAGACACTGGTACACGCTTGTAATCACTGTTACTTCGCTGCGCGCACTGAGAAAAACCTGTGTCGCACTGGTAGGAGCGCTGGCTCAACCGCTGTAACGCTGGTGCGCACTGCGAAGCGCTGGAATTTTCACTTGCAAGCGTTGGCGAATACTGGAGCACGCACTGTTTCTACCAGCGCAGCTCCAGCGTGCATAATATTGTAGCGTGTGCCGTGGTTTGTTCTGGTGTTTTTGAATATAAAACACTTGATTCGACTCAGGGAGAGATGCTACCCTAACAGATACCGAGCATAAGTAATTTTTGCGGCGCAAGTACGCACCGCAACAACTATAACGCACCTTCTTCGCATATGCCTCCGCGTAAACCGGCCAAATTTGCATTATACGTGTATTGCTGTAACGATTCCAAGTTGCAGTGTTTGTAAGCGTGGACATGCACGCCACTCCTAACCGAAGCAGGATGTTTTTGCCGCAATGTTGAGGAAATGTAAATGAGCTCTCTAGATCACTTCGCAAGGTTTCCCAGCGGCGGCGAGAAAAAAAAGCTGTCGTTCGATTGCGGCACACCGCATAAATGTATGTCTGGTCATGCTTATCCTTCTCCTTCTTACTTCAGGAAGAGTTAAAAATGTTGCGAAGCTAAAATGCAGAATCTTCAAGCATACCAACTCAACGCGTCGAGAGCTCTCTTACCCAGTGCCCGGCCCAGCGAACATTGAACCTTTCGTGCAAGGCGTGTTGGTATATATGTTACCGGCGCTTCTTGCTTCGTGTACACACAACTGTAAAGTGTGAGAATAACTGGAAAGTATAGTTTAGACATACATGAACCTAAATAAACTATTTTTTCTGGTGTCAATGTTCGCACAAGCAGCGCTGACGATCGAACGTCATGCTGTCAGCTACGCAGGCTGTCACTGAAAGCTGCCGGCCGCACTTAGCCGGTACTTCTCCGATTGATATGTAAGAACACGAAACTTTCAGTTGGTAATTTGGTACGCTTTCGTGAACTGACTCCCGGGCATACGTTTTCAGCGGATTACTTTAGCATTTCGATGGGTGTTTTTTTCATTGTTGATATTGATATAACTGCATATATCTGCACACTGGCACGCTCACTGTATACTGCCCGCGGATGCCCGAGAAATGACATCGCTCACCATCGCCACTCCTCTAATGCATTTCTGGCATTGAGTGACCTTCCACTTGCTTCAGGCACAGTTTAGGTAACCGTTAGATATGTTGCTAAGCTCCAATGCAGAAACATCAAGCATCACAACTCAGCTGCTTCAAAAGCAGCCTTACCCAGTGCCCCGTCCCAGCGAGACCTATCGTGCCGCCCGTGTCTGTGTACCTGTTGCTGGCGCTTTTTACTTGAAGTAGGCACAATTGTAAAGTGTAAGACTGACTGTAAAGTACAGTTTAGACATCCCTGAGCCTAAATTGATTATTTATCTACGTGTGCGGTGCCCGCACAAGGGGCGGTGACGATCGATGTGTCGTGCTTTCAGCAACGTATGCTGTCACCGAAAGCTTCCATCTGAGCGCAGGAGCCAGTACTGCTCTGACTCGTACGTAAGAACACGCAATTTCGACTGTGTAGTTTGGTACGCGTTAGTGAACTAACATACTGGCATACTTTCTCAGCGGATTGCATTATTCAGTTCTTCGGTGGTTTCTTAGTTGTAGGTATCGATATAACTGCAAATATGTAATCTAGCACGCTGGATGTGTATTGCTACATCGTCGCTTGCGCGAAAAAAAAAACTCAATATTCACTCGTGTGCGTGGATATCTACCGTGGATATTTACGAAACAAGACATGTAAATCATCTGTTCTTGTGGACCAGTAGCAAGTGCTAGAAACGAGTATGAAAGGAAACAAAACTACCGGCAGCAACAGCTCACAATCTGTGGCTGCTCCACCATTCAATTTGAGATTTTTCAGAGTTAAGATGTAGATACTTCAAAAAACTTTGCGCTCTTGCTAATATCTGCACGTCATTCGTTAGACGGAAGCAGTTCGTCACTGTGGATTTAAGACGCAATTGTTATTTGGAAAGGAATATTGTGTCAATCTTGACTGCGCGACTTGTGCACATGAAGTTGAACGGCGCATTTTTCGGATGAATAGTCGTTTTATAACCCCACATGCACTTTCTGGCGTGGCGTGGTGGGTTGTGCACTCGGTTAAAGATCAGGAGGTAGCGAGTTAATCCCGTCAAGTAGCGTTTTATTTTTTGTATCTTCATTTTTATTGTGAATGCGCGTTATTTTACTTATATATTTATTTATTTATGGCGAATGGGCACCCCCGTTTTATCCCTGGGAAGCCATTTTGCGCAGAGTACTGGAATGCGGCCGCTCCAGTGTTTCAGTATCTGCGCTGGGAGGTGCTCGTACCAATGCCATACTGGTCCCATAATCAGGCGTGGCGCTGGACGCTGGTACCCAGTGGCAGTGGTATTCGCAATAGGGATTTTTATATGAAGCGTTCTATCCGCTAAGCACTTTCGAATAATTTTGTGCCAATTGTTCATGCAGTGACTGACGATGATGTTTTATGCATAAAGTGGGTATGCGTCAGTTATTAGGTGATCAAAAACAAGCTTTTGTAATGGGTTGGGGCATTGGACGACCGACTGGTTAAGCTATTGGCATTGTCTGACACCTGTTTTTTTTTTGCTATTCTAAAACGCTTCATTACCCATAATAACTCGATTCTTTTCCGATATCGAGCGTGCACAGGACAAGTTTGTGAACAAGTCCCAAGCCCCGACATGGCTATATGACTTTAGTGTGAGGCCCCGGTTCGCTATACAGCCGCAATTGCTAATGCCAAAAACGCATTTTAGAGGCATGATGCTTTAAGTTACAGAGGTGCCTGTGTTCAATCCTGCAATACTCGCATTTTGCATTCAGGGGAGCCCACACGTCGAGGATTATTCGATGAATATCGCAACGCTAAAATCAAGTTCGTACCAGACCTTTACTCGGGAGGAATATTGGCCAATACTTGCAGTGTAATTATGTCAGAACTTGAAACTTATTACAAAGGTTTGTTCAGCGAATGTTCTCAAAACTAAAACAAAGATGGCGGGATGCAGTTTTTGTCATTTGTGACTTCTGTAACTGACGAAGAATGATAATCTAATAGGGGGAAATTCAGTATACAAGAAATAGTACTTGCCAATGAACAGTTACCACTGTCAAAAACGCCAGGTTCTGAAGGAATACACGACAAATTTCACACAACATTAAAATCAGACCTGAACCCTGCACTGCTTGACATTTTCACGCTGTGTTTGAATGTACACTTAGTTCCTCGCTGCTGTCCGAATCTCAAAGTGCTCAGATGGAGAAAATATCCGTCCCGTTGATCACTAAACATCAATAAGATTGTGCAACGTTGACTACAAACTTTTCGCAAAGGTACTTTCAAACGGACTTTATTTTTCAATGTCACTACATATTGGTGTCCATCAGACGTGTGGTCTGGAAAGTCGCTCAATACAGAATAATATACATATTTCTCGCATGGTATTGTACAAGTGTTCACAATCACAAGATTACTGGCAATACTACAAGCATAAGGAATTTGAATGAAAATATGAAGCCTTCTTCTTCCTCCGGAGATGACAAAATTAACGCCAAGTTTCTTATAAACACCGCATTGTTTTCGTCCTCAATACTGTAGAGAATTTTTTCACAGTCCTTGGAGTCGAGTACTCTGCCAAATGACTGGAAAGTGGGGAAGGTGGTTCCACTTCACAAGTCCGGTAACACCAACGATCCCCACAATCATAGACCCATCTCACTAACTAGTGTGCCATGTAAGCTATTAGAACATGTCATTTACTGACACTTAGTAAACTTTCTTGAGAATAATTCTTTTTTTACTAACTTTCAACATGGTTTTAGAAAAAGTTACTCGTGTGAAACTCAGCTATTGTTCTTTACTACTGATTTTTTCTCTGCTATTGAATGTGGTACTTTTATTGATTGTGTATTTATCGACTTTTCTAGAGCATTTGACACAGTTTGTCACGAATTACTACTTTTAAAGTTAATTAAACTAAATCTTCACACACACATAATAAAATGGACGGAGTGCTTCTTACATAACCGCGAGCAATAAGTGACTCCTAACTAATGTAACTCTCCTCCTACTGCCGTAACCTCAGGTGTGCGTGAAGGCTGTTTTGTGTCCTTTGCTTTTTTTAAATATATATAATGATTTGCCTTAAAACATTTCTTCCTCAATTAGGTGATTTGCTGATGATTGTGTTATTTACCGTGAAATTTTGACCTCTAACGACACTGACATCCGGTAATCTGACCTCGACAATATTTCTTCATGGTGTAATAATTGGCTAATGAAACTCGACACAAATAAATGCAAATAAAACAGGATAGCTCGCAACCCTTCAAAAGTTGCGTCCCCCTCGTATCTACCTAATAAAACTTCTCTAAACAATGTTTCTTCTTACAAGTACCTCGGTGTTAACATTTCTAGAACCTTTCATGGCAGGCTCACATTGACTACCTAACATGCAACGCTAATCAAACTCTTGTCTATTTACGTCGAAATTTTTCTCTTGCCCCAATTAACCTAAAGCTTCTCCTCTATAAAACATTAGTGCGGCCAAAACTCGAATATGCGTTGTCTATTTGGGATTTTCATAATCACATGCTCATTGACAACATTGAACCCATTCAGAATCGCTCAGCACGTTTCATATTGTCCAAGTACTCTCGAACTGTAATTGCCCCATTATTGAAGGCTCAACTCAATTTGTATAACCTCTCAACACGACGCAAAAATTCACGTCGCGGTATCTTTCATAAAATCTATCACACTAACAGAACCCTCTCTGATTCACAGTTTTTTCCACCAGCCTACATATCAGCACGCAAGGACCATCAATAAAGGGTGGAGTTCCCTTCTGCCATACGAACCAGAATTACTAGATAGATAGATAGATAGATAGATAGATAGATAGATAGATAGATAGATAGAAGATAGATAGATAGTAGATAGATAGATAGATAGATAGATAGATAGATAGATAGATAGATAGATAGATAGATAGATAGATAGATAGATTGATAGAAACTCTCAAAATCAGCAAAGTTCGCTAAGAAATGCTTGGCATTTTAGAAACATGGATGAAATTAAGAAGTGCGTGAAAACATTTTGTCGGAAATGCATAAAGTTAATGGCTCCAAGAACTTTCGAATAACTGAAAAAGCCAAAAAGTCATGCTCAGTTCATTGACAAACATCAAAAAAACAGAGATAGCAAACAAATACACGGACATTTTTGCTGACATAAAAGAAAGCACAATATCTTCTGCGGCCTACAGCTTCCTATAAAACAAAGATTACGATTCAAGCCCAATGAGCGCTTTTGAATTATTTTTATTACCCTTTTCCACGGTAAATATAAAACCATTGCTCTCTACAAAAATATTTATCAAGCGCTCTGCACTGTGTGCATTCACTCTTGTTAATTATTTCGATGAGCATGTGTACTTTTTTGATGAAGCACAATTTATAAAGTATAATTTAAGTACACTTCGAATATACACGTCCACAATCCTAACCTGCTTGTGCACCCGCTACAGGCGGTCTTACCTAATAATTTACGTGTGTAACCCGATACTTCTCTTATATTTTTGTTGAAATCGATACAGATTTCACAATCAAAGTAACACAAAGGTCACTATCATTACAATACCTAAGCAAAAGAGAAACATGAAATCAAAAGTAATAAATAAAGATATACAAAACGACAATAGGTTTTATTATTCAAGCAGTCTCGTATGAAACGTAATTAACTTATATAAGGTAGAAACACCAGTAATAATAATTAACCTACCATACCTAAATAAAAAAAAAGCTGGGCTCCAGCTATCGTGCAACAGAGAACAAAGCGCGAACCAGATTTTTTCCCTCACCAACATTTAAGGGAGTCAGAGAGGCCGCGCTGATGTACAAGAATGTAAAGTGGGATTTCTGAGTGACTGCCTTCGTCAGCATCGTCTTCCCGTTGTCTGGTAGCCAAAAGAGCAACAGGCCCTAAGGCGCTGCTCTTAGACCTGTGAACAGCTCTGGCCGTTGTGTGGGCAGGATCACCATTTCACTGAGTGCATGCTTGGTCACCTCTTGGCCAGCAATGTCACTGAAAAGCTCCAAAGACCCACCGTCCACTATGTCGGCGAGGATCTTGTGGGTGAGTTGCGAGTGGACGTCGCTGATTGTCGATACCCGCCTTCCTTCACCACCGCCATGGAAGGATCATCCTCGGGATCGTAGGTGACAGCCGATCCTTGGGCTGCAGTGCGTTTGGTTGTTGCAGGTTGAGCTGCCGCTTCGATGACGTAGGCGTTGGTCCCGCTTTATTGACGGTTGGATTGGACGATAAGAACTTGGCCGTCATCCAAGCACCTCCGGCCATTTTGTTGCGAGGTAGTGTGTGGGCCTGTAGGGCGACTGCCTGCGTCGCCACTCCGGACCGCGATGCCGTTGCAGCCTGGTTCATCAGCGTATCACCCGAACGTGGCGTCAGAGGCACCGACAGGCAGAGCAAATGCCTTTTATTTACTTGGCTGCCAGGAGCGCCATTCTGGGCGATCTTAACCATGAGGGACCGCCCAGGTTTGCGGCTGCGTCGTGGCCGGGTGCCACCTTCTGCCATTCTTTGCACTTCTGGTCGGCCTTAGGCCGAGCGATGCGCGCATAGCAGCGGGAATCATCCCCGAGGTTTTCTATCTTGACCATGCCCTCAAAGAAGTCGATCCTGTCCTTGGCCATGACGAGGTTTACTTTCATCTTATCAATAAGCTTGTGCGCTCGCTCCCATGAAGGACCTTTTCCTTGAGAGAAGTCGATGGCGAGTCGTTTCTTTAGTTCCTCGATACCTTTGCGGTAGAGGTCGATAGCCAAAACCTCGAAACTGCCATTATCCTCGTGATACTTGAGTGCCTTATAGTCGAAATCGAAGGCCCGCCCTTGGTGTTGTTTCTGTCGTATGAGCAGATTCGCGTCAGGGTCCCCATTGGGCGCTGCCGTTGCGTCGGAGGTTCCACTGATCGTCGAGTGGTGGCCGTAGGGGCCCTCTTCATGGCGAGCGCTGCGGCTGCCACGAAAAACGAACATGATTACGGCGAACTCAGTAAGCCTGTGCGCTCGCTCCCATGAAGAACCTTTTCCTTGAGAGAAGTCGATGGCGATGCCTCTGTGTAGTTCCTCAATACCCTTGCGGTAGAGGTCAATGGCCAACACCTTGAGATTGCCATTATCCTCGTCATACCTGAGCGCCTTAGAGTCGAAATAGAAGGCCCGCTTGTCGTGTTGTTTCTGTTGTATCAGCAGATTCGCGTCAGGATCCCCATTGAACGCTGCCATTGCGTCGGAGTTTCCAGTGGTCGCAGAGAGGTAGCCGTAGTGTCGTTCTTCATGGCGTGCGCTGCGACCGCTTTAAAAACGAACACGACCACGGTGAACTGACTCGTGCAGAGCCATCGCAGTAGCCAGAACACGACGACCACAGGGTAGATCGCGTATCCGCCGACGGTCCTCAGATTGCGTAGCCGAGGAACCTGGTCGTGGGCGCGGCAGCAGTCGTGTCGCGCGGTCCCTAGCGGGGTGATGCTAGAAGCCATCTGCACGTAGCCATGCCAATGAACTAGTCAGCCGAGGTCGCGAGCACGTCTTGTCGGCTTCTCTTTTCGCAGAAGAAAACGTTACTTTGATGATGATAGCCGATCGCGATTTGCCCCTGCCGAAACAGTTGTGCCATCGGACCCTCGGCAGCTTCAAACACGTGAGTAACCTCATCCGCAATTATGTCGAAATATCTCTGATGCAGCGTGAAATAATTACCGCCGTGTATCACTGAATGAATAACGTAACGAAGATTGGGTGCAAACAGGTCGGATCTCTCAGCGTCGTCGTTTTCCATCAAGATGCTCGTAACAGCAAGCACGTGACCCGGTCTTCGTTTGCTTCATCTCTATGCGCAATAATATTCAACAGCCTTTTTATCTAGTGAGCCATGCAATAACTCGAAATTACGTCACCTGAAAAAAGAGAAAAATAGCGGGGTATGGTTCACCAAAAGAAAAGATAAGCATAAAGTTTACAGGAGAAACTAGCTATATCAATGTTCATCACTTAAAACAATAGTTGTAAGACTTTTTTGATTATGAAATTCTATTTACTGTGAAATATGCCATGGAGAACGTTTTATCACGAAGGAAGACGAACGCAATCGCCAGCATACAACCGATTTATTGAAGGCGCAACCTAAAACCTATATATCCATAGGCAGCGTGGGAACCGAGTTTGAATATTAATGGTACATTGATTACAGAAAATTACGCAGCTGCCTTGATGCCTTCTGTTTACTATACTCCATCAAACCTTCTATCGTTGTGCCTATGCAGCTTGTGATTGTATGTACATACCGGAAAGAGTTTTGTGAATTCATGGCCTCGTTTTATTTGCTAGAAAAAACACAGGCCTGCGCGCAGGGCGCAGCACACTAAGAGCAAAGAGCTAGAAGAGCGCGCTTTCAGAGCCTTTTTCAAACACTCATTGTGTAACTGGGGCGTACACTTGCTGGATACCCACTATGGCATTATTAAGATTAATTTCTCGGAAGTATAGCAGCATTCGCTTTGCTGTTTTTTGCAATTTCTTTATGAAGCGTTGTATCCGCTAAGCACTTTGAAATAATGTTGTGCCACTTGTTCATGCAGTGACTGACGATGAGAATTCATGGATAAAGTGGGTATGCGCCACAGTTATTTGGTGATCAAAAACAAGCTTTTGTAATGGAATGGGGCGTTGGACGACCGACTCGTAGTGGTATTTGCATTGTCTGACATCTGGTTTTTCTTTTGCTATTCTAAAACGCTTCATTACCCATAATACCTCGATACTTTTCCCGACATCGAGCATGCCCAGGACAAGTTTGTAAAGTCCGAAGTCCCGGCATGGCCGTATGACTTTGAGTGTGAGGCCGTGGTTCGCTATACAGCCGGAATCGCTAACGCCAAAAACGCACTCCAGAGGCATGATGCTTTAAGTTACAGAGGTGCCTGTGTTCGATCCCACAATACTCGTATTTTGCATTCAGAGAAGCTCACACGTCGAGGCTTACTCGATAATTATCGCAACGCTAAAATCAAGTTCGTACCAGACCTTCACTCGGGAGGAACATATGTAAATATTTGCGTGTAATTATGTAAGAACTTGAAACATATTTCAAAGATTCGTTCAGCGCCTCTTATCAAAACGAAAACAAAGATGGCGTGACGCAGTTTTTTCATTCGTGACTACTCTAACTGACAATGAATGATAATCTAATATTCCGAAGTTCAGTATGCAAGAATTAGAACTTGCCATTGAACAGTCACCACTGTCAAAAGCGCCAGGTTCTCAAGGAATATACGAAAAGTTTTACACAACAATAAAATCAGTCCTGGGCCCTGCACTGCTTGAAATTTTCATGCTGAGTTTGAATGTAAACATACTTCCTCACTGTTTTACTAAAAGCAATACTGTACGAATCACAAAGTGCTCAGATGGAGAAAATGTCCATCCTGTTGATGACTATAGATCAATCACATTGTGCAACGTTGAATAAAAAATTTTTGCAAAGGTACTTTCAAAGAGACTTTACTTTGCAATGTCACTACGCATTGGTGCCCATCAGACGTGTGGCCTAGAAAGTCGCTCAATACAGAATAATATACACATTTTATGCACAGTATTGGAACATTGTTCACAATCAGAAGATTACTGGCAATACTACAAACATAAGGAAATTGATTGGAAATCTGAAGCCTTCTTTTTCCCCCGGAGATTATGGAATTACCGCCAAGTTTCTTATAAACACCGCACCGTTTTCTTCCTTAAACTGTAGAGAATTTTTTCACAGTTATTGGAATCGAGTACCCTCCCAAATGACTGCAAGGTGGGGAAGGTGGTTCCAATTCACAAGTCAGGTAACACCAACGATCCCAACAATACAGAATAATATACACATTTCATGCACAGTATTGGAACATATTTCACAATCACATGAATACTGGCAATACTACAAGCATACTTAGCGAAAGCTTTTGAATGGGTTCAATATTAATTTCTGTTTTATCTTTTCGAACATGCCAACATTGGCTCCACAATATGTAAAGGTGTGAAACTATGCTACAATGAGTGTTCAACCCCCTAATTGTTAATGGCTATTTTTCAAAACCCGTGTTTCTTGCCTCGTATGTGAAACAAGGCTGTTTATATTCGCCAATGCTTTTTGACTTTTACTTGGAGCCAGTGTGCTTAAGTATAAATAAAATAACAACGTCCGCCATTCCAGTGCTTATTACATTGAGGTAAAGGTATTGGCGTATGCGGATGAGGAAGCGTTCTTTTGCACAACTTTTTCTAGTATAGAAACGGTGGTGTCAACAATCGGAATAATAGAAAAAATCTCTGGGCACGAACGAACTTTGCTAAAAGCTTCAGACTGTGGTTTGGCTCGCTGACATATAAACCAACCCATTTTCAGGGTTGGTTTTAATGTCTACTACTACTTTATATTTCTACAACTACTACAACCGACTACTTTCGCATCACCTCCTTATCTGCAAGGGTTCGTGCGAGAAGTATACGAGTTGGTTCGTCACCTGACATATTTTCCAAAGTACACTTGTTCTCTAGCTACAAAAAATTACTGTAATATCCTGTACTAGATGAGTTCATTCCGGTCCCACTTTACCGCACACTATATATTAGAGGTATGCATGTGGGGACCGATGGCAACTCATGATTACTGAGTTCAACAAGGAGATCAGAAAAGTAGGTCTTAAAATATTCGCAGAAAACGAAAGTAATGTACAACAACTTCCAGAAAACAGCGCTTCGAGAAAGGTAAGAGTGCACTTGAAGTTGTAAAAGACTATGTTTATAAATGAAGGATAATAACCGTGGAGCTGAAGCACAAGACTGAAGTAACTAGAAGAATAAGAATTGGGTCGAGCACATTTTGCAAGCCCTGTCAAATCATGACAGGTAGATTGCCGCTATCCCTCGAGAGAAAGGTATATAGCAGCTGCATTTTGCCGGTACTTAGCTACAGAGCGGAAACCTGGAGACTTACAAAGAGGGTTCAGCTTAAATTCAGGACGACGCAGCGAGCAATAGAAAGGAAAATGGTAGGTGTAACCTAAGAGACAAGAAGAAAGCACAGTGGATTAGGGAACAAACCGGGGTTAAGGATAATATAGTTGAAATAAAGAAGACTGAATGGACATGGGCCAGGATTGTAGCACGTAGACAGAATAACCTAACCGCTGGTCATGAAGGGTAACTAATTAGATTCTTAGAGGAAGCAAGCGGGTTAGAGGGAGATAGAAGAATAGGTGGGCAGATGCGATTAAGAAGTTTGCGGGTATAAATTGGCAGCAGCAAGCACACGATCGAGTTGACTGGCGGAACACTGGAGAGGCCTTTGTCCTGGAGTGGAATTAGTCAGACAGATGAGAATGATGATGATGATGATGATGATGATGATGATGATAATGATGATGGTGATGACAATACACTAAACTTTCGGTTCATTGCGTGCTATTACTTGTAACGAAAATACCCATTTCAACAATAACCAAGACATTTTTTACAAGGTTTATACAGAAACAATACCTGTCAACTCCTTGTTAAACACCGAATGCATATTTGTATTACCTGCCACCTCTGCGAAGTTGCGAAAAGAATAAAACATTGCTTTATTAGTATTAACGACGCCATTCTTTTCCGGGACATCCGCCAGAATGATTTAAAAACGTTTGGATTTAAATTCTTATACCATCCGTTATCTCGTACCACCCAAATGCAATGTCATGCCAGTTAATGCAGTGTTGTTAATAGGCATGTATTTTTATGAAAAACTCGCATGTTGGATAGGTATGCGGAACCAATTGGGTCCTTGTCATGCCAATTTTTACAAATGACTGTGCTGCTAAGAGACTTTTTTGACCAACTGCAATTTCAGCCGGACTCGTATGCCAAGCATAAAGTGTGCTACTCAAATACTCCTTTACACATTGTGTTGTGTGAGATTTAAATTGTAAGGTTCATTGTAGGTTTGTCGGCTTGACCCTATGTATGTTATAAGCTAAGTGTATACGTACGCTACATTTGTAATAAATACCATGTGAGAAAAAAACAGGCATAGCTCAGTGGTAGAATACGGAACTGGCACCCAGCGAACCTAGATTCGAGCCCCAATGTGTCCTCGGTACTAGTTTTTTTTATTTTGCGATCATGGTTACGGAACACGGTGGCGGCGGTAGACGACTACGACGCCATACGTCGTTTTAGAGCTCTTGCTTTAAAAGTACAAGTAAAGACCAATGGAAAGTAATGCCGGGGAAAGTATAGGGAATGTGATTGAAGTCATTTTAATGTAAATGTTAATAAACAAAGTGGACGAAAAGAAATCTTGTCGCACGTTGGGGCCCGGTGGGTGGCAACCTATGTTTTTGTCCACTTCTTCCTTCCCATCTACATTACAATTACTAGTATAGACGTCTCCAATACTTGATCTAGAGTTGTTGTTTGTTTATTCTTAGTATTATTATGTGCATACCTGTGGTTCTCCTTTGAATAAATTTATTGGTACATTTGTGCCTCTTTCGCCTTTCTTCATCTAAATGTGCCATTGTGGGCTTGTGTCCCTAGACCAACAAATACGAGTTTGTGCAATTACAAAATTTCTGACAACAGAATCGACATAGCATATGATACCAAACCGTGAAGATTCAATGTTTGCTATTATATTGTGAAGGCAGTTCCTTTCTGTTGGAGCATTATGGAAAAATTAATATCTAAATCTTCCATAGTGTCAAAAGTATTCAGCTAACGTTTTCATTATGCTTTTGATGGGATATCTTGGTTTTAGAGAACGTGTTGCTCATTGAATATTTCGCGCTAAAGTTGTTGTGCAGAAGGTAACGTAAGTGCAACGCCACGAGTAACTCGAGCCAGACACTATCTATCGATGTTCGTCCTTTAAAACTGTTAAAGTGTATGTTGAGTTGGCACTATGACCCACCACAGTTATCCGAAGAAAACAAAACTTCCCTCTCCTATTCAAAATCGTCCACCATATGAATTGTGGATTCCACCATCCACCCTTTTAGTATAATATTGTGCTGGAACTGTTGGTGGCACATAGTGTATGGTGGATGGAGGGTGAATAGCGAGCTCTAGCCGGCAATGCTGAAGGGCGAGGCAGCGTCAGAACTAAAGTGACGAGCTTTCAGTAAAAAATAAAAATTATTGTATAAAAACAATGTAGGAAGCACGCGCAGAAAAAAATAGGTGCAACAGCGTGGAATCAAACCTGAACTCGTCGGATAAGTATTTGAGCACACGAACCGCTGTGCCACGCCGGCAGATGGCAAGTGCTGTGTTGAAGAAGTAGTCAACTCACAAATTCACTGTTGTCACTTCTGTTTGTCGCTTACTTTGAATGGATGATATCGGCACCTGCTGCTAAAGTTTGCACATTTAATAAACCCGAACAACTGCTACGATTGCCATTGCGATAATGGCAGAAGTGCTATGCTTATGTTACAATCCACAACCGCGAAATAACAACAGCTCAGTGGACTGAGGAGCAGGTAGAGTTTTTTGGTGGTTACTGCCAAGTTTAACATCCGTTTCTCAGTCTTTCCAAAGGGCAATATCTGTTCAGGCTTTATGATGCTTCTATGTTCATTCGATTGATACGCCCACAAAATTGATTGCGATGTTTTTCGCGCTACGCACAGCGCATTCATGCCAGCACCGCTGTTGCTTTGTCGTTAGAAACAACTACATAATGCCTTGGCCAAAACGAATGCAGTGCACCAGAAATAATATGCTATCCTAAGGGTTCAGTGAGCATACGAATTGATGAGTCTGTGTTTTCGCATAAGAGCCAGTGAAATGCCGGTTAGTGTGACTGGCGGCTGTCGGTGAGGGGAGGCGTACTTTATGTGGAAGTGCTGCAAGCACGTCGCATCGATGTTTGTCGCTTTTTGCGCTGACACCGTACACTATAAAAAAGGCTTCATTCAGGGTAAATCATTCCACAGCTGTGTTTTAGCGTCATTTTCGCTCATCAAAGTTGTGTATTCTGAAACCCAGAAGCACTGATAATACTTTTACGAGCTCGGTCAGTAGAACTAAACTTTGGTTGAAATCGTGGTGGTATAACAGAAGTGTGAAAGTCAAATTCGCTGGGGCTCGCCACGGCGCATGTCGAAATGAAAAGGACGCATGTCGAAACGACGCGTGTCGAAATGACGCATGTCGAAACGAATTTACAAAATATTATTCATTTGTCGTAAGAATGGCCAAAACGCTCTCTGCGATGCCTGTCGTGGCGAAGAGACGCTACACCTCATCCTGTGTGACTGTCCGTTGTATGACATCCAGAGACTCACTGAAGTCCATTCCTGCGCGCATCGACAACAGCCAAATGTCTGTGGACAATATTCTTTCAAGTGCTCGAGAGAAGACAATGCAACAGAAGGCGACAAAAGCTCTGTTGAAATTCCTACGCGAGACGGACTTGAGCAAGTAACAGCCATGTCACACACCGCGAAAGACAAGACTGGACTATGACTGAGTGTGGGCGCGTGTGCTGCCGAATTTTCTGTGATTATCTCTCTTCCCTCTCTCCTCTCTGTCTTTAATCGCCTCCCTCACCCTCCCATGCGCGTGCTAGCGAACCGGCTGCCTAAAGGCTGGTTAACCTCCCTGCCGTTCTTTTCCTCCTATTCTCCTTCTTTCCTTATCTTTCACGCGTAGTAGCGACAACAGCACACTCACTGGACCCAGTTGCATTGTGTTTTGTTATTTGTAAACTGTCTCTTATAGTGATCTAACCTAAGCAGGGGGGGGGGGGAATGAACAAAAAAGAAAACGGGAGAACTTAACCTCTCGTAGATACAGGCGATTATCTAACGAAAGTATGTTTCGCCGTATAATTCGACTAGCGTAAGAAAGATTAACCGGAGAGCAAGCCACTCAGGACTAGGGTGAATGCAGTGCATCGAACGTTTGTTATTACGTTTTATCTTCACTTGTTTGTCAAGTTGTCGCACCACGCTTGAACTGTTGTCGCGTACGAGCTTCATCGAAACACTTGAAAGCACTGGCGTATCCAGTTAGTCATGGAGCAATCGCACGACAATTACAGCGCACCCGAAGGCAGGGAATCAACTGGCTCGTGCACGGAACACAACACGTCATGCAGACTTACGGGTAGACTTACGATATGCGCATATTTGACCATGCACATAAAAAAACACCTACTTAAACGTATTAAGGAAGCCCAGAATCAGCTTAGGTCGCGCAAACCTATCTCATCATGCGATACTTCGGGGCGTTGTATCGGGCCTCTGTGTGAAAGCGTATGCGCCAGAAGCGTTTCTTTGTGCGAGCGCGTGGTATAACATGTTGGCTTACGTACTGAACGGTTGTGTAGCCCGTGATCTCTTAACTACTAGCGTAGCTCTCTCCACTCTGTGCTCTTTGCTCGGACTCCGTCAACCGTATCCCAACCCTTTCAAACGCGAAGCATTTCTACCGAATTTAAGCAACTTTGAACGTATCTATCTATCTATCTATCTATCTATCTATCCAAACTGTAAACGAAAATAAGCCGAGATGAGAGTAAATGACTTGTCCTCTAGCGCATGCCCCGATGGGGTTTTATAAACACTATCCAGAGGAAGTAAAACATTTACTCCTCATCAGTAGGAGCTTTTCGCGTAGTGCCGGGAAAGGGGGAGGTATTTACATCTATCGGGGAACTTTTTAAGGTCTGTATGGAAGTAAATTTTCACATCAACTGATAAAAAAATAGGTCAGCAGCCGTACCATGCGCAAGCGTAAATTTTATTGCATTACCTTCGAAGCACATAATAATGATTACAGTACACAAACATGCGCACAACTTTCACGTAAAGTTACAACACTCACACTCACCACAGCTTGCCACCCGCGCGGCACACCTACGATTCAGTCATCGGGTATATATAGGCACCATAATTTCATCTCCCATGTAGCTCTGAAGGGACCATTTTTGCTCATAATGAAGCGATAATTACACACGGCGTAGGTATGAAGTTGCGGTCGCCTGGAGTAAGCATATTAGTACACATGCCTTTTATCATAAGCCTGGCAGATATTCAATATCTTTTAACTATAGCGAAAGAATTTTATCACTTTGCACTCTGTCGTACGGGCTGTATTTTCATTAGCAGCACTGTTTGTCAATCCGTAAAATGCACTGAATCATGGAGAACGCCCGAGTGGCCTTGAATGAACTTATCACCGTGGAGAATTAAGCAGCTTCAGCGACGATTCGAGGTAGACCGCCGCTACCGCGTTCGAATGCTAGGCCTAACTCACGAGTACGGCACGGTGATTCAACGAATGACACCTGGCGATCACAAGACGCTTGCTGATGAGCAGTAATTACGTCTCGTTATTTTTCCCATGCACATAAATAGGTGTCCGCTATACACACAGTTTAAGCTACGGAGTGATATACAAACTAACTATACGATTCGCAGTCGCGGTTCCCGTTGCTCGCATGCATATCATGGGCATGCATGCCGTACGCTATCTCAGTGTGTCTCTGACTTGTTCGGCGCTCGCCTTCAAGTTAGCCAATTTACAGCTGCGGTCGAAAAGCGCAGAAAACTGTTATTCATTCTAGCAGCCTTCATTTTTGTAAAACACATTCTCTGCCTCGCCAGTAGTCGATGCTAGCTCGTAGAGCTCACTCCGGCAGCTGGCGCGCAGTGCGAGCTCCCTGCGACGCCGTCTTGATACCGACGGCATAGCTAGGCCTTCTTACCGCTTAGGTGTTGCAGCCGGTGAAATACCGATGACACTCCGAGAAACCACCATCGGCGGAGATGGGGGAGCGCGTCGCCGCCGCAACTCTCAGACCGGTTGCCGGCCCACTTGCCGTATTCAAGCGAAGCCTACTTCAGACCGCTTCGAAGTTTTACGGCGAAACTCCTGGAGCAATCGCTGACGATGGTAACAGTTTACTTTTGCTACCATTAAATTATTTTTCGAAATTTTTTGTAACTCGGCCCTTTGAAGCGCAGCATTCGCGGCGTTTCGTTTAGGAATCAAACCATTATCCAGCGTGGTTAAATCGTGCGAAATATATTGAAATGTTCAGAGTGAACACCAACAGGTCATCGCAATTATTCGCTTCACTTATAATTCCGTTGCCTGGCGACAGATGCTCACACGGTCAGCCACACAAAGCACTGGTGTTTCACACCGACGTGCAAACATATGCCCTTATACATACACACAAACACACACACTCGTACATCACGTCCAAAAATGTTTTTAAAAACTCCAATAGGTAGTTTGTAACCACGTGCCCTGAAACACTCTGGGGAGTTTAGCAAATTCATGATGTTCAAAAACTCTGTCATTAAGCAGGGGGACTTTTACGACGACGTGTAGCAAGTAAATAATTGGGGCAGGGGAGTTTTATAGGCTCATGTGCAGAGGAAGCTCCCATTTCAGTTGAATTTTCGTTACAGTCTATCTATCTATCTATCTATCTATCTATCTATCTATCTATCTATCTATCTATTCGCCTACGACTCTTAGCTCTCCCAGGCGTTTCGATGAAGAAGTCTATACCGAAATTGGTATGTTGTAACATGACTGTATCACGAGCATAAGTCACTAGTCATAACATGGAAATCATGACACGTATGTTACGCATGTCATAATGTACATGTCATGGTCTCGCTGCTTTTGTGGTGGTTTCCTTCACATGACATCATGCAAAACTGATAATGTATGATATGACTGCATGGCGAACATAGGTGGCAAGCCTCAACGTACAAATTATGGCATGCATGTCCGGTAGGCCATGATTGATTGATTGATTGATTTGTGGGGTTTAACGTCCCAAAACCAACATTTGATTATGAGAGACGCCGTAGTGGAGGGCTCCGGAGTCCGGTAGGCCATGACTACACGCCTTACGCTCATGGTGTGCTCGTGGTTGTCTAGCTAGCTTCACATATTCCAAATTTGGTATTACATGACGTGATAAAATGATGAAGTTATACAAGTGGTGAAAACACGATAATCATGACATGCGTTGTAAGACGACCATTTCTCTAGCTTTGCATGTACCGAATTGTGTATGACGTGTCGCGAAAGGACAATAAAGATGAATGACACGTTGAAACAAAATATTTATGAAATGCGTGAATCGTAAAACATGGCCTCGCCACGGGGCTCTAGTGGCTAAGGTACTCGGCTGCTGACTCGAAGGTCGCGGGATAAAATCCCGGCTGCGACGGCTGCATTTTCGATAGAGGCGAAAATGTTGTAGGCCTCACAGCTTCACATATACCAACTTTGGTGTTACGTGATGTGAATGGATGAAGAAGGTGCACACATGATTATCATAACATGCATATCATGTAAGAACATGACTACATACCACGCTCACGACGCTCTCGTGGCCGTTTTGCTAGCTTCATATTAATCCAATTTGGTTTTACGTGACGTGAATGGACGATGAAGGTAAATCACACGTTCAAACATGCTGATGATAATATGTGTGTTATATAAAACAGGAGTACATTGCATACATTCATAGCGCACTCGCGGCTACTACGCTAGCTTCACATATCCTATGTTTGATTGATATAGGGCTTGATATTGTCACAACTTTAGGTGGCAATATATGGGGTTTAGCGTTCTGAAACCACCATATTACCACCTGATATGCTTGGGTGAGATCCGGGAGTGGAAGAAGACAAAGACAATCTGTCTGAGCTGCTGCTTGGCTAGTCGACTCAACGGACCCAAAAAACCAAGTTTGTCTTAAGAAACGTGACAATACTGGTGGAGTTGCTGGGTACAACGTCTCACGATCCACCCGATGCCCAAGACCCCGTCCAGCAGCCGGAACACAAGCCCTGCACCCGTGGACACTCCTGTTCACAGAGTAAGCCGCCGCCAACGAGGCCTACCACCTGAGACACCAACCACTGACGCAGCGACTATGACTTCGACACAAGATCCCGTGCAAGCTCCGACACCTTCCACGCCGATCTACTGCACCGTCCAGAACCCGCTCATGCCTAGCCCCTTTCATGGAGAGCAGCATGAAGATGTTGACGACTGGCTGAGTGAGTTCGAACGTGTCGCAGTGATAAATTACTGGGATGATGCCGCGAAGCTCCGGAACGTGTAGACTTGCCTAAAAGACGGTGTCAAGACGTGGTTTTTGAATAGGGATGATGTTCTGACATCTTGGCGTGAGTTCCAGCGTCGCCTTCTGGAGACCTACAGGAGCCCCGACCGCCGCGAACGAGCGGAGCGTGCACTACAATCACGCATTCAGATGCCAAACGAGACCGTCTCGATGTACGTTGAGGACATGAGACGGCTTTTCAAGCGAGCGGATCCTGCTATGGCAGAAGAAAAAAAGTTGCGCCACCTCATGCGTGGTGTGAAGGAACAACTTTTTGCTGGTTTGGTGCGTAGTCCCCCTAAGAGTGTTGCTGAGTTCCTTACTGAAGCGGCAACAATGGAGCAAGTACTGCACCAACGGTCTGCCCTGTTTGACCGTCAAGTGAATGCTCCCTCAACCCCCGAAATTTTCGCCACCCCTGGGAGCAAGAGCCCCGAATGGATTCGCGAGATCATCCGATTTGTCGTCCGGGAAGAAATGGAAAAGATGTACGGGACAAGACCAATCGATGTAGGTTCTATCACCAGTGTCATCCGTGACGAGGTCCAACAGGTGTTGCACGCCCATCGTTTTCCGCTGATGTTGGTTGATCTGGAAACGGCTCCTGTGTCTACTGACAGTCGCCGTCGTACGTACACGGAAGCATTGCGATCTGCCACGCCTCGTTCTCGTCAAGGAGTCCCGACCCAGCCAGTGCCGCACGTCCCGATCCAGACAGTGCCGCACGTCCCGATCCAGACAGTGCCGCACGTTCCGCTTCAGACAGTTCCATACGTCCCGATCCAGACAATAATGCCGTCAGTCGCGATTCAGTCGGCGCACGCTGGTTTGGACATCGATGGTCGCCGTCCACCGACGCGCAAGTCTGATCTCTGGCGTACGCCGGACAGACGACCCCTCTGCTATCATTGCGGTGAGGCTGGTCACATTTACCGCGAATGCCCATACCGGCAACTTCGCCTGCGTGGATTTTCCGTCAGTTCACCTCGTCCCCAAATTGGTCAAAGGCCGAGGGACATCGAAGAGTATCTCGCGCAACAGCGTGCACCCTTTACACGACGTCAATCACGGTCACCATCTCCGAGGAGACCCGCAGTCACTGGGTCACGTTTCGATGTGACGGCACGGGAGCGCTCTCCAAGCCCCCGTCGGGAACACTGAAGGCAGCGGCCTTCGGGGGCAAGGTCGCTGGGACTCAAAGTGCGGAAGACCTCCCATCGACGCTTGCACGCAACGCGGAAGACATTCAACCAGAGAATAATCGCAGTACCGAAGAAACGCCGAAATCCACATCTGAACCCAGTGACCACGTGTCACTTGACATACCTGTACTGATTGACGGTTTTAAGGTCAATGCATTGACAGATACTGGTGCAGACTATTCGATTATCAGCGGGAGGCTAGCAAAAGATCTCACGGAAAGTGATTACGCCGTGGAATGAAACGCGAATTCGAACTGCTGGAGGACACGTTGTAACACCACTGGGTCGCTGTACGGCAAGAGTTAAAATTCGTGCGTCAACGTTTGTGCTCAGCTGCCTCGTTCAGCGCGACTGTTCACGTCAGCTGATTATCGGCATGGACTTCCTTCGGGAATACGGTGCCATCATAAATCTCCGTGAACGCATCGTGACCTTCTCGACTCAAGGCGCAACAGATCGAGACGCTGATAACTGCCGTAGACCTGCGCTGCGTGTTGCTGACGACAGTGTGACGCTGCCGCCCCGAGCGACTGTTCCCATCGAAGTCATTTGTGAAGACCTCCGGGACGGTGACGTGGTGGCTGAAAGCAACCTATCAATTCTGCTTCTCGAAGGTGTATGTGCTGCCCGAAGTGTTGTGCGTGTCTGTAACGGACAGTCACAAATACTAGTTACGAACTTCAACTACGAGCACCGGCATCTTTTCCGCAGAACCACCGTAGCCTATGGAGACCCTGTTGCCGATGTCACGGAGTGCTTCGCGTTCGAGGAAACGCATGAGGATGAAGAATTCCTAGACCACATCGACATTAATTCGACGCTGTCAGACAAGAGAAAGGCTGAAATTCATGACCTTTTAAAGGAGTTTCGGTCTTGCTTCGCCTCTTCTTCCAAAGTCCATCAAACACACCTCGCCAAGCCGATGATTTGTGGGGTTTAACGTCCCAAAACCACCATTTGATTATGAGAGGACGCCGTAGTGGAGGGCTCCGGAAATTTTGACCACCTGGGGTTCTTTAACGTGCACCCAAATCTGAGTACACGGGCCTACAACATTTCCGCCTCCATCGGAAATGCAGCCGCCGCAGCCGGGAATCGAACCCGCGACCTGCGGGTCAGCAGCCGAGTACCTTAGCCACTAGACCACCGCGGCGGGGCTCACCTCGCCAAGCATCGAATTATTACCGACGATGACGTCCGCCCCATCCGGCAGCAGCCTTATCGCGTTTCTTCCAAAGAACATGCGGCTATTCAGACACAAGTGAAAGATATGCTCGATGACGGGATTATTCAACCATCCAGCAGCCCTTGGTCCTCGCCAGTCGTTCTAGTGAAGAAAAAAAGACGGAGCGCTGCGACTTTGTATTGACTACAGGAAGGTTAATAGCGTCACGAAAAAAGACGTTTACCCGCTTCCACGGGTCGACGACTCTCTCGACAGATTACGACGCGCGAAGTATTTTTCGTCAATCGATCTAAAAAGTGGCTATTGGCAAATTGAAGTGGATGAACGAGACCGAGAAAAAACTGCGTTTGTGACTCCAGACGGACTTCACGAATTCCGTGTTCTTCCCTTCGGCCTCTGTTCTGCCCCAGCCACTTTTCAGAGGATGGTGGACACAGTTCTCGCTGGCTTGAAGTGGCAAAGCTGCCTTGTCTACCTCGATGATGTGGTCATCTTTTCCGAGAGCTTCGAAGAACATCTGAAGCGTCTGAGAAAGGTTCTGGACGCCATTCGCACAGCTAAACTCACGCTGAAACCCCAAAAATGCCATTTCGGCTACGAAGAGCTGAAATTTCTGGGGCATGTCATTAGTGCGGATGGAGTGCGAACTGATCCAGACAAAACTGCTCCTGTCGCCGCCTTCCCTGTTCCATCAGATAAAAGAGCAGTACGCCGTTTCCTCGGCTTGTGCGCGTATTATCGCCGATTTATCGCCAACTTCTCGAAGATAGCTGAACCTCTTACGCGACTCACTCGAGATGACGTGCCTTTTACTTGGAGCGCAGAACAAGATGCAGCGTTCACAGAGCTACGGCAGAGAATGCAAACAGCCCCTGTTCTTGCCTATTTTGATGAGGACGCTGCTACAGAAATTCATACAGATGCCAGCAACGTCGGACTTGGCGCTGTCCTTGTACAACGACACGGTGGCGTTGAACATGTAATAGCTTACGCCAGTCGTACTCTTTCTCGAGCCGAGACCAACTATTCTACATCGGAAAAAGAATGCCTCGCAGTCGTGTGGGTGACGACCAAGTTTCGGCCTTACCTCTACGGTCGTCCCTTCAAAGTGGTGACTGACCACCACTCGCTCTGCTGGCTGGCAAATCTCAGAGATCCATCCGGCCGTCTCGCTCGGTGGAGTTTGCGTTTGTAGGAGTTCGATATTACGATTGTATACAGGTCAGGGCGCAAACATGAAGATGCCGACGCGCTTTCTCGAGCGCCTGTGGGGCACGCTGTCAGGGGCTCCGAGGATGAAGATGCCTTTCTCGGAGCAGTCAGCGATTCCGAATTTATGTCAAAACAGCGGGCAGACGACGAATTACGCCCAGCTATTGATTCCCTGGAAGGCCGGAACTCTCAGGTCCCTCGACACATTGCTCGCGAACTGTCCTCTTTTTGTCTAAGAGTAGGCATTCTTTACGAGAAAAACGCCCGTGGTAGCGACAAAGCCTTCCTACTCGTTGTTCCTACCAAAATGCGGGACGAGATCCTCCTTGCGTGCCACGACGAGCCCACGTCAGGACATTTGGGCTATTCGCGAACTCTCGCCAGAGTACGCCAACAGTATTACTGGCCGCGACTATCAACAAGTGTACATCGATACGTGAAAGGCTGCCGCGAGTGCCAGCGTCGCAAGACTCCGCCTGTGAGACCCGCAGGCCTGCTCTAGCCGATCGCACCACCACAGACACCGTTTGACCTCGTGGGAATGGACCTTCTTGGACCCTTCCTTTTGTCGTCCTCTGGGAACAAATGGATTATAGTTGCGACAGATTATTTCACTCGGTATGCTGAAACAAAAGCGTTACCCCGTAGCACATCCTCTGAAGTCGCGCAGTTCTTCGTGCACCAAATCGTCCTACGGCATGGTGCCCCGTCATGCGTGATTACGGACAGAGGGACGTCATTTACAGCACGAATGATGGAGGACATATTTAAATTGAGCTGCACAACTCATCGAAAAACGACGGCTTATCACCGCAATCGAATGGACTGACAGAGAGGCTTAACAAGACCATAGCGGACATGCTGTTAATGTACGTTGACGTACAACACAAAAGCTGGGACGAAATTCTTCCATACATCACGTTTGCATACAATACGGCAACGCAAGAAACAACGCGATTTCCGCCTTTCCGACTCGATTACGGACGCAACGTGCGAACCGTGCTCGATGCTATGCTTCCGTGTGACCAAAGCAATGAAATCGATCCAGACGCTGAGGAATACACTCAATACGCCGAAGAAGCTCGTCAGCTAGCTCGCATAAACACCAGTCACCAACAAGATGAAGACGCACGACGTTA
Organism: Rhipicephalus annulatus; assembly: GCA_013436015.1. Lineage (NCBI taxonomy): Eukaryota > Metazoa > Arthropoda > Arachnida > Ixodida > Ixodidae > Rhipicephalus > Rhipicephalus annulatus. Next base: position 656,034 of record WOVY01000645.1, read on the forward strand.
CAACCTCCGCCATCGAAACGTCACCTACCACCCTGGGAACCGAGTGTGGGTGTGGACCCCTGTCCGGCGACCATGCTTATCCGAAAAACTCCTAAGCCGTTATTTTGGACCGTACAAGGTTCTTAGACGTGTCACCGGTCTTACCTACGAGGTATTTCCGGACGGCGCAGCGTCTTCTCGTCGACAGATTCGGCTCGAAACCGTGCATGTCGTTAGGCGAAGCCCTACTTCACACAGTAGCCCTTGTGGTTCACGTGTTGCGACATGCCGTGACATTGTTCTGCTGCTGCTGTTCGTGTTCTCCTGTGTTTTTATGCCTTTTGTTTTTGCGCTTGGCGCAAGCATTGGCGAAATTTCCTCATTTGCGCTGCGAGTACTGGCACTCTACTTCTTTTGGTTCTCTGTATCTGCGTGTGTATGCCTTCATTTTTTTTTCGTTACAAGCATCGAGTCGATGCTTTCAAAGGGGGGACTAATGCCACCTGATATGCTTGGGTGAGATCCGGGAGTGGAAGAAGACAAAGACGATCTGTCTGAGCTGCTGCTTGGCTAGTCGACTCAACGGACCCAATAAACCAAGTTTGTCTTAAGAAACGTGACAATATGATTGTAAGGGACGCCATCGTGGAGGACTCTGAAAATATTTACCACATGGGGTCCTCTAATGTGCACCCAAATAATAGCACACGGGCCAAGAGCATTCGCGCCTCCATCGAAAATGCAGCCACCGCAGCCAGGATTCGATCCCGCGACTTGCGGGTCAGCAGCCCAAATCCTTAGCCACTGGACCACCGTGGCGGGGCTATATATTAAGTTTGGTATTATGTGACGTAAATGAATTACGAAGTTATGCGACAGGTGCCAACATGATATTCATGACATGCGTGTCATTTCAGACCATGACTACATGCCACGCTCATGATAAGCTCGTCGCCGTTTCGCTAGATTTATATGTACCAAATTAGGTATTACGCGACGCGAACAGACGCGTAGGAAACGACCCGTCCTAACATGATAACATATGGCATGCGTGTCATATAAAACAAGAGTACGTGCTACGCTTCCGGCCACTTCGCTACCTTCATATCAACGCCTCCCTAATTATCAATGCCAGACAGATGCATCCAGTCCAGCAGTCCACCACCCTCTCTGCTAGCTCCTTCCCTGCTCTCACACATCGCCTAGCTTTCGCGTCTACTTTGCTATCACGGGGGAAGGAGCACCCTCTTGCAGTGCCTCACGACGAAATCATGCGAAGTAGTTTTCTGATCACTTGTGTAAAAGATGCGGTGTTTGGAGTTAACATGTCATCGTTCGTGGCGCTCTGTTGGTAACAAATGGGGAACCGTCACTACAAATACAGTGTTTAGAATTATACTGCCTAGTGTGCTCAGCGCTGGCCGGGAGCTGGCCCCGCAGCTGATGCCTGCCGGCGGCACGCGCATGGTGCGCCGCTGTGCGAGTGGGTGCATTGGCGTTCAATCCTTGCGCTCCGCAAGCGCTGCGAAGCTATCAGGAGGCCGAGCCGGGCGAGGCCAACTAACATTTTTCTGCATTTTAGGAGTGTTATTTACATAATGCTTTATACGAACTACTCCTTTGCTTACACAGTACTGGCGCTTTGCAATACCAAATCAGAATTATTTCGTGACATACATATTGCCATCTGCTAGTGCCCGCAAAAATAAAACAGGCAGATCCCACGTAACTTGGGAATCAATGCTATGCAAGTTGACTCTGTTGTAAATTTTAATTAAGGCAAACATTATGAAGTGCGCTAAATATATGCGAGAAACTGGATAGTCAACACTAAAACCAGCATTGAAGTTTCACGAACGTTTGGCTCCTCTTGAAAATTATTTCGAAGACCTGGCGTGGCTCTGTAGTAGAATACTTGGTTTCCACGCAGATTGCTTGGGTTCGATTTCTCTGCTAGGACACAAACGTTTATTATTTGCATTTGTAAGGTCGATGTTGCCAATGCCAGCTTAACACCCGCGCGTTAAAAAAAGATGTGGCGAGAAGGGTTTATCGGTGTACGTGACGGGATTGTGAAATTGTTTATGTCAGGACCAACGAGTCATATTCATCAAACCATCTTACCCATCCACACTAATTTTGGATTACATTAAGTTAAGGGGGTGATTGTGAGGGCACCCAGACGTAGGCAATTTGATAGATAGATAGATAGATAGACGGACGGATGGATGGACAGATGGACGGACGGACGGACGGATGGATGGACAGGCGGACGGATGGATGGACGGACGGACAGATAGAGAGATAGATGAATGGACAAATGGACGAACAGGCGGATGGACAGATAGACAGACAGGCGGACAGTTGGAGGGATAGATAAACGGACAGACAGGTGGACGGATATATAGACAGACGGATGGACGGATAGACAGACATACAGATAGATAGATCGACAGACTGACAGATGGATGGATAGACAGATGGACGGATGGATGAATAGACAGGTGGACGGACGGATTGATGGAGAACAGATAGACGGACGGACTTACGGACTTGTCGATATACAGACAATTAGACAGATAGTCAGGCAGACGGATGGATGGACGGACAGATAGACAGGTGGACGGACAGACGGACGGACAGATAGACAGATGGAAAGACAGACGGACGGATAGACAGACGGACAGACGGACGGATAGACAGGTGGACAGATAGATAGATCGACAGACGGACAGACGGACTTATAGACAGATAGGGGGACAGATAGACAGAAGGACAGACGGACCAACGGATAGATACATAGATAGATAGATAGATAGATAGATAGATAGATAGATAGATAGATATATAGATAGATAGATTGATAGACAGACAGACAGATGGATAGATAGATAGATAGATTGATTGATAAATAGGTAGGAGACTACTGCGTGACCAGTGCCTTTCAGCGCGCATTAAGACACTGGGCTATGCTGTACAGTGTGACCCGGTGCGTTTCAGCGCACTGAGTGGCACTGGCAACGCTGTACAGTGCGTCCCAGTGCCTCACAGTGCGCTTTAGTACAATGGGACACACAGCACAGCGTTTGCAGCGTCACCCAGCGCGCTAAAGCGCACTAGGGGATACAGAAAACGCTGTTTTTTTTCGATAGGGATGACATTGTGAGCATTAAAATCTCCTCAATATATCACAGTTTCCGTGCTGGTAATTCAGAAAGAGAGATATTTGAGGAAGGCTGAAAATAAACGCTGACTGTTCTTATATTTACTCGACCAAATCAACCTCACATGCTAGATGTTCTGGGAAATCTGATGGTGTAGCATTCAACTGTACTGATGGCAGATCTTTTCTCACATATGTCATCGCTCTTCTTGGTCCTGTAGATCTATAGGACATGTACACAACGTAGTTCTCTAACCGTAAAGTAGTGTCTACCCTGCCCTCTGTAATACGTAACACGGGAAAGAACCTCTGAGTCACAAATTTCTTGAAGTTTCAACACTTAGGGCGAATACTATTCACATTGCACTGGAAGATTGCGACATTTTGATAAATAATATTCAAATCTTGCCTGCGCACTGACTGTTGTGGCTGATTGTCACATTACCTGATCCATCGACCATCGACAAGATGGCGTCAACCTCAGGAAGGCTGTTAGCTTGTGGGATCACGGCAAGTATGGCTTTTAAAGTCGAGAATAACACTGGTATGACAAGATCAGCTATCGACACCGAAGATTTTCTGTTTGCATTACACTTACTTGACGCGATGTGTACGTGCTTTCTCGGATGTTAACCACGTGATGACTTTGCTCTTGAGGTCTATCCTGAGACTCTTGTGGAGCTTGCTGCTGGCTTGTTGATGTTCCCGCAATTTTATATTGATTTTGCTGTTTCCTTGCAGCTTGCGCGTACGTCATTACTTGGTTCGTGCTCTCGGTCAAGGAGGCTCTGCAGGGTTCATGGTGTTCATGTTTGGCTCAGGCGCGTCATACTGTTGCGTGTGACCGTAGATGATGTCATGTTGATATTGAAGAGAAGCCGCCTTGTTCTGTGGGCATCCAGAGAATGAAGCAGCATGGGGCTCCATGCAAGTGGCACACTTAGGTTGTGTTGCAATTTGCAGTCCTCGTGATGATGGTCTTCCGCGCGTACTGGGCAACGCCTTGTTCCTCGACAGTTTTTCGCCAAATGTCTGAACCTCTTACAATTATAGCAGCGTCTAGCTGTGCCCAAATATTCCTCTACTGGATGGCTGATAAATCCAAGTAATACTTTCTCTGGAAGAAGTCTGTCATATTTGAATTGTAAAATAATTATTCTCAGTGAGTGCGATGCTACATTTCCATCATCTTGCCGTATGTAACAGGTCCGGCGTCTAGCCAAAGTCACTACTGCCAATCTTAAAATTTCTGTGTGTTGTTCGAGGCCAGGATTCCGGCTCACGAGAGGCTAGTTCCGGAAACGTCCACCACGTGCTACACGACTTTGAACCCTCCCCCTCGTTCTCGCATTTCTCCTCCCACTACCGAGCCGACGGGCTCCGAGAGGAACAAGTACAGTGTAGAACAGGTTTTCCCAAAGCCTGCTGTGTCAGCACGGATACTGTACCTGGGAGTCACCCGCCGAGCCCTCTCCCCCTTTCCAAATCTGAGGTTGAATAAAAAAAAACACACTAAGGCATGATGAAGAAGGAACGCGTCAGAGGAAAAGCAAACTGCTGCACGGAGAGGAGTGAACACACAGATAAGGAAATGAAACAAGATAGATTAAGAAATGAACAGCGCTGGATATGGGACGTTGAGAGGACGACAGACGAAACCTTTCGTGTTTCGTCTTTCGTCCTCTAGTCTTCCCGTGTCCAGTGCTATTTGTTCACTTTTTAGTCAGGCACCAACTAGCCCAGGTAGGTGCATTGCAACAAACTAGAAAAAGAGGGGCAATGGGCGCACCACAGGAAATAAACGCAGAGCGGTTACGGGCCTTATAATTGAGTATAGAGGTTGAAGTCGCTGTGACGGCTGTCAATTTCGCCACGTGGCAATTTTATTTTTAAATCTGTTTTTAATTTGGTAAACACTTCATCTTATTTGTATTTATGTATGTTGTTCTCAATTCTGGATGTCGAAGCAATTTTCAAACTCAATATTATTACAATCTTGTAATAATTTACTACCTTCAACATGGTGTTTAGCGGGCACTTTAGCTGCAATAAATAAGCGTTGCGCTATAGTGTTGTTGTTTGTGCTCTCATTTCGTTCTGAGATCTTCTATAATTTCACTATAATGAGCTCTGCCGATCTTTGAGCTCGAACGTTTCCCGCAGTTAAGCGCTTAAGTTCTTTTAGATAAACCGGCGCAAAAGACGCAAAACACAGCGGCCGACGTGCCATGCGTCTGAGAGCAGAGAAGGCAGTGGTTTTCCATACGCCTTGTTCTCTCCACTGTAACCTGTTATTGAGCCCAAGAAAAGCCACCTACCCCCCGCCATAGTCTTCGTGGTGAGTGACTTCCTCACTTTCCCCTAAGAAGTGGTAGATAGCCAAATTATGCCTTCCAGTTGAATACCTAGCTCTTCTGTTAAAGTGTTTAGAGTGTTTTAAGGTGCGTTAAGGTGTTAAGCTGTTTCAGCTGTTTCAAGGGGCGTGCCGTTCAGCGTAATTGGTAGTAAGCACGTACTTTCTGCGACGCGGTTCTTATCAGTTGTCTTGCCTCCTCCCCGATTACACTGAACTGCAGACAACTTGAAGCAGTGAACAGCTGAGCCTTGAAGGTTCCATGAACTGGAAGTGCTGCAGCAGACGACCCGTTTTTCTATTCTCCTATTCTTTCTTACTCATGAATGGTTCAGGAGTAGGTCGGTGTACCAGCAAGTAGTCCTTCTTACCTGTGCCAGGGTGGACTACCTTTCTTAACCAAGACTACTTCCTAGCTTAACCTCTTGATTCTTCTCCTCCTCTCTCTTCCTATTCCTGTCATACCCTTTCGCCAAACCTGCTAAGCCGTGACCCGTTTACAGAAGGCACAAACAAGCGTCTTCGCATTTCTTTTCCTATAATAATGAACCACTCATATTATATATAATCTGGACCAGCCATACACAGCTTCACAGGCTGAAGACTTCTTTTTTTAGCTCGGTTGAGTTCGTGATTTCACTAACGATTTCAAATATGTGCATTCGCGGAGAATTCGCAGAACACGAAGAAGTCACGCCCTGCCAATAATGCTTTCCGTTTTCCTGCCAGCTTCTTTGACCACACCGTTGCAGTATCAACATCGTTCCAGCGAAAGTGGCACGCTTTCCTGTCACGCCCTCTTGGTCTTCGACACAAGCTTATCAACCGCAACGTACTTGGAACCACTGGATTTCACCACACGCAACAGATCTGGATCCCTTCCGGCGCCACCGGTCAGCTACATGGTCCTCGACAAAACCTGGTCGACGCTATCAGCATCGGCATCGATGCCTGTGTCGACTACAAAAGAGCGGCCTTTGCCGGCGGCGCTGTGTGGGCTCGGCGGCTGTGCACCAACGCAGACCGCTAATCCTTTCACTCTTGTCATGCAGGTGTTTCAGTGCGCATTCCTGCGCATACTGCTTTCCGTTTTCCTGCCAGCTTCTTTGACCACACCGTTGCAGTATCAACATCGTTCCAGCGAAAGTGGCACGCTTTCCTGTCACGCCCTCTTGGTCTTCGACACAAGCTTATCAACCGCAACGTACTTGGAACCACTGGATTTCACCACACGCAACAGATCTGGATCCCTTCCGGCGCCACCGGTCAGCTACATGGTCCTCGACAAAACCTGGTCGACGCTATCAGCATCGGCATCGATGCCTGTGTCGACTACAAAAGAGCGGCCTTTGCCGGCGGCGCTGTGTGGGCTCGGCGGCTGTGCACCAACGCAGACCGCTAATCCTTTCACTCTTGTCATGCAGGTTAGTAAAACTTAGTCTTCTCGCTAAGAAGTCTAGTAATTACCTGCTGTTTCAGCTGCCGAGCCCACACTGCTGCGTTCTTGTTGCACTTGAGTGTTCTCGTGTGATTCGTGCCTTGTTGATGATGTCGGGCGATATTGAAAGCAATCCGGGTCCTGCTTCTAATGCTGTACTAACTGAACTGCAGAAATTGTCTGCCGGTCAGACGGAATTAATCAGTCAGGTACAGGACCTTAAATCCCATTTGCTATCAACAGATAAATCTATAGCAGATCTCAGTAGACGCATGACTGATCTGGAAGGGCACTGTCAAAATATTATCTCCTTACGTACTGATGTGGAAGCGCTCAGAAGAGACACCGCTCGCGCGAGTGACCTTCTGCGCAAGCTTGAAGCGCGCGTGGATGAAGCCGAGAATCATTCTCGGCGCAATAACCTCATATTTTATGGCCTTCCTGAATCAACTGGATCGGAAGCACTTGTCCAAGTTGAACAACTTGTCATCAAGCACTGCCGTGATCGTCTAGGTATTTCCATCGATCCGAAGGAAATTGAGCGCGCGCATCGTCTGGGTCGCCGCAAGGGTACTAACCACCATCGCCCCATAATAGTTAAATTCGCATTCCATAAAACAAAAGGAGAGATTCTTTCTAATGGACGGAAATTTAAAGGAACCACTTTTAGTGTTGGTGAAGATTTTTCACGTCGTGTGCAAAACGTCCGTCGGCAATTGATTGCCTTTGCTAAAACCAAGTCGCTGCCTTTTTCCATCACGTACAAGACACTGCTAATGGGTCACAAGCGCTACGTCTACGATGAGCAATCGCAAACTGTAAGGGAAGCGTCGTAGCAATTTCCTCGGCGCAAATCTGCCGGGCACAACCTCACACCTCAATCTGGCATGTCACTCTCGGTAGTCTTTGCTAACGCGCGCAGTTTTTTTCCGAAACGCATAACTTTTTCTGAGCTTGTTTTGTCATCAAGCAGTAACGTATTGGTGATAACCGAGACTTGGCTGACAAATGATATAACCGATGCAGAAGTGCTAGATCACCTACCTGGATTTCAACTTTATCGTAAGGACCGTACAGGCGCACGTGGAGGCGGGGTTCTGATGGCTGTGCACCAACAGTTATCGTGCTCGGTGGCCAGGACCAACTCTTCTGAACTTGAAATTCTTTGGGTCGTTTGCCGTGCTCACCCTCATACTGTCCTTGTAGGCGTTTGTTATAGGCCCCCGAACAGTGACCCAGATTTCGCATATAAGCTCAACAACAACCTGAGTGACCTTGGGAAACAGTATCCGCAAGCAGAGATACTGCTTTTCGGCGATTTTAATTTTCCTCAAATAGATTGGAGTAGTAGCGTCCCGTCAGCTGTGGGCAGTGAGCCCGCAAGGGACTTCATAGATTTCTGCCTGAATTGCAATCTAACCCAACTTGTATCCCAACCAACGCGCGTTACAGAGAGCAATTCCAGCATCTTAGATCTAATACTAACTAGTCATCAAGAGAGCTTATCATCAATTACATATCTGCGTGCCGTCAGTGACCACAAGGTAATCCATGCGGCTTTTGCGTTTCGACCTGTAAAACGCGATCTTGTCACCAAAACAATCCGTCTTTACGACAAGGGCAATTATAGTGCCATCAATAATGAATTGATATCTTTTCTTCCTGAGTTCGAGAGAATAAGCCATACACGCTCTGTGGATGAGAATTGGATTATATTTAGAGATAAGTTAGCCACTCTTGTCGAGAAATTTATCCCAAAAATAACGTTTACCGCAAACCGTAACAAGCCATGGTTTTCACGTACACTTCACAAACTAAGAAACAAGAAAAAACGCCTCTTCCGATCAGCCAAACAGTCTAAACTTCTGTCCTTATGGGAAAAATATTACGCCGCGGAAGATGATTATCTTAGAACCATTCGTAACGCCAAACACGTGTTCTTTCATGAAGAGCTGCCCAAAATGCTTGCAACCAGCCCTCGCAAATTCTGGGAGGTGATAAACCCTCAGGAGATGCGCACCACTAGTCTTTCAAATGCGCATGGCGATATAGTCGACAACAATGAATGCGCGAACCTTTTTAACGAGGCCTTTTTCTCTGTTTTTACGAATGAGAGTTCAGTTCCCGATTTTTCTTCACCTGCGCGCAGCACCGAGTCTATGCCCCCGATTGCATTTTCTACGGACGGCATCATTTCGATTATAGAAAAGATTAAGCTTTCTTCTTCTGCAGGTGTGGATGACATTAATTCAAAACTTCTCATAAATGTTAAACATGTGTGTGCCGCATACCTTACATTGTTATTTTCGCAGTCATTATCATCAAGCATTCTGCCAGCAGACTGGAAAGTAGGCAAGGTCGTTCCAGTCTACAAATCAGGTAACAGAGATTCTCCACTAAATTACCGTCCCATATCTTTAACAAGTATCCCCTGCAAAATCATGGAACATGTCATCTACTCCCATATCATCAACTTCTTGGACTCAATGCACTTTTTTCATCCTTCTCAACACGGGTTCCGAAGGGGTTATTCTTGTGAAACGCAGCTGGCCATTTTCATTCATGACTTACATTCTAACCTTGACTGCAACATTCAGACCGATGCTCTTTTCCTGGATTTCGCTAAAGCATTTGACACTGTCCCTCACAAACGCCTAATTCTTAAATTATCTCTGTTAAATCTAGATCCTAATGTACTTGCATGGATAACATCTTTCCTGACTAATCGTTCCCAGTTTGTGTTTGTTAATAATCACTCATCTAACCGACTACCTGTAACCTCAGGTGTCCCGCAAGGGTCTGTCTTAGGGCCTCTACTCTTTTTAATTTACATTAACGATCTACCATTGCATGTATCATGTAACTTTCGTATGTTTGCCGATGACTGCGTAATCTACCGATCAGTAACCAACATTCATGACCAAACACTAATTCAGCATGATCTTAACAACATACAAACATGGTGTGATCGTTGGTTAATGAACTTAAATCCTAATAAATGTAAGCTTGTTTCTTTTTCTCGCCACCGTAACCCTTTTGAGTTTACCTATTCCATCACTAATGTTCCCATACAATCAGTTCAATCATTCAAATACCTCGGCATCACCTTGGCTCATGACCTGTCTTGGCGTCATCACACTACTAACATCATCTCGTCTGCTAATAAATCACTCGGATTTCTCAGACGACACTTACGCCATACTCCGCCTCACGTCAAGACGCTTGCGTACAAATCATTTATCAGGTCCAAACTCGAGTATGCATCTTCCATCTGGAGCCCTCATCAATCATACATCATAAGAGAACTCGAATCACTTCAAAATCGGGCTACCAGGTTCATTCATTCTGCATATTCGTACGATATCAGCATCTCATCTCTAAAGGCGGAATCAGGTCTAGAAACCCTTGCTTCACGCCGACAGTGTGCCACCCTCTCTCTTTTTCATATGTTTTATTTCAGTTCACTGAATCATCCACCGTACATCACGCCCCCTCCGCACATATCCCATCGCACTGGTCATCCGTTACAAGTCGCAATACCACGTACCCGGACCACTGTATTCCAAGCCTCCTTTTTCGTAAGAGCAGCAAAAGACTGGAACGGCCTTCCTCACGCCATCTGTACCATCACTAACCCATCTATGTTTGCAGAAGCCATTAAAAACACCGTTGTATAGTTCTCTTTTTTTTTTGTTATGCACCACCCCTTATGTAATACCCCTACAGGGGGTCTTTAAGGAAATAAAAGTGAAGTGAAGTGAAGTGAAATACTTTTTTGTCACCGGTAGTATATTAAGTTTATAATTTCAGCTGCGATGATTATATAGGGCATCAATCAAATGTTTGTCCACCAAATCATTAGCGATTTTATATTCTACTCTCTTTTTATACTGCAATATGGCGGCCACCATGGCTTTTTATTGTGCACATAGAGTGCAAGTTCAGCCAATAACTTAGAGTCCGTCGGTCCCCGAGTTCTTTTGTGCTCTCTCTGCTTTCTTCCGTTCACCCGCCGCGTCCAAGAGGCAAAGGGGAAGATAAAGGAAAGTGCAGGGGCACCGGCACTAATTTGGTATTGCGGTAGCCTGGTTTCTTGCTCCGCGCAGCTTCTAGTATAAGCCTCCAGAGCACCTTCTGCATTGCCTATCAAGTTAGCAGGACTAGTGCAGTTGCACAATGCCCTAGAGTCTCTGCGTAAAGTAACAGCAATGTCAGGCGGTTTTCGGTCATAGCGAACACTCTTTTTTCACTCATATTTGATTCTTCATTGGCCGCAGTATAGCCAATTTTTAAGGCAGTCAGAGAACCATGTTTGATACAGAAATACTTTGGAGGGGAGACGTTGGGTACATTGGCTGAGAACAAATAAAACTGATTTCGCCTTTTATTTATATTAGGTGAGCGCATAAGGAACCCCGTGATATTTATTTTTTTGTTCTTTAGCTTATAAGCCGATACGGCACAAAGTCCAAGCTTAGCTTCGTTGTCCTAACGTGGCTACTCCGTAGAGCATGCTAAATGTAGACAAGTTATTGTACCCGATGTACAATACGTTTGACTAAATTGCTAAGCTCTGTGTTTCTCGCATATTCGTCTCTAACGCGTGTCTGTATTGTAAATTAATACTGTGAGCAAATTGCAGTAAAGTAGGTAGGTGGGCGAGTTGGGATTGACGGATATTGAAAACTTTTCAGCGCGAACAGAACGGTTCTTTGACAATATTGTAATCGTGCACAAACCTACTGGTAGAAGGGCACGGGAACTCTCGAAAGCGTAATTCTTAAAAGAGGCGGGGGAAGTTTGCATATCTGAGCCGTCCGTTTGCCTTTAGGAATGTGAGCTACGTAGCCTAATGAATTGAATTTACTTTTATTCAATAAAACTTTAGTTTATAGACAGCGTCTGTTTTGTCTAGTTTCTTTTTTGTGCTCAGCCCCGTTTGAGCTGAAATTTTTAATGAGAAAAACATTATTGAATTTATCAAAACAATGCCAATAAATTGTGCGTATCAAGTCTCTGACGCAGCTTCTAGATCACTGTGCGCTTTGTAAGATTCTTAGTTCGCACGGGTGCTGTTGAACAAAACTATAACTGCCTCCTTTGCCGACATTACTCAAGTCCCGTCCCTGTGAAACCACCTGTGAGTGAGAAGGTATAAAACAGCGCAAATACAGGGACTTCTTGAACGATTTGAATGAGTCTATAGTAAAAAATGCAGCTCTTGCGTCAATAGTACATTTCTTGTAACCTTCTCTTTGTGCGCTTTTTACCTACCATCTACTATCAAATCTAGCTGGTCCAATTTTCAGTATGAATCCAGTCCTAGATAGCACGAAAAAAAATCCGGAATAAGCGAAATATTTCAATCAGTGATTTTCATTTCATTTATTGTACCGTACCGAAAGAGCTCATTGTATTGTACCGAAAGAGCTTTAGTCTCGGGTGGCGAGACTAGAGTTTGTGCCAAAGAGGCAAGAGTAGACGTGGACGGTGCTCACCGCAGTGCGTGCTCTCCCTTAGCGCGATTGATAAATCACCATACTGATGAAGAATCAATTTCTTTCCAATGACATGAACTTATTGCCGTACTACCTTAACCTCACAGGCCTGACCTTCTCATTGCTGTGCCGAAGCATTTGCAACACTGTGTCCTGAACGAAATTTAGCACGCTCCCACAGCAATACACCTTGGCGAGCTTCGCACGTAGGGCGTCGTTTCTTCTAGTCAGCCCTTGTTCGCTTGGTACGCCGATACGTTGCCACGTATGAGTTTTGCCAACGTCGTAAAACACTGTCGCTGCTACCCGCTGGCCATACTCAACAAATAGACATACCCGCAGAACCATTTTGCCGTGTTGGGGTAAACCTGCTTGGTTCTTTTCACACACCAAGATGAGGAAGCAAATGTATAGCCATGAATATAGATTACGCTACACGCTGCGCCATTAAGCGAGCGCTAGCGACAACCTGCGCAACTGATGTCGCTAACTTTTTGTTACGGGACGTTATATTGGTTCACGGTGCCCCGAGATAACCCTTTCTAGACCGTGGCTGTGCACTTTTATCCCAAGTCACCGCCGATATCCTGATCTCTGGTTCCCCGCAACACACACTGACAGGGGCGTACCAACTTTTTCGCGAGGATGGGGGCGAACCCAACACACTCGTCAGCCGATAGATATATATATATATATATATATATATATACATATATATATATATATATATATATATATATATATATATATATATATATATATATATATATATACGCGGTGAATCTGTAAAATTTGTGCAGCTCATTATAGAGCATGCACAATAAAGAGAGCATTCACTCGCTGAACAATGCCTAAAGCTTTTTTGTGGTAATCACAGACCTTCTTCATCTAAATATTATTCAAGTAGACTAGCCGCTGAACACATTACCAGCGGCTACGTATAGCACCTGCCGAGATTTAACAATATGAGTATAAAAATATTTTTAGTTGCAGCGTCAAGGCGTTTAGTAGTTACTGGACGCACACAGCGCTGAGCTCGTCCTTGCTGAGACACAGCGAGAGGAAGAAAGCGAAATAAGGAATGCTTATTCAAAAGACAATTCAAGTTGAATGAAAACCAACTAACCCGACTCTCAATTAGGCCTACATAGTGGCAAAAGCTAGCCTTTTCCCTTCCGCTGGGTGCGATGGCTCAAATTATGGCCAAGCTTTACAGCTGAGCTTCCCTCTGTGCTCGAGCCCACCGCTTTATTTGTCACCACTTTGTGAGCTGCCACTTACGCTCCAAGTTACCATGAGCAAGGTTCATCAGGTTCATTGAAGACTAAAGCGGAAACCCTTTTTTCGCGCTTCCAAATAACACTTACACATGCGAGCGGATGCGAATGAGCAAACTTTTATGGAATGGTCGAATCATTTGCTGCTAAAAAAGCGTTTTCTTTGATCGAAATGAATATCATCACCACTGCTTTGTCAAAGTTGCTGTGACCTTGTCGAGGGGTGGATTGAGATCAGTAAAGGGTGGTTTCAGAAAACACGATCTATCACTCTCTTTCAGACCCTTCGGATTGCATAGGTGTGACATTAGCTCAGGCAAGTGTGTCGTGGGTTGGTGAGTCACGACCGGCTCCCGATTTGCAGCTTCTGCATCTATGGGCATCTCACCGTCAAGCAGAAGTGGCATAAAGACGTGACCCTGTTGGAATTGCAATCAGGTTGGAAGCCCAACGCCTTCAAGCAGCAGCTCGACGCTATTAACGCCACCTAGAACGTGGTCATTGGATAAACTAGTGCTCCTCACTTAAGCCTTATGCGTCTATTTCCTATTTTGGCACTTCTTCCAAGCCATGGATTGTGGTTGGTGGCTTCCTACCCCACAGCCTGCCGCCTACTAGCCTCAGGCCAGACTCGAGCCGTATTCACCGACACTGTCGCCTACACATTCTTTCCTGTGTTAGACATGGCTCCACCTCCTTTCACGGCTCAGAACTGCTTGTCGGTTTATGCTGGTGTGTTTCCCACTCTTACCGATGTATAGGGAATACAGGCTGATTTCACTAAGGCCGAATTTTTATTAGCAATAGACCTATCAAATCTGCGCAAACCACTGGGACCAGGTGGCATACCTTATGAACTTTACAAAATTATTGAAGGCAACCTTCTACTTGACATGTTAGAGGCAATAACGAAATCTTGGGCTACTTTACCCATTTATGACTATTGGCGGCATGCAGAATTGGTCGCCATTTCTAAAGCAGGAGAAGCTCTAGGAAATATCGCACAGATGCGTAAGCTAGCTTTCACGTTAAAATTGGGCAAACACACAGAGCGTATGCTAGTGACACGCATTATGTGGTGGCTCGAGAGATACTCTTGGTATGTTTTAACCAAACTGGGTTCCGTCCGCATCTGGGCACTGAGGATGGCCTTGCCTACCTGTCATCCATGGTTCTCGTTGGAGGTCGATTTGACGTATTCTTACTATTTTGTCCATAGACATCTGTAAATTATATGATAATGTGAGTTAAGATGTTATTGTGGAAATTCTCCAATGGCTCAAGGTTCCCAGTAGAGTGTGCGCGTTCAAAAAAGGGACGACCGGAATCGCCCCGTGAAACAAAATGCAACTGACTGAAAACAAACTCCATGGTCGCCTTTAGAGCCTGGTTCCACGCCAGAAGAGCACCCGAATATTCCACCTGCTTTGTACAGATAACCTAGATGCCGCTACTGTCGTCGCTTATATGGATGCCAGTGCGAGCAGCACCACCATTCATACCGCGCTTGCATGTCCACTATACCAGAGGCTGGCTGTACATGCTCATATTTTGTGGATCTGGCACCACCGGCTCACCTTTTTGAGATGGCCACCTTGCGTGATGGACTGAGAACACTGCTAGCTTTTCTACAACCAGCCAGAAGCTTCCAGCTTATCATTCGTACGAACTCGGCACAGGCGATTCATAATAAACGACGAGTGTATCGCTCTTCACCGATCTCAAATACTATTCACGTTCTTGCCGCCTCCACATCTGTGCAAATACGTTTTCAGTGGATTCCTCGGCTCGCTTTGCCAGACCTTGTAAATGCTGATTTGGCAAACCACCCTCAAGTTACACCGTACCCGCTACTGCATTTTCTTGAAGATGCACAAGGACAGATGCTCCAAGAAAAAGAGAGCCTTTCACGTGCCACGCGAGCTTTTATACTTATGTGTGGATCAGACCTCCCTGGTTGTTTAAACCACCGAGAGAAGGTTACGTTGTGGAGGCTTCGTGCTGCGGTTGCGCTTACCTCATCCGTGACCACCCTTTGGGCGAAAAGTACGGAGGCCCGTATGACAGACCATGCCCATTTTGTGACGCCCCAATCCAAGATGTAACTACCTGCCACCTACTGTGGACCTCCACTAGTCTACGATTAAGTCGTCGCCATCACCTCCGTGCAACATGTTCAAAGCTTGGCCGACCTACGGAATTTGACCGCTGGCTTCGTGGACCACAGCACCGTTCTCTATTGGACTTCATACATGAAGAAAACATGTACGTGCATTTTTCAAAAATTATCATTCTGAGGGGCAGACTTTCGAAATAAGAAATAGTAATGGAGCTATGAAACAACACAAATGATACTAGGGCTAGCCGTGAGTGGTCTCCAGTTCAATTATAGGTCGAAGAATAGAACAATGATAGAAGATGTGTTTTTTCTGTTATCCACGGTGGGTCATAGTGCCAACTTAACATACACCTAAACAGTTTTAAAGGACGAACATCAATAAATAGTTTCTGGCACAAGTTCTTCGAGAAGTTGCACTTACGTAACATTCGGCACAACATATTTACCACATATTCATCAATGTGCAACACCTTCGCTAAATCAAAGATATTCCGTAGTAAGCATAATAAAACGTCAGCTGAATACTTTTGCAACTCTGGAAGATTTATATATTGATCTTTTCATAATGCTGCAACAGAAAGGAACTGCTTTCACGATGTAATGGCGCACTTTAAATCATCACGGCTTAGTATCCTATGCAATGTTAATTTTGTTATCAGAAATTCTAGAACCGCACGAACTCGAATTTGTCGTCGATGTACACAAGCTGACAAAGGCAATATTAGAGAAGGGAAGGCAAAAGAGAAGCAAATACACCAATGATTTTCTTAAAACAAAAACAATAGTAGGCGCATATTAATAATGACAATTAACAAACAATATAAATAGAAAAAGTATAAGGGAAGTCATTACCTGAAATTGTACTGTAGATTAGAATAATGAAATGGACAAAAACATAGGTTGCCACCGGCAGGGTTCTAACATGCGACAAGATTTCTTTTCGTCCCCTTTTCTTTCTCACAATTACAGTAGAATGACTTCAATGACATCCCCTATACTTTCCCTGGAATAATTGTCTATTAGTCTTTATTTGTACTTTTACATTGAAAGCTATGAAAGTACGTGTGTCGTCGTAGTTTTCTGTCAGCGCCGCCGTTGTCCGTAACCACTACCGCGAAATGAAAAAAAACTAGTACCAATGACACTTTAGGGCTCAAATCTAGGTCCGTTGCGATTCAGCCCGGTATTCCACCACTGAGCCATGCCGATTTTTTTTTCTACACGATATTTAATATAACTGTGGCTCACGTATATGCATAGCGTATAACACACTTATGGTCAAGTTGAGAAATGTAAAATGAACGTTACAAAGACAATCTCACACAACCGAATGTCTAAAGGGGTATTTGAGTAGCACACTTCATGAACTCAGCATACCAGTCCACCTGAAATTGCAGTTGGCCATAAAAGTTCCTTAGCCGCACAGTTGTTTGCACAAAGTGGCAGCGCGAGGACACCAACGGTTTTACATACCTATTCAACAAGCAAGTTTTCCATAAATGTTGCATGCCCATTAAGAACTGCATGTCAACTGTCAAGTTATTGCATTTGGGTAGTACGAGATGACGGTTGCTATGAGATTTTAAATCCAGACGTTTTTATAGCCCTCTGCAGGACGTATCAGGAAAGGATTGCGTCCTTACAACTAATTAGGCAATGTTCGAATCATTCAGAAACTTCGCATATTTGGCAGAGAATACAAATATGCTTTTAGTGTTTAACCGGATTCTTACAGGTATTGATTCTGTATGCACTTTGTTAAAAAAATATCTTGCTTTTTGGTGAAATACGCATTTTCGTTACACGTAAATGCACTTCATGACCGGAAAGTGCAATGCATAGTGAGTGGTAAAGTGAGGCCGGAAAAAGAACAACCAGTACAGCTGAATAAAAATTATATTTATTTTTAGTGCTCTTCAGAGAATCGGCCAGAAAACACGCTGATACGCATACTTCACGCATGAACCCTTGCAGATATGGAGGCGATTAATATGTGGTGCCTAACATCCTAAAACCACCATAATATTATGAGAGATGCAGATATGGAGGCGAAGCGAAAGTAGTAGGTTCCACTAAATTTGGTAAAACATCTTCGAAATGCAATTGCAAGAATGTTCGAAGCATCGAATGATCGCGGTCATAAAAATTGAAAAAGCGCAACACCAGTTGTTTAATAAAAGAGGTTTACCAACCTAAGACTACCCGCGCAGACAGGTATAAAATTATTGTCTTGCCTCATCGGTTCATAGGATGATAACCAAGCAAAGATAGTAAATATATGCTTAAAGTTTTGTATGTAGACCCTAAAACAACAAACTATTTAGAGTACGTAGAATATTTTTTGCCATAAACAGGTTGAATGCTTCCGTTCTGCCAAAGATAGAGAACTTTTGAGTTATAAACGTCCGAAAAAAGCACTTTAGGGTGGGTACACGTTCTTTCCAATAATGTGCACTTCATCGACATACATATTGTCACAGGGTCGTGACGTTGACAAAAAAAC
This sequence comes from Rhipicephalus annulatus, assembly GCA_013436015.1. NCBI lineage: Eukaryota > Metazoa > Arthropoda > Arachnida > Ixodida > Ixodidae > Rhipicephalus > Rhipicephalus annulatus. Next base: position 674,364 of record WOVY01000645.1, read on the forward strand.
AGACAATAGGATGCAGGTTAAACTGTTTATTTGGGCGAACTTTTGCCCGGTAAACGTAAAGTCGGATCGCAGTAGCAGACCTGCACTGATAACGGCGAACGGATCGTCAGCCGTAGATCAACCTGCAAGCGGCGAAGCGCGTCGACATTTATACACTTGCCGTCGAATGTTCTAGCATTATCGCTAGCGGTGACATAGCTTCCAGATTAATCTGTGTAGTTCACGGAGTGGGCGTGATTTTTTAAATTTGACCTACTACAGTCCTGAAGCTTCTCGAAGACTACAGGCACGGTTTGCGCTGAGAATTACGTAGTGTATTCGGGTGATAACAAAACTTGAGAACAAGAACGTGGCAATATATTGGAACACCTAGGTACATTGGCGGAACACAGGACCAATCTATACCCTGAACATGGGTTGGTTTAAATGCCCATGGGCAAACCTACAATCTCAAGCTTTTGGCAAAGTTAATTCCTGCCACTGAATTTTTCCAAATGCTGCAATTGTTGACACCATCATTTTACACTAGAAAACTCTGTGCTAAATACTGCTAGATTATCTTCATACGCCAACACCTTTACTTCTTACCATAAGCACTGTAACAATGAACGTTGTTGGAACTAATTACACCGAAGCACTGTGGCTCCAAGTAAAGAGCAAGAAGCATTGGCGACAACAAACAGTCTTCTTTCACTGACGAGTAAAAAAACACGGGTTTTAAAAAATAGTCACACACAATGAACGAGTTGAACATTCATTGGAGTATAGTTTCACATTTTTAAATATATTGAAGCCAATGTTGGCATGTTCGAAAAGCAAAATCAGTAAAGAATACCGTATTCGAGCAAAGGCTTTTGGTACGTCAACTTGTAGAATTAAGAGTTGTTCATGTTAGTGTGAACAATGTTCCAATACCGTGCGAGCAATGTGCATTTCTTCTGTATCGAGCAACCTTTAAGACCACAATTATCATGGGAAGAAATAATCAGCGATATTTCAAATTGAGATCTGTTTGAAAGTACCTTTGCAAAAATCATGCAGTGAACATTTCACAATGTAATTGGCCTGTAGTCATCAACGTAATGATGCTTTTCTCAATCTGAGCAGTTTCGGATCAGAAAAGTGGTGCTTTTAATAAAAAGCGAGGAAGCATCTCCAAATTCAAACTCAGCGTCAAAAAATCAAGCAGTGCAGGGCACAGTACTGATTTTATTGATCTGTAAGACTCTTCTGATAATCTGTCAGATACTGGTGGTTTCAACAGGGTTACTGTAAATGGCTAGCTCTATTTCTTGTGTACTGAATGTCCCACAAATAGATTCACAATATTCGTAAGTTAGAGGAGGCACAAATTACAGAAACTGCTTCGTCAGATCTTTCTTCTCGTTTGGCGAAGGGGCGCTAAAGAAACGTTTGAAAAAAGTTTTAAATTCTGACTTAATTACACTGCGGTTTTTCACCACTATTGCTACCGAAAAAAGGTCTGATGTAAATTTCTTTTTATCGTTTCGGTATTCATCGAGTAATACTTGACGTTTGGGCTCCTCTGAATGTAATATACGAGTATTGCGAGATCGAACACCGGACCCTCTGTCCCCTAAAGGGTCATGCGTCTGGAGTGCGTTTTTGGCGTTAGCGATTCCGGCTATATAGTGACTAGGGGTTCCACGCTCAAATTCATATAGCCATGCCGCTGCTTTGGACTTGTTCGCAAACTTGCTCCAGACAAGCTCGATGTAGAAAAATAATCGCGTTTTTATGAGTAATTCAGTGTCTTAGAACAGCAAAGGTAAAACCAGGCATCAGGCAATGCATATAGCTTAACGAGTGGGTCGTCCAATGCCGCAACCCATTACAAAAGCTTGTTTTTGATCACCTAATAACTATGGCGCATACCCACTTCAGCCATAAATCTTCATTGTCGTCAGCCCCTGCACGAAGAGTTGGCACAAATTTACCTGGAAGTGTTTTGCGGATACAACGTTTTATAAAGAAATGACGAAAAATAGGAAAGCGAATTTTGCTTTCTTACCCAAAATTTAATTATAATTATGCTATAGTGGGTGCCCAGAAAGTGTGCTTGCAGTGTTTACCCAATGAACGTTTAGAAAAGGCTCTTAAAGGCTGCTCTTCTAGTTTTCACTCTGTGCCTTCCGCGCAGGCCTGGCTTTTTTCTAACAAATAAAACGGGACCTAAATTTACAACGCACCTTCCGGTATGTACGTACAACCACAAGCTGCATAGGCAACACGTTACAAGGTTCGATAGAGTATACCCAAGAGAACGCATCATAGCAGCTGTGTAGTTTTCTGTTATCAACGTTCTATTAATTGTTGAACGTGGTGCCTACGCTGCATATATATATGCCTGAATTCCCGCCTTCAATAAAATCAGTTGTTTGCTGGTGCCTGCGTTCGTCTTCCTTCCTGATGAAGCGTTCTCCATAGTATTAATTACAATTAATAGAATTTCATAATGAAATTAGCCCTATATTTATTGTTTTTAAGTGATGAATACAGACCTGAATATAGGCAAACAGCTATTTTGTTCCTTGCGTTTCTATCCTGCCATTTTTTATATGAGCATGAATTAGAGGTTAAGCAGGGCTTTTATGACGTTTTTATTCTGCCCATAAACGCCCATTTCAGATGTTCGCGCCTAAATACCTGTAAGTGCCTACAAATGCCTATTTTCTAAGTGGGCGCCTATATGAGCGCTATCCAAGCTCAAATTTTGTTTTTGAGCGTGGTGTACAACGGTTATTCATAAAAAAAGGCAACATTGTTACTTCTAAACAATATAAGGTTCATCGAAATTAAAGCTGACATGCTGCGAGTGGTAGGATAAGGAGCATAAGAAGTACAAAAGACGCTATTCCTGCAGCCCTAAGTGGAAACACGTCTCAGCATCTGCAGGGGAAAGAGAAAAGAGAATTAATTAAGGGGCAAGAAAATAAGAGTGGCGTGTATAGCCGAGGACGGGGCAATAGTTTTCTACAGACAGCTGTCCATTGTCCTGAAGGAACAGAAGAAATGTTATGAAAACCTGGGTGTAGCGGCGGGAAAGGACGAGCATCTTTTTCTGGTCAGCCGCTGGTAGCTGCAGAAAGAATGAAAAACCATGGAGGGTCACTCATGGAATAATCTTGTTGATTCAGTGGTGGTGAAGGTCGCCAAGTCGTTATACTTTGTGCAGCGAAGCTTGACACAGGAACCAGCACGTTTACAATCAACGGTGTATTTAGAATACATTCACCGTATGCTTAAATACGCTTGTTTCGAACGAGATTCCTTGTCATATGTCTTTAAAGGGGCCGTGCGACACTTTTTGAGCAAGGTGAGAAAACGTGGTCGATTGGTAGTTGAGGCTTTTGAAAACAAGCGAGTTAAATATTATAGTGCAGCACGTTGCCTGGAATTCACAAATAATTATCAAATTCAGCTAAAAATAGCTTTCTCTTTTATCAACAAATCACAAAATAAGCCCAAAAATCACTCATTATAAGCTCATCTATCAGCTATTGGCTGATTTGAACCTGGCGCGATCGGTTGTTACAGAGGTCGCCGCCAGAGGCCGTCACCCATTCATGCGTGTGCGCGCGATCACACTAAAAAGGGCGCGTACTCAAAGAAAAAAAATGAAAAAAATCTCAAGGTAGCGAGGTACGAGTGAAGTTTTTGTTTTCCCCTCCCATCCCTCCCTGCTCTACTTCCAGTGCTCTCGTTAGAACGAGAGAAGAGAGAGTATGATTGCAGCCTGTGACAAATCCTTGTAACTCTTCTCGTACCTGAAGAATTCTTCAAATTTTTGCGGCGTTCAGTTTGAGAGGTAATACGCTTTTCCAGTGAATAAATTTCATGGTTACTTAAAAAAATTGTTTCAGGGCCTCTTTGAGTCACAAACATGAAACAATACATACCAGGGCTTCAAGGTTTGTTCCAACTCATTACTCATAGGTGACAGCTGTAACAAGATGAAAAATGAACTAAAATCGAGTTATCATGAAGCAACCATTAGCGGCGGGTCGTGTGTAGCACAATTAAAGCGGTTGATGCAGAGCGTGGAGTTCAGGACCCGTCAACTAATGACGCGATAGGTTCCGCGAAGACAGACGCGGAAGACCCGTGCACGGGAAAAAAAGGAAACTGCTTCGTTCACACTGTTCCCAAGCAGAGCCATCAAGGTAACCCCCGTTTCGAAATAGAAGGGGAAAGCTTGCTCGGGAGAGCGTCTTGCAAGAAGCAGGCCAAGCGCCCCCATCCAAGTTTAAAAGTCATTGTTGGCATGTGTGAATAAGAATGACGCAAGGACGCAACCACTGGGCTGACCGAGACATGGTGGCGACACGCAGACAAGCTCAGCCTCCCCAGTTATACGTCATTACCGGTTGTTGTTAGGTTGGCGGGGCGCCTTGCTGTCGAATGCACACTTGGCAAGCGCACAGAACCCAACGTTGTACTCACCGCTCTTAAGGAGGCTTCTACGAAGCAACGTTTATTGAGAGAACAGACGGGGCTCGAGCGTGAGAAAGGCTACCGATGGAGGTCGGCCTGGTATGAGAGAGAGGCTGACACGCGGAGAACCTATCCCTTCTCGTGTTGTACTTCATAACTTGATATTTACCAATGCAGTGCCTGTCATGAAAGTGTTTTCGCGATTGGTTGTGGCGATGCGAGTGCGCACGTGTGATTGGCTTGTGTGGAGACCCTTTGTTCAACCGAGGGTTAAAAAGACGATGTTTGAATGGGAAATAGAGAACAAAGGTTCGGGCTTGGAGTCGTACAGACGCCTGAGGCTGCAATAAAGCGTCTCTTCACCAGACTATGGCTCCTCTTTGGCACTGCCACCGTGCAGTTGAGTCATCGAGGGTACCATTCCGAACCTGAAACATCTTCCCTCCTTAGCTAGTGTAAAAGCTAGTCGAGGAGGAGGACATTTACTGATGCGGATTGCGATCATTGCGTCGAATTAAACTTTGGGGAAACCTCTTATGCCAAGCAATTCATGGTAAGACTCGCATTCGAAAATGAATGTACCTAAACAGTTCTCTTTGCGCAAAGGCAATTAAGATTTTAAAATGCCGTATGAGATATAATTTTTCTAATAATTCGTTATTTGTAAGTTTCACGACAGAATGAAATGGCTTATAAAGAGAACGAAGTGTGTTGTGTCAACGAAGGTGTAATTTCTTTGACATTGTAACCCATCTGCTACAGCTCCTTCGGGTAAAAAAGGTGATGTGCACGTGGCTTTTGTCTTGTTTGTAATTTAATTTTTAAGCGTCCCTCTCTAGGTGAAATAAGTTTTACATACACACTAGAAGTTCTTGCGTGCCCATTGAAAAGCATTCTACCACGGTTCAAATTGGTTTGCCACCAAAGCATGACGTGAAGAAGGAAGCATGAATCGCTTGCTTTTCGTCCCATGTAGCCATCGCGAGCCTCATTCCTTCCATGTTCTGTACAATATCAGGGCTAGAGAACCACACGAAATATATGCACCAAGAACAACATGCGTAAGCAAGGACACGCGTGCATAACGTGCCTCAGCCTACTTGTGCACGTACGCTATGTTGTGTCGTTTCGGCGTTCTCTGTTGTGTATTACCAGATTATGTGGGATGTATCAGTACATTAAGGATATCAGGATATCAACTATGACTCAAGAATTCAAGAATTCAGGATATCAGCTATAACTTGGGATAAAAACTACATCCACGGTCTGTGAGGGGTTGTCTCCGGGCACCATTATTCAATATAACGTCCCGTACCAAGAAGTCAGCAACGTCGGTAGCACAGCTTGCCGGTATATTTCTTGTAATAGCATAGCGTGTAGCAAAATGTATATTCACGGCAATGCATTTTCCCAATGTTAATTTGGGAACTGGACCAAGCAGGTCTCACCCAACACGGTAAAATGTTCCTGCCGGCATGTCAATTAGTTGAAGTCGGCCAGCGGGTAGGAGTAACGGTGCTTTTCGACGTTCGCATAAATCACACAAGGCAAAGTATCGCCGTACTGAGCGAACAAAGCCTGACTAGAAGAAATGGCACCGTATGCGCTCGTTAGTGAGACACATACGCCAAGGTGTCCAGTTGTGGGGCGTTGTGAAGTTCGGTAAGGGCAAAGTGCCGCAAATGCTTAGGCACAGCAATGGGAAGGTGATGCCCATCAGGTTACCGTGGCACGGTTTTGCATTCATACCGTTGGAAAGAAAAGAATCTTCATTAGTACGGTGATTTATCAATGGCGCTGAGAAAAAGCTCACTCATTGCTGAGCACAAAAAGGAGCTATAAAACAACTAAATTGATACTAGGCTTAGCCGTCAGTGGTATCTGCTTAGAGTTATGGTCGAAGAATAAAACAACGAGAGAACATGTGTATGCTTCTGTTAACCGTGACGGGACAGAGTGCTAACTAAATATACTCTTCAACAGTTTTGAAAGATTGATTGATATATGGGGTTTAACGTCCCAAAACCACTATATGATTATGAGAGACGCCGTAGTGGAGGGCTCCGGAAATTTAGACCACCTGGGGTTCTTTAACGTGCACCCAAATCTGAGCACACGGGCCTACAACATTTCCGCCTCCATCGGAAATGCAGCCGCCGCAGCCGGGGTTCGAACCCGCGCCCTGCGGGTCAGCAGCCGAGTACCTTAGCCACTAGACCACCGCGGCGGGGCAGTTTTGAAAGACGAACAACGATAAATAGTTTCGGGCATGAGTTTTTTGCGAAGTTGCACTTACGTGACCTTCTGCATAACAACTTTAGCACGAATACTTTATTGTGCAACACGTTCGCTAAGCCTCAGATATTCCGTAATAAGCATAAAGAAAACGCTAGCTGAAAACTTTTGCCAATTTGGCACATTTAGATAGTGAAATCACCATAATGCTGCAACAGAAAGGAACTGCCTTCATGATATAAAAGCAAACATTAAATCACCACGGTCTAGTATTGTATGCAATGTCAATTCTATTATCAAAATTACTGTAATTTCGCAAACTCGAATTCGTTGGTGGAGAGGCACAAGCTCGAAATGGCACAATTAGAGAAAGGAAGGTGAAACAGCCACAAATACATCAATACTTTTATTGAAGGCAGAACCACAGATATGCGTATATTATTATCGAGAGTTAACAAACACTAATCCTAGAGAAAGTATGGGAGATGTCATTACTTGTAAGTGTAATGCAGATGAGAAGAAAGAAGTTGACTAAAACATAAGTTGCCAACGGCAGTGTCCGAACATGCGTCAAGATTTCTTTTCAGTCCACTTTTCTTTTTTTCTTTGCAATTACATTAAAATGAATTCAATGACATTCCCTATACTTTCCCTGGCATGATTGTCTGTTAGTCCTCATTTGTACATTTACAGCGAAAACTGTAAAACGATCTGCGGCGTCGTAGTTGTCCGCCGTTGCTGCCATTGTCCGTAACCACTATCTTGAAATAAAAAAAAAACTAGTACCAAAGACACAATGAGGCTAGATTCTAGGTTCGCATGTTTTGTTTTCTTTGCCACACTTTGTTTTTTATGCCGTTTTTTTTCTTACATGGTATTTACCACAAATGTGGCTTACGTATATACACAGCGTACAACATATAAAGGGTCAAGTCGACAAATGTACAATGAACATTACAAAGTAAATCTCACACAAGACAATGTTTTAGGCGGTATTTGAGTAGCTCACTTCATGAACTCAGCATACCAGTCCGGCTGAAATTGCAGTTGGTCAAAAAAGTCCCTTAGCCACACAGTCGTTTGCTGAAAGTGGCATCGCGAGGACACCATTGGTTCCGCATACCTATGAAACAAGCAAAATTTTTTTTAAACTCTGCATGCCTATTAACAACAGCATGTCTACTCGAATGTCAATGCATTTGGGTGGTACGAGGTAACGGATGCTATTAGAATTTGTATCGAGACATTTTTAAAGGCTTCTGCAGGACGTCTCAGAATAGGATGGCGTCCTTACAACTAATAAATCAATGTTCTATTCTTTCCGAAACTTCGCAGAGGTGGCAGGTAATACAAATATGCCTTTTATGTTTAACCAGGCTTTTACAGGTTTTGTTTTTGTATGCACTTTGTAAAATATTTCTTGCTTGTTGGTGAATTAGGTATTTTAGTTCAACGTACTAGTGCGTGCTGACCAGAGCGTCCCATATATATTGAGCGGTAAAGTGGGGCCAGAAAAAGCGCACCTAGTACACCATAGTAGAGGTCTTGTCTTGAGCTAGAAAACAAGTATTCATTGGAAAATCTGTCAGAAAACATACTGATTCGTATACTTCACGCACGAACCCTTGAAGATAGCGAAATGATGAGAAAGTAGTCGGTACCACTATATTTAGTAAAACATTTGCGAAAATCACTTGCAAGAATGTTCGAATAAATAAATGATTACGGTCACGAAAATTGGAAAAGCGCCACACCAGTTGTCTAATAATAAGGTATACTAGACTACCTGCACAGGTGGGTCTAGAAATATTTTCTCTCCTAATCGGTTTATAGGTTGATAACGAAATAAATGCTGCAAATATACTGCAAATGTTTTGTTTGTACAGCCTGGAAATACAAATAATTTGCAGTACGTGAAATAGTTTGCAGCCAGAAACAGATTGCATGCTTTAGTTCTGCCAAAGATGAAGAGGTTATAAGTAATAAACGTCAGAGCCAGGCGTTTAGCGTGAGTACAAGTTATTTCCTATAATGTGTACTTGATCGACATGCATTTAATTGAATGCCTAGGAATTTTGCGGAACACAAGACTACACTATACTTTGATAATGGGTTGGTTTATTTGTCCATGAGCCAAGTACAGTCTCAAGCTTTTAATAAAGTTGGTTCGTGCCCTTGAAATTTTTCCTAATTCTCTGATTGTTGACATTATCTTTTTCATACTAGAAAAATATGTGAAAACAAAAGTTGGTCATCTGCATACGCCAATGATATAACTTGATTCCCATTTGCACTGGAACCATGGACGTTGTTAAATCAATTACACACACTTACGCGCAGTGGCTCAAAGTAAAGCGCAAAAAGCATAGGCGACCACGAACAGCCTTGTTTCACAGACGAGTCAAGAAACACGGGTTTGAAAAAATAGCCATGAACAATAAACGGGTTGAACATTCATCGTAGCATAGTTTCACAACTTTAAATATTGTAGATCCAATCTTGGCATGTTCGAAAAGAGAAAACAGAAAAGAATGGTGCACCCGATCAAAGGCTTTCGGGAAGTCTACTTGTAGTATTGCCAGTTGTTCATTGGAGTGTGAACAATACTTCTATACTGTGCGAGAAATGTGTATATTACTCCCCATTGATACGTGTGATTGGCACCAATATGTTGTGACATTGCAAATTGAAGCCTGTTAGAAAGTACCTCTGCAAACATATGTAGACAACGTTGCACAATGTAATTGGTCTAGAGTCATCAACGTGACGAAGGTTTTTTTCGATCTGAGCACTTTGAGATTAAAACAGTGTTGCTTTCAGTAAAAGAGCGAGGAAGCGTCTCCACATTCAAACTCAGCGTGATAATGTCAAACAGTACAGGGCAGAGTACTGATAATATTGTTCTATAAAACTCGTCAGACAGTCCACCAGGTCCTTGCAGTTTTGGCAGTGGTAATTGTTAAACGGCAAGTTCTATTTCTTGTTTAGTGAATGGCTCATTGATAGATTCACATTCTTTGTCAGTTCAAGAAGTCACAAATGACAAAAACTACGTCTCCCTCTCTTTGGTTTCGTTTTGAGAAAAGGCGATGAACACATCTTTGTAATAAGATTCCAATTGTGGCATAATTACAGTGCAATTTTTGACCAATAATCCTCCCAAGTAAAGGTCTTGTAGAAACTTGATTTTAGCGTTGCGATATTAATCGAGAAAAGCTTGACGTGTGGGCTTCCTTGATTGCAAAAAGCGAGAATGGGGAGATCGAACACGGACACCTGTGTAAGGTAAAGCGTCACGCCCCTGGAATTCTTTTTTGGCGTAAGCAATAACGGCTATATAGCGACAAGAGTCCTCACACTCAAATTCATATAGCCATGCCGGGGCTTGAGACTTGTTCGCAAACTTGTCCTGGGCACGATCGATGTCGGAAAGAGAATCTTGTTATTATGAGTAATAAAGCGTTTTACAACAGCAAAGGAAAATCAGGCATCCCACAATGCATATAGCATAACGAGTGGGTCGTCAAATGCCCCACTCTATCAGAAAAGCTTGCTTTTGATCACCTAAGAACTAGGGCGCACACCCATTTTAAGCATAATTTATTATCGTTTGCCACTGAAAGAACAATTGGCACAAATTTATTTGAAAGTGTTTAGCAAATACAACACTTCATGATAAAATGACAAAAAGCAATATGAATGCATCTATACTACACAGAATTTATCCTAATAATGCTATAGTGGGTATCTAGCGAGTCTGCACAGCAGTTACCCATTGAGTGTTAAGAAAAGGCTCTGAAAGCCCACTCTTTTAGCTTTGCTCTGTCTCATCTTGGGACTTGTTAGCAAACTTTTCTAAGGCACGCTCTATGCCGGGAAAAGAATCGCGTTATTATGAGTATTAAAGCGTTTTAGAACAGCAAAGGAATGGCCAGGTGTCACCCAATGCGAATAGCATAACAAGTGGGTCGTCCAATACCCCAACCCATTACAAAAGCTTGTTTTTGATCACCTAAACACTGTGGCGCATACCCACTTCAGGCATATTTCTTCATCGTCGTCAGCCACTGCATGAATAATTTGCAAAAAAACTATTTGCAAGTTTTAGCGGAAACAACGCTTCATAATTAATTACGAAAATAAGCATAGCAAATGCTGCTCTACTACCCAAAAAAGTAATATTGCCATAGTGAGTACCCGGCGAGTGATCGAATGATTGATATGTTGGGTTTAACGTCTCCAAACCACTATATGTTGATGAGACGCCGTAGTGGAGGGTTGCGGAACCCGGCGAATGTGCTTGCAGTGTTTACCCAATGAGTGCTTAGAAAAAGCTCCTATAGGTTTTGCTCTGACTTTGCTGCACCTTTCGCGCAAGGCTGGCTTTACGCTTACAAATAAAACAAGGCCTTAAATTCACAATACTCCTCCCGGTATGTTCATACAGCTACAAGCTGCGTAGGTGCAATGTTACAAGTTTCGATAGAGTATAGCAAACAGAAAGCATCAAAGCAGCTGCGTAACTTTCTGTTATCAGCGTTCTAATATACGTCGAAAATGGTGCCTACGCTTCTTATGAATATATATGCCAGAGATCTCGCCTTCAATAAAATCGGTTTTCTGGTGGCGCCTGCGTTCATATTCCTTCGTGATGAAGCGTTCTTCATAGCTATATTCACAATAAATAGAACTTTATAATGAAATTTGTCCTAGAATAATTCTTTTTAAGTAATATACATATATATATAAAGATTCTGCTGTATATTTTAATTATTTCTTTCCTTTTTGCGAACACAACTCCGTATTTTTTTACTTATTTCAGGTGACGCTGCATCACAGATACTACGAAAGAAGTATGAACCGAGGTTCAACACGTTTTTGAAGCTGCCGAGGGCCCGACGGCACAGCTGTTTCGCCAGTCACAAACCGCAGCCGATAATCATCATGGAAGTAACATGCTCTTCGAAAAGTGAAGCCGAAAAAGCGTGCGCACGAGCTCGGCAGGTTAGTCGAATGGTATGGCTACGTGTAGATGGCTGCTAGCGTCACCCCACTGGATACCGGGCCCTACGACTTCTCCGTCGCCGACGACAACGCTGCTCGGCCACGCACGCTGAGGACCGTCGGCGGATACGCGATCTACCCGATGTTCATCGTGTGCTGGATGCTGTGATGGTTTTGCACTAGTGAGTTCACCATGGTGGTGTTCGTTTTCAGCGGTGTGCCAAGCGCTCGCCACGAAACAGCCACCTACCGGTGACTTGTGGCGGCTCCGACGCAATGTCGGCGTCCCGTGGGAACCCTGATGTGAACCTGCTCATACGACAGAAACACCACAAGCCGGCATTCGACTTCATCTCCAAGGCGCGCAAGTATGACAGGGAGAATGACAATCTGAAGGAGTTGGCCGTGGACCTCTACCGCAAGGGTATCAAGGAACTACAGAAAAGCGTCGCCATGGACTTCTCTCAAGAAAAAGGTGCTACATGGGAGCGAGCGCACGGGCTTACTGATAAGATGAAGGTGTACCTCGGAATGTCCAAGGAGAGGCTCGACTTCTTAGAGAGCATAGTCAAGATAAAGCACCTCGTTGATGACTTGTCCTGGCATGCAGGCGTTGCCTGGCCTCAGCCACCCAGAAGTGCCGAGCACGGCAGAAAGCGGCACCCGGCCACGACGCAACCGCGAAACTGGACTGTCCTCCGTGGCTAAAGATGGCCGAGAATTACCGTCTTGGCAGCCAAGTGAATGACAGGCATCGGTGTTGCCTGCCGCGCCTCTGTCGCCGCGTTGAAGTGTTACACTAAGGAACCAGGCTGCAACGGCATCGCAGCCACGAGTGGCGACGCAGGCAGTCGCTCCAAGGGCCGGGACAATACCCCGGAACACAACGGTCGGAGGTGCTTGGAGGACGACCAAGTCCCCATCACGGGTTTCTCGACCCGCTGCCAATCAAGCTGGACCAACGCTAACCAGCTGCATCCAAACGCACAACAGCCCAAGGGTCGGCAGACACCTGCTGCAGCAGCGCGGCCCGGCTCCCGAGGAGGATCCTTTCCTGGCGGTAGCGAAGGATGGCGGGTTTCGACACTAAAGGGCATAAACTCGTCACTTGCCCACATGAGCCTCGACGAGATCGTAGACGGTTAGCCTTAGGTGCTTTTCAGGGACATTGCTGACCAAGAAGTGGCTAAGCAGGCACCCAGATAAATGGCGATCCTGCCCACAGACAGGCCAGAGCTGTTCACAGTTCTAAGAGCGCCGCACAAGTGCTTGTTGCTCTTTTAGCCACCAGAACGGGAAGACAATGCTGGCCAACGCCGTCGTCCATGAATCCCAATATTCGTTCTTGATCATCAGTGCAGCGTCACTAACTTTGAAATACATTGACCAGGTTGACTGTATGCTGAGCGAGAAGAAGGTCAATGAGCATGAAGCTACACGGAGGCTGTAGACAGTGTTCCTCGTCAAGTTCGATGGGCTGCACAAAGAGAGTGAGGAGCGGAATCTTGTCATGGGGGCCACGAACAGATCTGAACAGCTCAACGACGCTGCTCTCAGGCGTTTCACGAAGCGGGTCTACGTGATCCTGCCTGACGAGAAAAAAAGGCTAGTGCTTCTAGAAAAGGTGCTCAGGAAGCAAAAGAGACCGTTGTTATTAGACAAGCTCAGGCACCTGCCAAGGGCTACCAGTGGCTACTTGGGAAGTGACCTAATGACATCAGCCAAAGACGCCGCCCTGGGTCCTTTAAGAAAGCTCAATCCTGAGCAAGTCCGGTGCGTCGACCCGCAAAAGATGCAAAACATAACACTCGAGGACTTCATAACCTCAATCAAGAAGGTCCCCTGCGGCATGTCGTCAAAGAGCCTAGAATTGATTTAGCGCTGGAACCAGAAGTTCGGTGACATCACTGTCTGACGTCATTCTCAGTGCATGTCGTCTTGTCTACCGACATGTTCTACCTGTTAGTTGGGTATCCAGATAGCGCAGGTCCCACAAGCATGCCAAAGACTCTATCCTCAGGGCTGTGCTTGTGAATGGACGGATTTTGGTGCAGAACCACCTAGGAGCTGCTCCGAGGCTGCCACTTCCACAATATGATTGTATTACGTCGAATTGATGTACATATATATTTTCGTATCTCTCTGATATTTATTGTTGTTAACAATATATCCCTAATACACTATCAAGTTTGTGGCATGATTCTCGCTTACAGTGCGAGAGGTCACAGATTTAAATCTTGGACGTGCTTTTTTACGGGGCATTCAATGCTTTTACCTATTTGATAGCGGCTTTTCATTTATGTATGTTATGTTAGTTATTCTTACTGATGGTTCTTCTATATTCGTGTTAAATCCTTTTCATGCGAGGCTCCCTAAATAATAGAACACATTGTCGTTTTGTATAAATTTCTTGATTACCTTTATTTTATGTTTCTGTTTGGCTTAGGTATGGTAATCTTAGTAAACTTCGTGTTACCTTGATTATGAAATCTCTATCGATCCCTACATATATGTAAGAGCAGTGTCGGGTGGCTCACGTATAGTATTAGTTAAAACAGCCTGTGGCGGGTGCATAAAGAGGTTAGGCATGTTGACGCGTGTATTCGAAGTGCACGTAATTATTATTTTGAAAAATTGTGCTACTCAAAAGGAGTACATATACTCATCAAAATGATATACCAGAACCAATGCGCTCAGTGCCGAGCGCTTGATTTAACTATTCTTTGTAGAGAGCGATGATTTCGTATTTACAGCGTCAAATGGTAATAAACTTAATTAAAAAGCGCTTCTTGGACTGGAATCGTATTTTTTCTCATATAAGGTGTTGTAGGCCCATCACGATAGCATGCTTTGATTTATGTCAGCGAAAGTGTCCGTGAAGCTTGTTTACTTTCTAAGTTTTATTGATGGTTATCAACAGACTTAGTATGATTTCTTGATTATTTAAGTTATTCCACAGTTCTTTGAGCCATTAGGTGCATGCATTTCCAGCTAAATGTTTTCACGAACTGCTGAGTGTCATTCATGTTTACTAAATGCGAAGCATTTCTTAGCGAACTTCGGCGACTTTGAGCGTATCCATCTATCTATCTGTCTATCTATCTATCTATCTATCTATCTATCTATCTATCTATCTATCTATCTATCTATCTACCTATCTCTCTCTCTATCTATCTATCTATCCGCCTATGACTTGTGACTCTCCTGGAATTTCGATAATAGTATAATACCTAAATTGTTATTGCGTTACATGACTGTAACGCTGGGTTCACTATCATCAGATGCGCCATGCACGTGAACGGCTGTAGTGAAAGGAACGAGCATCTTGAAGCGTTTTGAGGTTCCTGTGTCTGAGGGGGTAAACTATAAACATCACGATTTCTTCCAATGCATGCTATTGTCTTTATGTCACCTGTGGATCATTATCGCTGCTTTCTGCCTGATTCTCAGTTTTTCCTATTCCCACGTTTAGTGGCGTTCTTCGAGAGTAATCGCATACCAAATTGTTCAACAAACAGCTCTAATGGTCCATCACAAATGCCCACAGGCTCGACACATCAAGTACAGTTGTTTCTACCTTCGTCAGGTACTCAAAGGGGACGGGCGGTACGGAGTTTCCGTGCTCAAATACTGTAGAAGTCCCTGTAAAATTGTTCCGATTATATACGAGAGTTTGATGTCACTCACCTATTTTTCTAAGCAAAACCGGGAAGTTGTTAATCGACGTTTCTTGGCAAACATTGCCACGCATGCTTCACTCTTTCTGTGTTTGATATTGCCGGCCCATTGCACGTGTAGACATTGCCTTGCGCGAAACTAGCCAAAATGTCTGGCAGAATTCGAGATAAAAGGGAGTTTTAGAACACCGTTTGCAAGCGCTGCGGTTGTTGCGAGCGTATCGGGCGCCATATGAGTTTTAGAATAGCGTTTGCCCTGCTGCGAACCCCAACGCATGATCGCAGCGACACCGTAGCCTCGAAACTAGCGCTTGTGGGCCACAACCGGGCCGCCATTGCCGCACGCAATTTCGGATTTTTTTGCGTGCGTTCGCGAACGCCGACTCGCGTTAAGACTCATGTGCAGTGGCAGCAACCGCACCGCAAGGGCTCACGGTGCGCTGTTCTAAAACTGCCTAATCTTGTCAAAAGACGTTAGACATAAGCACGCAAACGCGTGCAGCTGAGTTGATTTTAGAATAAACACGGCCACAAGTGATATTTTTCGAATGGTCGAAGCCATGTGTATAAATGGCGACGCTTTTTGCCACGATAAATAATTGTCATCGACGGATGCCTTTCTAGCCGCTCTCATTGTACAGTGTGGTGGCAATCTGATTTCGAATTCGCGGCCACAGGTTCAGCCAAATATGTATTTCATCTTAGACGTACCAGCTGCTGTTTTCGGCGCACCGCAATAACTTGACAGTATATCCAACCTGTTCTCGTACTTCAAACTCAATGACGTTATCTTAACTTGTTACGTCATAGTAAACTTAGAGAGCTGTTAACTGCCGGAAAGCTTGGGACTAATAACTGTGAGAGGCCTTTGCGAGAAGCATGTCCTCATTTCATTTCCTTGTTGTTACTTTCAATTTCAACCTTATTTGCTTCCATATTTTACCACCTGACTAGAGGGGGGAGGATACGAAGAGACTTTCTACCCCCCCAAATGGAAAACTCTATATAAATGCAGAAACTCTGGGGCGATAAAAAAAACACCAATTACGTCAAATTCATCTGCTCGCAAAGTTTCTTTACCAATTGAATGACATGTATCACTTTTCTGTATTTATATTTATTTCTGAAAATTTCTTTGAACTCAAAAAAGTATACGTAAATATCTTTACAGCTAATTAAATGAGATTTGCCAGACAAATAGATTAGCTCGCGCCAGTCTATGTACTTTGCCCTCTTCATTTCCATGCCACTGGCATGTAGGATAACCCCTCGTGGCGGAGCCACCGTCCTGGGGCTTTAAAGGTTATTATCTGACGCACTCTTGTAGGGTTTGATCCCAAAAACGTGGAAAATATACGCCAGACCCTGCCCAGGCGGCACTGCAAAAGACGCCGCCACCAGGGACCCTGTTGCCGCGCCAGTCATAATTGCGTAGTGCACCGAGAACCCTGCTTTTCCGTTGGTCATGATGTGCGGTTTCTTGAAAATAAAGGACCTGACAAGCTTCTTACTTCAATCCAAGCTCATTTCCTAAAGGCAGAAAGCCTATTAAACCAAAGCCGGGCAGAATGC
This sequence comes from Rhipicephalus annulatus, assembly GCA_013436015.1. NCBI lineage: Eukaryota > Metazoa > Arthropoda > Arachnida > Ixodida > Ixodidae > Rhipicephalus > Rhipicephalus annulatus. The sequence goes on from WOVY01000645.1 coordinate 691,307, forward strand.
AAAACTTGTTTAATTTATTTTGGCGTGCTGCACCTGTAAATTGAAGTGGAAACGAGCATTCCATGACATCGAGTTCTAGGCAAGCACTAAACTAAGTACATACACGAACAATCTATTAGATAAGTGGTACGAAGGTCACTTTATCCGGCACGACTGTCCCTGGTAGTTTTGGCTTCGCAGTTGCATTCTTGCTTGCAGTTGCTTGCTGTGCGCTGAAGTGTTTTTAATTGGCATGCTCGAATGTTCAGTTGACGGTTGTCTTCCATGTGTATATAATGCAAAGGGGATACAAGCGTGTCCCCTTTCTCGGTGTACAAGAAAAGGCAAAACCGGTGCCGCCGAGACAGTTCCGGTAATGCCGAAGACCAAAGGCAAAAAAACAGCTGTTTGTGGTCGCGACCATTTCGCAATTTACTTGTGGGACGCACGTGTTCGCATTTCCTAAATAAAGGTTATATTCAAAGTTGCCACGGTTCTCCATCAAGGCTACTCAAAACATGAGCAGGACACCTACATTATCACTAGAAGCCAGTTTTTTAGGCACTAAAGAAGTGTGCTTTAGGCACCAAAGACAAGCAGGTAAAATACCGCTTTTGGCCATCAAAATAATAATATGGGCACAATAAACTTCTATGAAAATTGCAATATTCAATAACAACTACGCCGGAGACTTGTAACTACGGCAAAAAAATTAAACTGTTTATTATAGCAGAAAGGTACCAACTATTGAACATAGGCATGCATTTCCCGCGCGATTCGAAGTATGTGGTCGTTCGTTTTATTGTCTAGCAATGCACCTCAAGTGTCCATCATTCAGTTAACAATCTCCTGGGTCTTTTCTCTTTCGTTCTGGCTGTAAAGGGCAGCGCTGGAGCAAATAACCAGACCAATGATGCCCCAAAAGGGAGGAATTTCTCCCCTTTTGGTGAACACCTCAAAGGGCCCCTCACTAAGCTTGGGCATTTCAAGCTGACAAGCGTAATAGTGCACTGGGCACTCAGGATAATTCCTGTTAAGATTTGCAAATCTACATGTCGCGGAATAAGCTCAATTTCCAAAGAATACCACTTGCCCTTCTCGCGGGCGTGCGTCCTAAGTCATAGGGAGCGACGTACAGCAAGGAATGGTCCTGTTGTAGAGGAGCATACGCACTAACGTGTATGCGCCTTCAAAAGAGAAGGAAAAACCCTGTGCTCTGATTGCACGAGAACCTGGGCCGCCTTTGCCAGACTTGTCGTACGGCCAATTTTCGTTGCGACATCGTTGCGACTTCTCCGGTTCAATAAATGTCATCACATTTGGTGGAGGCTGCTGAGATCCCCAAGCAGACCTGGAGCTCCGCTCTCGCAAGTTGCCCGAGAGACCACTGCAAATCATGACTGACGCAGTCGCCAAAGCAGCCCATCCCAGCCCAGCCAGCACCACCGGCTGTCCCGTCTAGCTGCCCCGGCGCTACTCGCCAACGGGACCCACCAATCTTCAGCGGCAGTGGTGAGCAAAACGTCGAAGACTGGCTCTCCTTGTACGAACGCGTAAGCGCCAGCAACGAGTGGGACAACGACTCTAAGCTCGCCTACGTTATCTTTTACTTGGCAGACGTAGCTAAACTTTGGTTTACGAACCGCGAAACCGCCATCATCAACTGGTCCTGCTTTAAGACACTTGTGACTGAAGCGTTGGGCCGACCAGAGGTCCGCAAGCTCCGCGCTGACCAGCGCCTGCGCCACCGAGCCCAGCAGCCTGGCAAGACGTTTACTAGTTACATAGAGGACGTGCTCGACCTCTGCAGGCGTGTGAATCCAGCTATGCCCGAAGAAGAGAAAATTCGGCAGATTCTGAATGGCTTCGAGGATGACGCATTCCAGATGTTGCTAGCAAAAAGCCCGAACACGGTGGCAATCCTCGTAAGCCTCTGCCAGAGCTTTGATGAATTGCGCCGTCAGCGTTCCATCACCCGACAGAGTGTCCCACCGCCGGATTCTATCTCGGCCGTCGCACTCACAAATGCTAACGTTCGCCAAGAAAGTCTGTCTAACCAGATCAAAGACTTCATCAGGGAGGAAGTCGCCCGACAGCTCTCTCTGCAGCCGCATAGCGACGCGCCCACCGCAAGCCTGCCTTCGACACTGCAGCAGGCCATACGCACTGAAATTTGTGATGTCCTACCTACAGTGCAGGCCCCTTACCCATGCCTTTCAGTAGCACCTAATCTCTCAGCTGTCGGCTACGCACCACCTGCACCACCTTCACCTCTCAGCTACGCAGCTGTGGTCGCGCGGCCCCCACCGCATCCAGTCGCCTTATCAGCTCCACCTCCTCCGGCCTCGCCTCCAGTTTACAGGCCCTCACCTCGCTTTTTCCGTCGATCTAATGAGTGGCGCACCCAAAATAATCGTCCTATCTGCTTCGTCTGTGGCATCGCTGGCCACATTGCACGCTTCTGCCGCCGTCGCCCCACACCTGCAAACGCATACTTCGGAACTCATACCTGCGCGCCGCAGCAGGCCACCGCATCTGCATATGAACAGAGGCACTCAGATTCTGATCGCCGCCCATCGACTGCTCGTTTCCCATCCTCTCGTTGCCGATCGCCATCGCCTATGCGTCATCGACCACCTCCTGAGGGGGGAAACTAATCAGTGCAGTTCCGGAGGCAAGAACTGCAACTTGTTCGCAATTCCCAAGGCCTCCGTTTTCGCCGCAAAATGTTGTTGATGTCGATGATGAGGGAGTCGCCACATTAGCGTTAATTGATACCGGGGCCGCCCTTTCTGTGATGGACGACAAATTTTGTCGGAAACTGAAGAAAGTGACCACATCTCTCTGTGGCATGATGCTGTCCACGGCTAGCGCGCAACGCATTCATCCCTCGGCTCTGTGTACGGCGCGCGTCGTCATCCAAGACGTTTTGTACGTCGTAAAGTTTTTTGTTCTGCCATCTTGCTCTCATAACTTTATCCTCGGTTGGGATTTCTTGTCACGTTATGAAGCTATCCTCGATTGTTCCCGTGCCGAAGTGTCCCTTGTGCCAACATATGACTTTCCAACACCCGACCGGTCTCCTCGGCTCTGCAAACTCAACGCTGACGAACGGCGACATCACCTTGCCCCCGGAAGCTTCGGTCCCTATATGCCTTTCATGTGTGGCGCAACCTGACGCCACGGTGGTGTTTACGCCATCTCCTGTTTTTACTGAACGCAAAGGCATCGTTCTCCCATTTGCCGTTCTTACGATTGCGTCTGGTTTAACCGTAATGCTGGTTACCAACCACTGCAACTACCCCATTGGCTTACTTCGTGGTGAACCGTTGGCATATGTGCAACCTGTCGACCATATCGATGATATTATTCTTCCCGACGAAACGCCATGTCACATTGCCGCATTAACTCATGCGTCTGAGCCATCAAGTTTGTCAGCCTTCGACAATGCTATTGATGCCGACCTTCTCCTCTCGCATCGCCGCCAACTTGTTGCTCTCCCTAACAAGTTTCGCTCTTCTTTCGACTTTCAAGAACCTGCTTTGGGCCGCACCACGACTATCACTTATACTATTGACACCGGCTCACATTCGCCTCTGCGACAGCGTCCTTACCGCGTTTCCGCGGAAGAGCGCCGCGTCATTACGGAGCAAGTAGACGACATGCTTAAACGTGGATTGATACAGCCTTCTCAAAGCGCTTGGTCATCACCTGTGGTTCTGGTAAAGAAAAAAGATGGCGCCGTTCGAATTTGCGTGGACTATCACTACTTAAACAAGATTACGAAGAAAGATGTCTATCCGCTACCACGAATAGACGATGCTCTTGACTGTTTACAAGGCGCCGAGTACTTTACATCCTTGGATCTGCGTTCTGGGTATTGGCAGGTGCCAATGGCTGATTGTGATCGCCCTAAAACAGCCTTTGTAACGCCAGAGGCCTATATGAGTTCAAAGTGATGCCATTTGAGCTCTGCAACGCACCTGCCATATTTGAGCGCATGATCGATACCATCTTGCGTGCCCATAAGTGGAGAACTTGCTTGTGTTACCTGGACGACATCGTAGTCCTTTAGTCTGATTTTCCCACACATCTTGTTCGCCTCCACGAGATTCTGACGTGTCTAACTTCTGCGGGCCTACAACTTAACTCCAAGAAGTGCCACTTCGCAGCACGAAAACTAACATTCTTGGGACATGTCATCACAAGAGACGGTGTTCTTCCGGATCCCGATAAGCTTCGGGCTGTCGCTGACTTCCCGTTGCCCACATCACTGAAAGCCCTAAGAAGTTTCGTCGGTCTCTGCTCCTACTTTCGTCGCTTTGTGCGCAACTTCGCGTCCATCATCGCACCTCTCACGAGTCTGTTTTTCAACAGCAAAGGTATATCTGCATGGTCACCTGCATGGGACGACGCATTTCGCCAGCTACGCCACCTGCTAACCTCACCACCCATCCTTCGTCACTATGACCCCGCTGTTGCCACAGAAATTCACACCGATGCAAGTGGCATTGGTCTTGGTGCAGTTTTGGCACAACGGAAAGGCATCCAAGCCGAGTACGTAGTCGCCTATACAAGCCGCGCTCTCAAGAAGGCTGATATGAATTACTCCGTGACAGAGAAGGAGTGTTTGGCCATAATCTGGGCCTTGACGAAGTTTCGCCCGTACCTTTACGGCCGCCCTTTCGACGTTGTCACAGACCACCACGCTCTATGTTGGCTGTCCACATTGAAAGACCCGTCCGGACACCTGGGCCGTTGGGCGCTTCGATTGCAAGAATATGACATTCGTGTAGTATATCGTTCCGGTCGCAAGCATGCGGATGCCGATGCACTTTCGCGATCGCCATTAACCCTAGATGTGGCTTCTCTGTCACCACTTTCTACCACCTTGTCATCAATAGACACCACTGACATGCTTTCGGATCAGCGTAAAGATCCATACTTTGCATTGTTACTCGACTACATTACCGATCCGTCTGCTGTCCCTTCCACGAGAGCGCTGCGCTGCCAAGCAGCCCACTTTTCCGTGCGAGACAGCATTTTGTACCGCCGCAACTACACGCCTGGTGGTCGGAAGTGGCTCCTTGCTGTCCCAACTCATATGCGCTCTGACATCTGCATGAATTTCCATGCAGACCCCCAAAGTGCTCACGCAGGTGTCCTGAAAACCTACGAAAGGCTGCGCCAACGATATTACTGGCGAGGAATGTATCGCTTTGTGCAGAAATACGTTCAGTCTTGCACCACTTGCCAACATACAACAAGACACCTCCGCGGCACCTTACTGGCATGTTACAGCCGCTCCCATGCCCGGCTCGCCGATTCGACCGTGTGGGTATCGATCTCTATGACCCCCTCCCATATAGTCGCTCTGGAAACCGGTGGATTATTGTCGGCGTCGATCATCGGACACGCTACGCTGAGACTGCAGCTCTACCGGCAGCAACCGCCCACGAAGTTGCACTCTTCATTCTTCGCACTTCATTCTCCGCCATGGGGCTCCACAGGAATTACTCAGTGATAGGGGTCGAGTGTTCCTGTCGGAGGTCATCCAAGCTATTCTCGCTGAATGCAACATCATCCACCGGAAATCTACCGCATACCATCCACAGACGAATGGTCTCACTGAACGGTTCAACCGCACACTTGGCGACATACTGAGGATGTACATCTCTTCTGACCACACTAACTGGTACGCTGTCTTACCTTTTGTTACCTTCGCTTACAACACCGCGACGCAAGTGACTACCGGTTTTTCCACGTTCTTTCTGTTGTACGGCCGTGAACCATCCCACCCACTCGACACCATACTCCCGTACCGCCTTGATGCATCGGAGTGCTCCCCGCTTTCGGAAGTCGCCAGATACGCTGAAGACTGCCGTCAGTTGGCTCGGTCTATGACAAGTGAGGCTCAAGGTCTACAAAAAACCCGACATGATGACGCTTATCACATAGCGCCTACGTTTCGCACTGGCTTCCTCGTGTGGCTTTGGGTGCTCCCGCACGTCCGTGGCCTGTATTCTAAACTTCTGGCCCGGTACCATGGTCCATACCGTGTCATTGACGCAACCTCGCCGGCGAATTACATCATCGAGCCTATAACACAATCGCCAGATTGGCACCGTCGAGGACGCGAGACCGTACACGTCAACCGTCTCAAGCCCTACTACGACCCCCACATTTTACGTCGCTTCTTCACGTTGAGATTAGTGGGCTGACGTCGCCTACCGTACGCTTTTCATCAGAACTTCGGTAAATGCTATCTACATCTAAAAAACACACAAAAATTGTCCCGCCTCCTTATTATTTCCTGCATTTTAAACGGTACCTCATCAAGAGCTTTGCACATGGCCATATACTCTACTTGGCATGTGCAATTAGTGCGTTCTGTTGTGTAGCATGAATGAGGGGTACTTTGGTTTGGACTAGGTGCTTCATATCAACTTGAAAGAGAAGCGGAAAGACAAAGGAAAAAGCAAGACAGCGCTCTTTGTTTTCTTTTTCTTGTGTCATTTGACTACCCTTTGAAAATTAGTTTAATGAATGAAAGCAGACAAGCATAATATAACACGCAAATGAATTCTCAGCTTGTAAATAATTTTTGTTTTGATAGCCTCGAAATGTCATTCACTAATCGGCCCTCGTTTCGCGTCTTCCTCGGGGGACCAGTTGTTATAAGGTGCTCCGCTGGTGACCCACCCGATTGTCGTGGGTTCAATTGTGGCCGCGGTGTTCACATCTGAGTAAAGGCGAAGAAGTAGATGCCCGTGTACGGCGCGATGTCGGTGCACGGTTAAGAAGGCCAGAAGGTCAAATTTCGCGGAGAGCAGCACCACAGCATCTCTAATATTAATATTTTGTTTTTTCTTACTTAAAAGCACGGATACTACCACTGCTACTGCTACTATATACTACTACTACTACCACCACTACTACTACTACTACTACTACTACTACTACTACTACTACTACTACTACTACTACCTTATTTCGCTTGCTTTCGTCTTCTCGTCATTCCTGCATCCTGGCTTCGCCAAACTTGACAACTCTTAGCTTGTGTTGGGTGCGTCATCTCTGACCGTACTATCAGCAGAGCGATGTGGTGTATCGGGGTTACAAAATATGATCCTTGCCAGCCTCTCCTAAAGTACAGGCACTGACTGATACATCCCACAGACACTGGTAGTACACAACAGAGAACGCCGAAACGGGACAACATCGATGGCTTACGTGCACAAGTAGGCTGGGGCAAGTCACGCGCGCGTCACCTTGCTTATGCATGTTGTTCTTGGTGAGTATACGTCATGCGATTTTCCAGCCCCGATACCGAAGAGAACATCGACAGAATGAGGCTTGCGATGGCTGCATGAGACGAAAGGCAAGTGATTCTAGCTTGCTTTTTCACATCATGCTTTCGTAGCTCGTAGCGAACTAATTTGAAAAATCACCATGGTAGAATGCTTTTCATTGAGCACGCAAGAACTTTCAGAGTCTAACTACAACTTAGTAGGTAACGTAAAGAAAGACGCTAAAGGGTAAATTTCAAACAAAATAAAAGCCGCGCACACATCGCATTTTTTACCCGAAAGCGCTGTAGCAGAAAAGTTAAAATTTCAAAAAAAAAGTTTTTATCGACACAACATGCTTCGTTCTTTATAAGCCGATTATTTCTATAATGAAACTAACAAAAATGACTTATAGAAAACCTATGTCTGATTCACCATTCTAACTTCTTAAATACCTTTGCGCGAAGAGGACTCTTTCAGTACATTGATTTACGGTTACGACTTTTACGATGAAATGCTTGTTATAGGAGCTTTCATCCCAGTTTATTTCGCAGTAATTTCCATCCTACTTCACTTTTCATTATGTTACAGCTGTGGTTTTTGAGTAATGGCTTGGAACGAAGCTTGAAGCCCTGTTTTGTATTTTTTTGTTTGTCACCTCAAGACATAAGACAAGAGTCTTATGCAAAACATGCGTATTCAAGCATACAGTGTATGTGTGCTAAGTACACCATTGATTGTAAACATGCCGGCGTCTGTCTCAGGCTTCGCTGTATAAAGTATAACAATTTGGCGACCTTCGCCACCACTAAATACACAGCAGGATTCCATCACTGGCCATCCATGGTTTTTCATTCGTTCTCCAGCTACCCGCAGCTGCCCAGAAAAACCTGCTCTTCCTTTCCCACCGCAATTTCTCGGTCTTCAGCATGGTTCTTAATTTCCTTCGGGGCACTGGACAGCTGTCTGTAGAAGGCGGTCGCCGGGTCCTCGGCCAAACACGTCACTTTTATTTTCTTACCTCGATTTTATTTATTACTCCTCTTTCCCCTGCTGATGCTGAGACGTGCTTTAACTTAGGGTTGAAGAAATGCCGTCTTTCACACTCCTCATGGTCTTCCTCCAACTTTTCGCTGAATGTCAGCTTTGTCATTGTTGAACCTTATAGTGTTTGGAAATAACAAAGTTTCCTTTTTCACAAGAACAATGGTTTCACACCACGCTCTTAAACAAAATTTGGGCTTGAATAGCGCTTCTAGAGGCGCTCAGTTGGAAAAGAGGCATCTATAGGCACTTCTAGGAATTCATGCATGAACACCAAAAATGGGCACTCATAGACACTGTAAAAATATCATAAAAGGCTTTCTCAAACTCAAATTCATCCTCATATATCAAAATGGCGTGATAAGAAGGCAATGAACAAAATATACATGTGCCTATCATGCGGTCTCCAATTATCACACTTACTCAAGCGAACGGTTGTGGAGAACGCGAGTATTCGCATACCCAACACCCTCGCAACGGCCTGTGTTTAGTGCTCTCACCATTTTGTTTTGCGAAAGCTGCGGAAATCAGTAAAACTCAAGTAATCTACGTCCGTGGCGATTCCCAACGCAACAGTAGCACAGACTAGGGTGTTTTTCGTAGACCGATGAGCTATTGCGTCCACTCTTATTTTCGCTGTCGTTCAGGCGAGTGAACCAGAGGGCACTTCTCGGCGGTGCGGTGACGAGTCTGACAAGTTCAACGAAATTCGTAGCTATTTTTCTGAGTGTTGTATGCGCAAATACATCTAATATTTAGCTCAATCGTTGTTTCGTACGTCATAGTGGCACATGGTTGCGCAGAAAACTGCGCAAGAGAATCGGGCCTTGCACTACTCAAAACTGCTTCGACAGCTGGTGCTGCGTGTTAACAAAACTCCAGAGTCGGACAACTATATCAATGGACGGCAGAGCAGACGATGTTGGATGGGTGGTGATTATCTCCTAGAGGACAGGTGTTACTTGACGCGACACATGGTAACGTTCCGTGTAGTGAGACAAAAGTTTTTCTGAAAGACCAACCCGACGATGAGAAGACCAGTTTAAAACAAGGGTACCGGGAGCGCAACGTACGTCTCGACGTTCCGCATCGTACCGACGCCGTTGGTTGGTCTGCGACGCCATCAGCCGAGCTGTGGTGAGCTGGCGGGCATGATTGGCTCGCGCAATCGCGCTGCGGGCATGCTGGCTGGTGGACGAGGTATAAGCTGAGATGACTGTGCCCAGCGGTTAAGTCGGGTCTCTTACATAAAATAGGTAGAACGGTGAAAAGTCCGCTTTGTCCTGACGGGATGATTTGTACGCAAAAAGTGCATAGGGTAAGGCGAGGTCCTAGTCTTTGGTGGTCGGGCAACAGGTACATGGCCAGCATATTTTCAGAGTACGGTTAAATCATTCCCTAAGGCCGTTTTCCGAGGGTTGTGTGCGGTGATCAGTGTGTGTGGAGTGGAATAAGAATGAAGGATATCTGCTATGACTTGGGTTAGAAATGTACAGCAACGGTCTGTGAGGGGTTGTGTTGGGGCACCATTAACCAATATAACGTCCCGTAACAAGAAGTCAGCAACGTTGGTTGCGCAGCTTGTCGGTATATTTTGTGTAATATTGTAGCATGTAGCATAAAGTATAATCACGGCAGTGCATTTCTTACCAATGGTAATGTAGGAACTGGACCAAGCAGGTCTCAACCAACACGGTAAAATGGTTCTGCAGGCATGTCAATTAGTTGAAGATGGCCAGCGGGTAGGAGTGACGGCGCTTTTCGACATTGTCATAAATCACACGTGGCAACGTATCGACGTACCGAATGAACAAGGCCGGACTAGAAGAAATGGTGCCTTATGCGCTCGTTTGTGACACACACCCCAAGGGGGGCGTCGTGAAGTTCGTTGAGGACAAAGCGCCACAAATGCTTAGGCACAGCAATGGGAAGGTAAGGCCCGTTAGGTTACTGTGGTAGGTAGTGCATTCATGCTATTGAAAAGAAAATAATTTTCATCAGTACGGTGATTTACCAATGGCGCGGAGAGTGAGCACGCCCAGTGGTGAGCTTTTAAAGGAGCTATAAAACAACGAAAATGATACTAGGCCTAGCAGTCAGTGGTCTCTGCTTAAAGTTTAAGAACAAAACAATGAGGGAACAATGTGTATTCTTCTGTTAACCGTGGCGGGTCAGAGTGCCAACGAAACGTATTTTTTAACAGTTTTGAAGGACGAACATCTATAAATAGTTTCTGGCATGAGTTTCTCGTGAAGTTGCACTTACGTTCCCTTCTGCATAACCACTTTAGCACGAATTCATTAAAGTGCAACACCTTGTCTAAGACCCTGATATTACGTAATAAGCATAAAGAAAACGCTAGCTGAATATTTTTGCAACTCTGGTAGATTAAGGTATTGATCTTTTCATAAGGATGGAACAGAAAGGAACTGTATTGACAATATATTAGCAATCATTCAATCACCACGGTCTAGTATCTTAAGCAATATTGATTCTGCTATCAGAAGTTCTGTAATTGCGCAAACTAGATTTTGTTTGTCGAGGGGCACAAGCTCGATATGGCGCAATTAGAGGAAGGAAGGCAAAACAGGTAAAAATACAGCAATACTTTCATTGAAGGCAGAACCACAGTTATGCGCATAATATATTGAAAATTAACAACCACTAATCCTTGAGAAACTTTGGGGGACGTCAGTACTTGTAAATGTAATGTAGATGGGAAGAAAGAAGTTGACCAAAACATAAGTTGCCAACGGCAGGGTCTGAACATGCGACAAGATTTCTTTTCATCCACTTTTCTTTCTTAGCAATTACATTAGGATGACTTCAATGACATCCGCTATACTTTCCCTGGCATAATTGTCTGTTAGTCCTCATTTGTACTTCTACAGCGAAACCTGTAAAACGATCTGCAGCGTCGTAGTCGTCCGCCGTTGCTGCCGTTGTACGTAACCGCTATCTTGAAATGAAAAAAAAACTAATACCAAAGACACAATTAGGCTAGATTCAAGGTTCACATTTTTATTTTTTTGCCACTTTTTGTTTTTTTGCTGTTTTTTTTTCTTACATGGTATTTGCCACAAATGTGGCTTAAGTATATACATGGCGTACAACATATAAAGGGTCAAGTCGACAAATGTACAATGAACGTTACAAAGTAAATCTCATACAAGACAATGTTTGAGGCGGTATTTGAGTAGCTCACTTCAAGAAATCAGCATACCAGTCCAGCTGAAATTGCAGTTGGACAAAAAAGTCCTTTGGCCACACAGTTGTTTGCAGAAAGTGGCATTGGAGGATACAATTGCTTCCGCATACCTATGAAACATGCAAATTTTTTATAAACTCTGCATGTCCATTAACAACAGCATGTCTACTGGAATGTCAATGTATTTGGGGTGTACGAGGTAACGGATGCTATGAGAATTTGTATCGAGGCGTTCTTAAAGCCCTCTGCAGGGCTTTCCAAATAGGATGGCGTCCTTACAACTAATAAAGCAATGTTTTATTCTTTCAGGAACTTGGCAAAGGTGGAAGGTAATACAAATATGCCTTTGGTGTTTAACCATGCTTCTACGGGTATTCTTTTGTATGCACTTTGTAATGAAATGTCTTTGTTATTGATGAAATAGGTATTTTCGTTACGCGTACTAGCACGTTGACAAAAATCTCCATTATATATTGAGCGGTAAAGTGGGGCCAGAAAGGTCGCACCTAGTACAGCATATTACATGTCTTTTCTTGAGATAAAGAACAAGTAATAATTGAAAAATCTGTCAGAAATTGAACTGACTCGCATACTTCACGCATGAACCCTTGCAGATAGCGAAATGATGTGAAAGTAGTAGGTACCACTATCGCTCGCAAAACATCTGCGAAAATCATTTCCAAGAATGTTCCTATCATTGGATGATCATGGTCAGGAAAATAGAAAAAGCGCCACACCAGTTGTCTGAAAAAGAGGTGTGCAAACCCAAGACTACCTGCGCAGACAGGTCTAAAAACATTTTCTCGCCTCATCGGTTCATAGGTTCATAACCAAATAAAGGTAGCAAGTAAACGGCAAATATTTTGTGTGTAGACCCTGAAACAACAATTTATTTGCAGTACGAAAAATATATGCCACCGGAAATAGATTGAATGCTTTAGTTCCGCCAAATATAGAGAGCTTATGAGTAATAAATGTCAGAGCAAAGCGCTTTAGGGTGGGTACAGGTTGTTTCCAAAAATGTGCACTATCGACATGCATCTAATGAAACGTGTAGGCATCTTGCGGGACACAAGACTAATCTATACCCAGATAATAGGTTTCTTTATATGTCGATGAGCCAAACCACCGTCTCAAGCTTCTAGCAAAGTTCATTCGTGCCTCTCAAGTTTTTCCTAATTCTTCGATTGTTGACACCACCATTTTTATACTGCAAAAGTTTGTGAAAAACGAACGCTAAGTCATCCGCATAGGCCAATACATATAGCTCGTTCCATAAGCACTAAACCGTGGACGTTGTTATTTCACATACACTTAAGCACAATGGCTGCAAGTAACGAGCAAAAAGCATCAGCGACAATGACAAGCCTTGTTTCACAAAAAATTTAAGAAACACGGGTTTTGAAAGATAGCCATTAACAATAAACGGGTTGAACAATCATTGAAGCATAGTATCACACCTTTAAATATTGTAGAGGCGTTTTTCGCAAGTTCGAAAGGAGAAAACAGGAAAGAATGGCAATTTTGATCAAAGTCTTTCGGTAAGTCTTACTAGTTATTAGTATTACTAGTTGTTCATATGAGTGGTAAACATGTTCTAATACTGTGCGAGAAATGTGTATATTATTCTGCATTGTGCGGCATTTTATACACCACGTCTAATGGGCACCGATATTTTGTGACATTGCAAATTGAAGGCTGTTTGAAAGTACCCCTGCAAAAATTTTCTATTCAACGTTGCACAATGTATTTGGTCCGTAGTCATCAATGTGACGAATGTTTCCTCCATCTGAGTACTTTGAGATTGGAACAGTGTGGCTTTTAGTAAAGGAGCGAGGAAGCGTCTCCACATTCAAACTCAGCGCGATAATGTCAAGCAGTGGAGGGCACAGTACTGAGTTTATTGGTTTGTAAAATTCGTCAGATTTTCCACCAGGTCTTGGCAGTTTTCACAGTGGTAACTGTTCAACAGCAAGTTCTATTTCTTGTATGGTGAATGGCCCAATAATTGATTCGCATTCTTTGCCAGGTACAGGAGTCACAAATGACAAAATCTGCGTCACCCAATTTTGTTTTTACTTTGAGAAGAGGCGCTGAACAAATCTTTGTAATAGGTATCATATTGCGACATAATTATAGTGCAATTATTGACCAATAATTTTCTCAAGTAAAGGTCTTGTAGAAACTTGATTTTAGCGTTAGTATATTCATCGAGAAAGCATTCAAGATAGGGTTCCCCTGAATACAAAATAAGAGTGTTGCAGGATTGAACACGGGAACCTCTGTAACGAAATGCGTCATGCCTCTGGAGTGCGTTTTTGGCGTTAGCGATTCCGGCTGTATTGCAACCAGGGACTTCACGCTCAAATTGATTTAGCCATGCCGGTGATTGGGACTTGTTCGCAAATTTTCCTAGGCACGCTCGATGTCGGGAAAAGAATCGCGTTATTATGAGTAATAAAGCGTTTCATATCATCATCATCATCATCATCTGCCTGACTACGTCCACTGCAGGACAAAGGCCTCTCCCATGTTCCGCCAGTTAACCCGGTCCTGTGCTTGCTGCTGCCAATTTATACCCGCAAACTTCTTAATCTCATCTGCCCACCTAACCTTCTGTCTCCCCCTAACTCGCTTCCCTTCTCTGGGAATCCAGTCAGTTACCCTTAATGACCAGCGGTTATCCTGTCTACGCGCTACATGCCCTGCCCATGTCCATTTCTTCTTCTTGATTTCAGCTATGATATCCTTAACCCCCGTTTGTTCCCTAATCCACTCTGCTCTCTTCTTGTTACACCTACCTACCAGTTTACACCTACCGTTTTCTTTCCGTTGCTCGCTGCGTCGTCCTCAATTTAAGCTGAACCCTCTTTGTAAGTCTCCAGGTTTCTGCTCCGTAGCTAAGTACCGGCAAGATACAGCTGTTATATACTTTCCTCTTGAGGGATAGTGGCAATCTACCTGTCATAATTTGAGAGTGCTTGCTGAATGTGCTCCACCCCATTCGTATTCTTCTAGTTACTTCAATTTCGTGGTTCGGCTCTGCGGTTATTACCTGCCCTAAGTAGACATAGTCTTTTACAACTTCAAGTGCACTATTACCTATTTCGAAGCGCTGCTCCTTGCCGAGGTTGTTGTACATTACTTTCGTTTTCTGCAGATTAATTTTAGGACCCACCTTTCTGCTCTCCTTGTCTAACTCCGTAATCATGAGTTGCAATTCGTCCCCCGAGTTACTCAGCAATGCAATGTCATCGGCGAAGCGCAGGTTACTAAGGTATTCTCCATTGACTCTTATCCCTAACTGTTCCCATTCTAGGCTTCTGAAAACCTCCTGTAAGCACGCGGTAAATAGCATTGGGGAAATTGTGTCCCCCTGCCTTACACCCTTCTTGATTGGTATTCTGTTGCTTTCTTTTTGAAGCACTATGGTAGCAGTTGATCCCCTGTAGATTTCTTCCAGAATGTTTATATATACTTCATCTACGTCCTGATTCCGCAGTGTTTGCACGACGGCTGATATTTGTACTGAATCAAACGCCTTCTCGTAATCTATGAAGGCTATGTATAGGGGTTGGTTATCCTCTGAGCATTTCTCTATTACCTGATTGATAGTATGAATGTGGTCAATTGTTGAGTAGCCTGTTCGAAATCCTGCTTGTTCCTTTGGTTGATTGAATTCTAATGTTTTCTTTACTCTGTTAGCAATTACCCTTGTAAATAGCTTGTATACTACAGAGAGCAAGCTGATCGGCCTTTAATTCTTCAAGTCCTTGTCATCTCCTTTCTTATGTATTAAGATGATGTTAGCGTTCTTCCAAGACTCTGGTACTCTTCCCGTCAGGAGACACCTCGTAAACAGGGTGGCTAGTTTTTCTAACACAATCTGTCCTCCATCTTTCAGCAGATCTGATGTTACCTGATCCTCACCAGCATCTTTGCCCCTTCGCATGCTCTCCAAAGCTTTTCTGACTTCTTCTATCATTACTGGGGGGGTGTAGTCTGGGTTTCTGCTAGTTCTTATAGTATTAAGGTCGTGGTTGTCTCGGCTACTGTACAGATCTTTGTAAATCTCCTCCGCTATTTTAACTATCCTATCCATATTGGTAGTTATTTTGCCTTCTTTGTCCCTTAGTGCATACATCCGACTTTTGCCTATCCTAAGTTTCCTCTTCAATGCTTTGACACTTCCTCCGTTTTTCAGAGCGCGTTCAATTCTCTCCATGTTATACCTTCTTACATCGTATACCTTACGTCTATTATTCAACTTCGAAAGCTCTGCCAGTTCTATTTTGTCTGTTGTACTTGACACTTTCAAGATTTGACGCTTCTTAATTAGGTTCTTCGTTTCCTGGGAAAGCTTGCCAGTGTCCTGTCTAACTACCCTGCCTCCAACTTCCACTGCACACTCTGTAATGATACTCGTCAGATTATCATTTATTGTATCTACGCTAAGGTTGGTTTCCTCACTAAGAGCCGAGTACCTGTTCTGCAGCGACACTCTGAATTCCTGTACTTTCCCTCTCAGTGCTAGCTGATTGATTGGCTTCTTGCGTATCAGTTTCTGTCGTTCCTTCTTCTAGTCTAGGCGAATTCGAGACCGTACCATTCTATGGTCACTGCTTCGTACCTTGCCAATTACTTCCACATCCTGCACGATTCCTGGGTGTGTAGTCATTATAAAGTCTATTTCGTTCTTATTTTCGCCATTAGGGCTCCTCCATGTCCACTTGCGGTTTTCTCGTTTTCGCTAGAAGGTATTCAAAATTCGTAAATTATTGCGTTCTGCGAATTCTACTAGTAGCTCTCCTCTGGCGTTTCTAGTACCGATGCCATAATCTCCTACTGCCTGGTCTCCAGCCTGCTTCTTCCCTACCTTTGCATTAAAGTTACCCAACACTACAGTATACTGTGTTTTTACCTTACTCATTGCCGATTCCACGTCTTCATAGAAGCTTTCAACTGAAGTGTCATCATGGCTGGATGTAGGTGCGTAAGCCTGTACTACCTTCATCTTGTATCTTTTATTCAGTTTAATTACGATACCTACCACCCTTTCATTAGTGCTATAGTATTCCTCTATTATGCCAGCTATGTTTCTGTGAATTAGGAACCCCACTCCCAGTTCTCTTCTGTCTGCCAAGCCCCTGTAGCAAAGGACGTGCCCATTCTGTAGCACCGTATAGGCCTCATCTGTCCTCCTAACCTCACTGAGCCCTATTATATCCCATTTAACACCCTCTAGCTTCTCAAATAGTACAGCTAGACTTCCCTCACTCGATAAGGTTCTAGCGTTAAACGTTGCCAAGTTCAGGTTCCAATGGCGGCCTGTCCGGATCGAGAGATTCTTAGCACCCTCTGCTGCGTTGCAGATCTGACCGCCGCCGTGGTCAGTTCCTTCGCAGCTGCTGGGGACTGAGGGCCGTGAGTTATTTGACGTAAGCATGTGGGAGGTAGTGGCCAGATACTGCACCAGGGTGGCCAATCCTTCTCTGGTGAGGGAGTGCGTTCTCGGCGGTGTTTGCCGGTGAGGCCGCACCCCAGGCCTCTTAATGCAGTTCCATCAACACGCGGATTTTTTTTTAATCCGGTTGGGAACTGCGCGGTACCGGGATTTGAACCACGGACCTCTTGCATGCGAGGCGGATGCTCTAACCACTACGCCATCGCCGCTCTCTGGTTATTGGTATGCCACCGAAATCTGAAAAACGGTCTAGCTTTTCAAATTGTTCTTTGTCACGGATTTCGAGGAGAAGGTCTCCACTAGCCATTTTGGTTACCTTGTATCCTGTGCCAAGAGTTTCGGTGAAACATCTAGAAACTAGGAAAGAAGAGACGGTCCTGGCTTGCTTTTCAGTTTTTTCTCAGTGGATAACATGAAAGTGAGAATATGTTTCTTTTGGCTGGTTGAAAAAATTTATAGCATCGGTGCGTACCCGCTTTAAGCCGGTACGATCAGACATTAGGGGGAATGCTCCATGCATGCCGGTCTTATTTTTGTTCAGCAGCATTGGCGGCCACCCACCACGGAGCCCAACGAGGGGACGCTACAAGTTTACAGATGCTGAAAACTGCAGACGCCAGCCGTACAACGCCACTATAACCCAATGCGCCTAGACCACGTAGGAGCAAGGCTGGTGCTACTCCCGTGGTGTCGTGAGGTGTGCACCGGTAAACACCCAAGTACTCCAGTGCCGCTTGTCGAAGAGGGCCATGTTCTAACGCAGCAACCTGTACAAAGTCCTTAAAAACAGGATTAAACCTTTCGACAAGTCCGTTGGCTTGAGGGTAATACACCGAAGAATGTGTCAGTCGGATACCACGCTCATCCAAGAATTGCGAAAATTATCGTGAAGAGAATTGCGGCCCGTTGTCAGTGACTACCTCATCAGGGTATCCCTCTCCAGAAAAAATTGACAGCAAGAAGTTGGTGATTGTTCTTGTAGATACCTCGTTGGAGAATTGTACTTCGGGCCACTTAGAAAAATAGTCAACCAGTGTAATGGCGAACCTACAATCTTGAGGAGCTCTTTCCAGAGGGCCAACAATGTCTATGGCGACTTTTTGCCAAGGGCGCTCCGGAAATGGAACAGGTTGCAGTGGAGCAGGTGCCGTTTTCGCACTCTTGTCGGCCTTCTGACAGACGCTGCAGTTTGGTATTGCGACTTCTGTTTGCCGGTCCATACCCGGCCACCAAAACCGCTCTCGAAGTCGCGCTTTCGTCCTGACGATGCCGGGATGAGCTTCATCCGCTGTGGAGATTACCTGATGCGCAAGGAACTGTGGAACTACAAGTCGCTCCCCACGACGAAGTAAGTTGTTTACCACTGACAACTCGTTGCGTACCATGAAGTACGGCAGCAGATGGCTTGGGACGAGCTTGTGCGGAGGCCATGACAAAGTAACGTATTCCTTGACTTTTGCCAGAGTGGCGTCGTCACTGGTGGACTGCTCGAACTGGTCCTTAGCGATGCACAGCGGCTCGACTAGGAACACAACTTCTGTAGAGTCGTCTTTAGGTTGAGGTGTGCATTCCGGCTTACCTTCCGCTGGAAGACGTGACAGCGCGTCTGCTACCTTGTTCTCCGAGCCCTTGCGGTATTCGACGGTGTAGTTGTAGCGTAGAAGTCGCTCAGCCCACCTTGCTATGCGAAAGGGACGTCGCCCTGTTCCCTTGTTAGACAGCAACGCTACCAATGCCTGGTGATCCGTCTGAAGAGTGAAAGGCCGTCCCCACAAATAAACATGCCACTTTTCGCATGCCCACACGCAAGCCAATGCTCCACGCTCGCTGGCGGAGTACTTCCTTTCTGCATTGGTTAGAGTGCGCAAAGCATACGCAATGGTCAGGGTTTTCTGACCATCCACTTGCTGCAAAACGGCACCTAGCCCGTATGCAGAAGCATAAGTTGCGACAGTCACTGGAAGAGCTGGGTCAAACATGTGCAACACCTTGTGGGAGGCCAGAAGAGTCTTCACTCTCTCAAAACTTGCTTGGGCGGCTGTGTCCCACTCAAAAGGTATGTCTTTGCGCAGCAGTCGACGCATAGGCTCGACTTCCTCGGCTAGCTTAGGAATGAACTTTGCGTAGTATTCGACAAGTCCTAAGAATGAACGGAGTGTGCCGGGTTCTGCTGGTGTGTAGGCGTGCACGATTGCATCGACTTTGGCTTGAAGGGGTGCTATGCCTTCCGCACTGACACGATGTCCAAGGAAAGAGAGTTCTGTTGCATTGAAAACACACTTTTCGTTAAGTTTCAGACCTGCTTTCGCAATGCGATGCAGAACTTCTTCCAGGTTCTTCGCATGTTCTATCTCAGTCTTCCCGAAGACGATGATGTCGTCTATGTAACAAAGAACACCATGACAGCCTTGCAGGATCTTTGTCATGAGCTGCTGAAAGGCTGCTGGGGCCGACGCCAATTCAAAGCAGACCCTTTTAAACCGAAAAAAACCCGCGTGCGTAACAAACGCTGTGAGATCCCTGCTGTCCGGGTGCAGCAGGACTTGGTGGTACGCAGAGGGGAGGTCTAGCTTTGAGAAGTGGCGGGCTCCGTTTAAGGCATGCAGCAGTTCCTCAGTGTGAGGCAGCGGGATGTTGTCGACCACAATGGCTTTGTTTGGCTCCCATAGGTCAACACAAAGACGGATGCTTCCATCTTCCTTCTGGACTGCGACGATGGGAGAAACCCATTCGGAGGCATCGATCCTTTCGATGATGTCGGCAGAGAGCAGGGTCTGTAGTTGGTCGCTTACTGGTTGGCGTACTGAAAATGGGAAGCGCCTCAACTTTTGGGCGACTGGGGAGACTGCCTGTTTCATCTTCTCCTTGTGCTGAAAACCTCCGACAAGACCCAAACCTGGGGTAAACAGGTGAGAAAACCCGGCCCACAGCCATGCAAGCATGCCAAACTTTGGCTCACTCTGCGGTTGCTCTACGATAGCGCCTTGCGGTGGAATGCGCCCTTGGGCGTCTGAGCTCGTTGCAGGCAACGTTGATGTTGCGGAGGCGGACGTTTGCTGAACGACCGTGTGCAGGCAAAGCTCCTTCCCTGAAATTTGAAAATTCAGGGCTTGCACAGCACCTAATCTCAAAAGGGAGGTCCCACTGCGCGTTACGTAAAGCGGCACGACGGCTGTTCGTGCCTTGTACGACAGCGTTGCTTCAAACAGGGCAAGCACTGGAATCTTCTGGTGTGAAAAGTCAAGCAGAGTAATGCTGGGGGTCCTGAGTTGTACTTTTTCTTGAAAAAGGTTTCGAAAGTGACCTTCCCCAATTATTTACACTGCAGAGCCTGTGTCGATGAGAAACGAGACTTTGCGCGTGGGCGGCTTCGGGTTAATCACCAACACGTCGACGTCAACATACAGGCCTCTGCGTTTGTTTGTGCAGATGGTCAAAATACTGTGACCGCTCTCAGCGTCATCTTCGCAGAGGAGTTCGTGGACTGGTGCAGGCCTTCGTGGTTGGCCGCGACACGAGCTCCGACAGACGCTCTGGAAGTGTCCGCGGCGTCCGCAACCATAACAGGTGCGGCCGCGGGCGGGACAGCGCGACCGTTCGCATCCTGTTGCACCGCAGTTATCGCAGTTATCACGAGATACGGCGTGCAGGCGGTCGGCAGCGGCAGTTTCCGGCTTGGGCTTGTAGTTTTGGCACGTGCACGACGAGCCACGACGATGCTGACTGGGGGGGCGGGACCCGTTGAAGTGAAATCGGGGGCTATCATGCCTAGCCGGGTTGCGTCCGCGTTGGCGCTGCGTGATGCGGCGAATCGGGTTCGCGAAGGCTTCAGCTTTTTGGCGAGTTTGTTCGCGAAGTTTGGCAATATCTACCGCTCAGTCGAATGTCAATGCGTCACCTTCGAGGAGCAGTCGTTCTCTGAGTTGCGGGCAAGTTACCCCGGCAACGAACTGTTCGTACAAGTTATCATCCACGGTAGCGGCGAAATTACACGGGGCTGCCAGTTCCCGGAGCGCCAAAGCAAATTCGGCAACCGACTTACCGGAAAGCTGGCGACGTTCACGAAAATGATGACGTTCCACTCGGACGTTGACGGTGGCGGTGAAGTAGTGTGCCAGTGTGTCGACGGCAACGTCGTATGGGTCCGGAGGGCTTGCGGCAGCGGTGTGCGCGGACGTCTGTTTTTCCGTCGATTCGCTGACCGTGGCTTCAGTTGAAAGTGGCGGCTGGGGTGGGGGCGGTGCCGGCAAGGCGTCGAAAATCCGTTGGCCCTCGGGGCCCAGGAAGTGAAGCAGGAGCGCGCGACGGCGGGTTGCTGGCCACTCGTCGGCGCCGGATGCGAGCACGAAGTTCTGGAACAACCGGAACCAGCGGTGCCAAGAAATCACTGGCGTGCCCGGAGTCTCGAGGAACGGCGGCGGGGAAGATATACCGGTGGCCATCCTCGTCGCCAATGTGGTATTGCGGCGTGGTGAGCCGCTATCACGGAAGAGAGGAACTCGTACACATGACTGCCGCAATGGGCTACAAACGACGGTGCTTATTGTACGGTGGACTTATATACACGAACAACAGGTACATAGATCACAGCGCCATGTCTGGTGGCGTCGCAAAAGCAATACGAATACACAACAATTTCATTGTGGGCCAAAATTAACCAGCTTATAATTAATCCAAATTAAACCAAAGCCATTGTTTCTCGTGCCAAAAATAAAGTACTCACTACCCATCAACCTTAGTTCTTGAATAAGTGCCGATAGATATTGTTCATACCCACATAATACTGAAAAATGAACTCCACATAATACTTGGAGTTCATTTTTCTTACTACCTTTGCTGGGATACACATGTATATTTTATTTGTAAGAAGCTTTCTTCAGTAACAGAAGCGATGGCTTGTTGTCGTAACATTTTGCCTCTCAAGGTCAAACTTCAGATATATTACGTGCTGTTTAACTCACATATAATGTATTGTTCTCTTGTATGGGCCACGACAAGCAAAGCAAACATAAATAAAGTCATTACTCTGCAAAAAAAAGATAGTCCGCCAAATCAGAAATAATGACCTGTTCGGAACTATGCGTGAAGCTTTTCAAGAATTCAATATAATACGAGCTGACAACCTTTATACATTTCACTTATTGCACACACCTTATTTCTTGAATATGAAGCTCTCCAACTTCATTAAATCGCTTTCTTGTCTCGAGCGTCGTGTCATTTCAGTTCCCACAAGAAATAAATACAGACATTTGGTTTTTAACCGCATTTCCGCACCATGTATAAATACCAAGCCTTGGCCTACAACGTTCCCAAAACACTTAACACGCACGAAAGTACGATTACCTGCAACAGAAACAATTACACTCTCATTTCTAATCTCTGGCGTCATAGAAACGTGCAAAACAATGTTTTCTCATAGTCTCGTATTTTTCATAGTTTAGTCTTGTGTTAAATACATTGTATCATGCTACATCTTGTTATCTTGCATATGTATGTACTTTGTGCTTCACAAAATGCATATATGTGTGCTTTAAAGTGCAAAAGTGTCAATGTTTACGGTGGTCTATGCACGATGTAGCTTGATTCTTGAAACTCTTTTTATTGCACATTCATAACATGTATTTTGTAATAATCAATTGTGAAATCACTTTTGAGCTAGCATGTATTGTTCATGTTTTATATTAGTAATTGCAAGTTATGTACCTCTAATCATTTCCACACTAATGCCATGTGTATGTGCAGGTGACCAGGGCCTTTGTCAAGCCGTTCTCATGGCTTTTAGCCTTGGCGACCTTCCAGTTTTGTCTGAAAAATAAATAAAGTTTGAAAGTTTGAATTAAGGTTGGGGGGATGTGGGGGTGCTGGCACCCTCTGTAAAGTTGTTTGCACTACGTTGGCGCATGTGTCTCAAGCATAAGCCGCATTTCGGGTTATAACTATCGGGTGGTAGGTGGCGCTGTGCTCGTGAGCGTATTTATCGCCACCATCATCATGATGGTTGTTAGAGGGTTAGCGTGGACGGCGACGTCTGGCGAGAAGCCTTGCTGGCGGCGTGCAAGAAATAGGCTGGTTTCCACTTCTTCGGCTGGTGGCGTTTGGCGCGAACAGTTGTCTCTCGACCGGTGTCCCCAGTGCACGGCACCACGGGCCGTCTGCCGGGGGCCCGCGTGGTGAGTGAGGCATTGGCGATACCACCTTGTTTGTCATGTTGTTGTTGAGTGCTTTTAATAATGTGTAAGGATGTCTTAGTGTGTTAATTACGATCTATGTATAATAATTCTGCTGCCGATATCGTCAATCAAAAAGCAGTTAAATAAATGTGTGTTGTTTAGTTTGTTCCGACCGCGTCTGCTGTGTCCGTTTATCCAAAAGCGTGGTGGTGTCGCTCACAACCTTGAGACCCCGCACCGTACAAGTTGGTCTACGGAAGGGACCCAACAACGACACTCGACGCCATGCTGCCAAACATCCCTGATGAAGAAAACCTCGACGTCATCGTCTACCTTCAGCGTGCGGAAGAAGCTCGTCAACTCGCCCACCTACGCATCAAGAATCAGCAGGCAGCCCACAACCGCCGTTACAATCTTCGACAAAGCTTCGTGGAGTACCAGCCCAGTGACTGTGTCTGGACATGGACGCCGATACGGCTACGTGGACTCAATGAAAAACTTCTACGACGGTACTTCGGACCGTACAGAGTGGTTTGACGTCTCGGACCACTGGACCACGAGGTTGTCCCCAACGGCATTACTAACTCTCAACAGCGCCGTGCTCGACTTGAAGTCGTCCACCATCTAGTGCGCCTCAAGCCATTTCATGCGCAAACCTGAGGACTGAATTTGGTTGTTGTTGTTGTGTTTTATTGCTTATACTTGTTGTTTATTGCCTTTATTATTGTACCTTCGTCTTTTTTTAATGCAACGGGACAATGTCTTTTTCAGAGGGGGGCAATGCCATGTTCCTTTCCTCAAATTTCTTATCACCCCGTTACACTACGTTCAGCGCAAACCCCGCATACGATGGTTGAAAAGCTTCGAGGCTGTAGTTGATCGTTGTGTTAAGGGGGGACATGGGTCTTTAAAATTTTTTTTCTGTTTTTGACTCAATCTTGACCAAACCTCACCATCTTGGACAGTTGTTCATGCTGATTTTAAATATGTAAATGTTTCTGAAATAGCTTCAGTGGATAAAAAGATATTAACATCTGTAATTTAATTAATCATGCACTTCATTGGGGGCTTTTTGGCAACTTAATCAAGCCAGATCCCAAAAATAAATGCATAGCCCCAATGCTGAGGGCTTTCTGTATGGGGTGATGCTATTTTTTATTTTTATTAATTTTTAGGCATTACATAGATAAGAAAACAGACCAGCACTTACAATGGATATTCTGTTCAATTTTCGCTCATTACTATTCATAATTGTAATTAACAGTATGCTTCTAGAGTAATCAAAATAGCATCACCCCATAGGTAATGTTATCACAAATAAAATGATACCAAGTTTGTTATTCTCAATCAACAGTAACATATAAGAAAAAAGCCCTAAGGTTTAGTGTGGTGCACAAAAACATCGAACTGAGAAAAACGCATTTAAAGATTCTAATAACTGTAGCTTTTGCTAAAGTGAAGCTAGAGCAACAAAAATGGCACCGTTGTATAGCTCCACATTATGTGAGTATGGCTGTACCAAATGTGTCAATGCACCTTCCCAAAATATTTGCCACAGCTCATTTAAAAACTGTGTACTGGCCGCTGAATCAGTATGAGGAACCCAGTCTACAACTTTGTGGCTGTTCTAGTGCACTGAAAACCAAAGGAAGACACATGTTATATATAAAGACATTGCCCTTTTATACATACGTTTCATATATAGAACAGCAAAGAAAAACCAGGCATCACACAATGCAAATAGCGTAACGAGGGGGTCCTTCAACGCCCCTCTCAATACAAAAGCTTGTTTTTGATGAACCAATAACCGTGGCGCGTAACCACTATATGCATTATTCATTATGGTTAATCACTGATGCCTGAACAATTGGCACAAAATTATTTAAAAGAGCTTAGCGGATACAAGGCTTCATAACAAAATTCAAAAAATAGCAAAGCAAAGGCAGCTATACTACCCAGAAATTATTCCTAATAATGCAATAGTAGGTATCCATCAAGTGTGCGCAGCAGTTACCCATTGAGTGTTAAGAAAAGGCTCTGAAAGCCCACTATTTTAGCTTTTTCTCTGTCTCAGCTTGGGGCTTGTTCGCGAACTTTCCTTAGACACGCTCGATGTCGGGAAAAGAATCGTCTTATTATGAGTATTAAAGCGTTTTAGAACAGCAAAGGAAAAACCAGGCGTCACACAATGTGAATAGCGCAACAAGTGGGTCGTCCAATACCCCAACCCATTGCAAAAGCTTGATCACCTAACAACTGTGGCGCATACCCACTTCAGGCATATTTCCTCATCGTCGTCACCCACTGCATGAATAATTTGTAGAACAACTATTTGCAAGTGTTTAGCGGAGTAGAACTCAACCTTTTACCCACTCCCTTTGTTCCCTTGAGCAGAGCTATATCCACTGCGTAGCGGCTGTTGCCGTAGAAACAGCGGAAGGTTGGTTGCATGGTGTCAGTCTTGTCTTGTCGTTCTTGCTTGTCAAGGATGGAGACCAGTGCCTTTCGATAGGTTGAAACAACGCGACTTTATGTACGGGAACCTATGTACATAACTACAAGACTTCACCGTTGGAACCATCGCATGTGTCCTCGGCAGAGCCGATAGTGCAGAGCACTGTTTGCTGCGACCAGAGCGATCGTGAGGAAACGGTAGCGAGGTTTTAACCCTTCGGTTGTCCATGCTAAGTCTCCTCACGGCTAACCAAACAATTCAGTCCATTTATTGGACAGACTCGAACACGCTTGTTGCAGTCCTCTCCTATCACTTTCTTATTCAAGCACTCGACTTCTCGATCGGAGAGAGAGGGATGAAAGGACCGGCATGCCCACGAACTTTTGCTAACTGTGCGAACACACACGATGGTGGCAGCGTTTCGGCTGCGGGCCCATACCATTATTGCGAGATGACTACGCTGTCCAGCGTGACAGCCTTCCCGTGGAATCTAATCCAGATGGATAGGTGTCTATACACCGGATGTCCTCATGTCGCCCACTGGAACTCCGCTGGCCGGGGACGACCTAGCTGTTTGATAAAAGCGGCAACCGACCAAGGTCTTCTTACCAGAACGGGCGTCCTCACTCTTGGATTATCGTCTCCCGAGAATCGACTCTTTGGGAAGCGCACCCTTTTGCGACAAAGAAGACTCACCACCCTGGCCTGCGACGCCAGACCTTACATGCTCTACCCAAGATTCGCGCAAGCGTTCAAATGCAGCTACGTGAATCACCACAACATAAAGGGATGGCACCGAACGTCCCCAATGCTGCGGCCGCACTTCGCAGTTCCTTGAACGCCAGAGGCGTTTCTGCAACGCGTGCAATAATCTCTTTTCTTAAACCTTGGGACCCCACGAAACAGGCGCCACCACAAAGCAACCAAGAAAAGAAAAAAGAAAAACGACACGAGGTCACAGTGTACACAAATACAATCGTACAACTCCTGCACTCTAAGGCAACTTTACCCGAAAAACGAGTAACGGAACCCAAAAGGCGCACGCGATGAACGGATAGACCGTTGAGGAGCAACCACAGAGAGAAGCGTGCGGCGCGAAACCACTTAGTCTCCACTGAGATGAACTGCCCGGGCGTTGCAGGCAGCGAGAAAAGCGTTACCAAGGTGACCAACCCTCCGTCTTCAAAGAACAAATGTCCTTCTCCTCCTCTGCTGGCTCAGTCTTTCCCCGTATTCAGCCGGCAGCGGTTGCGTAGCATCGCGCTCGGAGTGCTCGACCACAGCCGTCTAGATTCGACGATCTAAGAATTACGGCGTGGTGATTGTGTGTACGCCTGGATGAGCGTGGGCTTCTGCTTTAGCGTTTCGCGGCGCCCATGAAGTCTAGAGCAAGCCTCGACAGGTCACCACGCCACGCTGTATATCTCTGGCTTGAAGGTAGTCACGACCAACACGCGACAGCAACAGTTGGGAAGTCTAATATGGCGGCCAAGAAGAACAGGCCTGCAGGATATATACTTCAGTCCAACTCAGGGCAGAAAACAGCGCT
Source organism: Rhipicephalus annulatus (assembly GCA_013436015.1). Classification (NCBI taxonomy): domain Eukaryota; kingdom Metazoa; phylum Arthropoda; class Arachnida; order Ixodida; family Ixodidae; genus Rhipicephalus; species Rhipicephalus annulatus. Next base: position 718,465 of record WOVY01000645.1, read on the forward strand.
GGATTCTAAGGCAAGTAGGTTATCATTCTTTATTCTACTCTACTTGATGCGTGTGCGATACGGCTCGCGCTTGCCGACAATGGGCTTGGTCGTGTTGTATATCGCACGCACGAAATGCATCAAGAAGGTCAGCTTCGGTGTCTTCTATTCGCGTGTGCTTTGCAACCGCCTGGAAATTGGCCGCCATTGCCGCCAGCCTCCCGTACGCTCGTTCATCGAGTGCTCGCCTGTATTCGCCGCCGCAATGAGCTCTTGGCTGACGATACTGGGCTGAGACCTCGTCGCTGTGTTGGGAGTCGTCGAAAACACGTAGCGGGTTCTCGTAAAGATCTTGATTGTAGTATGTAGCGCGCTGTAGGTGCACCAGCACGGACATGTGGGGCTTTCACTAGCGTCGGAACTCACTAAAAAATGGTCGCCATTAAAGTTGACTTTTCCGCCAGTCGGTTGCAAGCAGCTTAGAGCCGTCCGCTGGCAACGGCAGTGGCCTCGCGTTTGCGCGCTGCACTCGCTCCAGTTTTCCACTGTGGAAAAGGGCTGCATTACCGTTGATTTCTTCGGCGCTAGCTCGAAACCAGCTCGGTTCTGTTCGTGGCGGCGGCCAAGCTACGCTCGCTCTCCTGTTTAAAGTTCGCTGGTGGCAGACACTCCGCGTGCAGAGCCGTGTTTGGTCTCGCGTTCGCTTGCTCGAGCTGAACGACGTCGCTTGCTTAGGACTCACCGACTTGTTAGTGTCACGGTGGTTCGCGGAGTTGTAACTGCGGCCGCCACTTGTAAGCTGTTGTGCTACGGGGATTGAAATAAGTCTTTGATGATGTGTGTCATCGCGTTAAAATATTATGATATCGTATGTTTTCATTTCCCCTTGCACGTATTTCTCATATGCAATTGTATTCATCCTCTGTCACGTGTGACTCACAATTTTACAGACTTATTGTGCAGCCGTGGTCACTCCCCGTGCTGAAGACTGTGCGCTGGCGTCTGCGATGCCCGTCATCCATCTCTGTCGTCAGAGCAGCTTCAGAAGGACTGTGCGAGATGTGAAGGTAAAAGTATTTGTGTGTCATATTTTAACGCTTGTTTTTATATTAACGTGCACGTACTTGTCATATGCGTGCATCTTCATCTTCTATCACGTGTGCCTAACTATTTTTACTATATTATTGTACGTGCAGCCGTGGGAACATTACAGGCAGAAGACTGCGTGCGCTGGCGTCTGCAATGCCTGTCATCTATCGTTTTCGTCGGAGGAGCTTTCCAAGGAGTGAACAAGACACTACAACGAGACTTTACAACGAGAAGAGTTAACAATGAGACTGGACTTGTACACTTCAACATGAATTCACTTAAAAGAATGGGAAAACTTCTTGTGTCTGTAAAAAATAAAAGCTTTCGATGTCTCTCTTTTTCTTTCGTTGCCGCCGTGACTGTGAAAGCAGTTACACATAGGTGGCTAACTACTTTTTTGCGTGTTCTTTTCTGCGGAATTTGTTGCTCACCGCGCAGAAAAACAGACGAAAAAAGTATTAGGCCTGGCAGAAAACAAACAAAAACAATGTTTGAACTGGGGACAAAAAGTTCATTCGATTGGATTATTTGAGTGAAAGAACCGTTTGTCCCGCAAGGTGCAACTGTGAGGACTAACGGTTGCCCGGTAAGGTGTAAATTTGGGGATTAACAGTGGCTCTATAGGTGAAAATGTGAGGACTAAATGTTAGTCCTTTGGGGTGAACTGTGGGACTAACGGTTACTCACTAAGGTTTAAGTGTGAGGACTGAAGGTTAGTTCCTTGAGAGGACTAACTGTAAGACCCGAAACCGTTAGTTCTTAAAGGGAAGAATGGTTGTGGCAGCCCCATTAGTCCCCAAAAGGACGAACCACCTACCCTTTTAACACCCTTTTGCCTTAGAGTGTGCATGCTTCTAGTCATACACATACACAAAAAACACTTCCCTGAAGCACACACACCCTACCACACATGGTGCTGTTCAAGTTAAACACTGGATATCATAACTCCTGCATGCTTACACACACACACACAAGAAAAAATACACTTCACTGAGACACACACCTATTTCAATGCATGTAGCTGTTCAAGTGTTTCCCGGTTTCTGCACGTCACTCTTAACTAATGGACTGTCCACCACGTACCCGGTCCTCTAGTTTCTCAATTGCCCCTGAGCCACCGCTTCCATTTCCTTAGCGACCATTTTGTGCTTTTGACTCTGTGCATGCGTTGGCAACAACAGTGGGTGGCGGCCACAGACCATGGTCATCAGTGCGCTCAAGGGCCAGAAATACGCCGCTTCTGAATTCCAGATCACAGACAAGGAATCACGGCATTCAGTCGGAGAAAACCCGTGGCGTGCAAACGCGATCGACTCCTGAGCATCGCTCGTCGCCTGCCGCGATAGGTAGAGCTCAGAAGTGGCCACGGACAAGTTCACTACGAGCCAATATGGCTTTTCGGGATCTACTCTCATCAATGGCGCTGCCTCACACAGTGTCGCTCCGTGCCGCATAGACGCCCTGTTCACCGACGCAATTTTGTCCGCAACACACTCTCCCGTTAGCTCAAAAAATGGCCGAGCTACCTCCACGTAATTTAGCCCGTAGCTTAAGTAGTCTCCACACAATCCCTGAAATTCTATCAGCTCCGTCCCTACGGTTGGCACACTCAACCCCTTGACTACCACCCTCTGGGCTGAGGATGAGCTCGGCCAATGACGGGCGGTAGTGTCTTGTACTCTTTCCTTTAGTGTCCTATACTTTATACTCTAGTGTCTTATACTCTTTGATGCTGCCTTTTCTCTGTCGCTATTTTTTTCTAATTTCTTTCTCACTATTTTCACAATGTATCCTTTTATTATCTTTTATTCCCTCACCTCTTTTCCTTGCACAGGGTAGCCAGACGGTCTAAGAACTGGCTAACCTTCCTGTCCTTCCGCATAAAGTTTTCTCCTCCTCCTCCTCCATTGACTAGCGCAAGCTCCTCACTGTCAGGCGCCCGACAAAGGGAACCTGCAACACGACCTAAGTAGCTCTCCAAATGAAACTCCAAGCAACACTGTTCCCACTCGAGAAGTCTCCCCCCTTCACCCATTACGATTCCATTGAGAGGCGAGCTTTTTCTAGTTAATCTCATTTATTCAGGAACCCTTGGTTGCCGCACCAAAGTCGCGTTGCATTGGCCACTGAATGGCACCCAACTCTCACTAATAATCTTGAGGACTTGGTCGTGGTCTCGTTTTTTGGCACCAGCCAACTGATCAGAGGCCGGGCACGTACCCGCAGCACATATTGTTGCCGGCTGCGGTTCATATTCAGCATCGCTGAATTACACGCTTTGCTCGAACGATACGCCATCTGAAACAACCTTTAGGCAACAAAGGCGCAATTTACTCGAGTCCCCCAGCTCTCGAGGCTCCGATGACCTCCATGCCATGTATGAACGCTCGCATTGTCGCTAAACAATGCCTTGCGCTTCCGCGCCCTCCTCGGCTATCTGCGGTTTTACCTCGGCATCCTCCATTTCGCGGAACTCTTCGGTGCACCTGTATCTTTCTTGCCCAACGCTTGCGATCCATCAGGTCCATCGGACGACGCGCGGCTGCCCTGGGGTTTGTCGTCGTCCCTGCTCCCCACGACAACATTGGTGATCATACCCTCTATTGTCGCGGTTTCCCCCTGGCTTTCAGGGCTCTCGGCTTCTAACTGCCGCACTTTGCCCGTGTTCGGCGGACCACTCTTCAGCGTCAGTTGTGTGCCGCCATTCTTCTCCGCGCCTTTCAAAATGCTCTCGGAGGTGCACTCGTCTTTAAGCGTTTTCTAAGCTCTTTCCGACAGCAGGCAATCCGCTAGAGCTGTCAAATTGTCATTTAATGCACAAAGGAGAGGAACCGTCCCCTTTAGGTCAGCGCTAACGCCGCTTTCGCTAGACATCATCAACTAGACCACCGCAAGCTTCGCCTTCACTGTACCACCGAACGCAGATGCTAAGTTATTAGTGCCTTGCGGCTTCATCTCCAGTGGGATCACGCTCTCCCGCAACACCGTGATCTCCTCCCCCATGTCCAAAACCGCTGTGATATGCCTATCTTTACGATCGAGTGACACTGCGCCCTTCATTTGCACGCTTCCCTGACCCCAAGAACCTTCTTAGATATTCCCCTGCCAAAAGTTTGACCTCATTGAGCACAGTTTCCTTGATTACGTGGTAGTCTTTATGCTCGGTTGGGCTTAGCCGCATGGACAAAAATGGGACTATCTCCGCTACCAGCGGGAAAACCAAACATCCTAAAAACTCTACCGGTACCTTGTACGCTTCTAGAGCACTCTCTATAGACTCAAACCACACCGGTGCTTCTGCCTCTGATAGAAATCTGGGTAACACCCCTGTGAGGAATTTCGAGTAGCATCTCAGTTCGCTACAAAGATCCCATGTGCGGAACTCAGATCCATTCCATCGAGACCTTCCGCCCATCATATGTGACAGTCTCTCTATCTCCAACCGAAACTCCTGCACTCCACGCTCCGGCGTGAGATTTACGAACCGGTCACCTCTTTGGCTCTCCCGCACACTACCCTCTTCCGGGTTTGCCACGTCGCTCATGTCTCCTGACTCACGACTCATGGCCTGCGCTCGCCTTTCCCGGTTTGTGTGGGCAAACCTTGTGTCCACAGAACACCTCACAACTCAAGTGAGGCAGTGGCACCCCTGAGATCTAAGAACACCAGAGGACCCACCACTTGTGAAGCTGCTGCTAGCTGTCTTCTCACCTTGACCGCCGTCAGACGCCCGACATCGCCCAATGTCGCCAGGTTTGTCGCCGGACCGATGAATTTAGGATGACAGCTGCTCGACTGCTGACTTCCTCGGGTCAATGGTTGCCGCACCGCAGCCTCTCTAGCTCGGTGGTTTGCTTGTTCGTTCGAACAGTGGATGTCTTGCCTTTTGTTCTTGCGTGACCTCCGCAATACGACGAACTCCTTGGCGCACAGAGCGTTCCTTGTCGTCGTCGTCTCGATCTTGTCTGACTGCGCCAGTAAAACTCAACTTTCTACCCACTCCCTCTGTTCTCTTGAGCAGAGCTCCCTCAGCTGCGTAGCAGCTGTTGCTATAGAAAGGAGTGGAAGGTTGGTTACATAGTGTCCGTCTTGTCATGGCTGCTGCTTCTTGTAAAGGATGAAGACCGGCGAGTTTCGATACGTTGCAACAACTCCACATTATGTACAGAAACTTGTGTACATATTTACAAGACTCTTTCACCGCTGGGACCGTCGAATGTTGTCTCGGCAGAGACGATGGTGCAGAGCACTGCTTGCTGCGACCAGAACGACCGTGAGGAAACGGGAGCCAGGTTTTAACCACTCGGTTGCCCTTCTCGATTCTCCTCACAGCCAACCAAAACAATTCAGTCCGTTTATTGGACAGACGCAAACACACTCGTTGCAGTCCTCTTCTCTCGCTCTCTTATTCAAGCCCTCGACCTCTTGATCGGAGAAAGAAGGACGAAAGAACCGGTCTGCACACGACCTTCCGCGAACTGTGCAAAACGACACGATGGTGGCGCCGTTTTAGATGCGGGCCCATACCATTACTGCGAGATGACTACGCTGTTTACCATGACAGCCGTCCCACGTACTCTAATTCAGATAGATGGGTGTCCATACACCGGATGTCCTCACGTTGCCTGCTGGCGCTCCGCTGGCCGGGGACCACCTAGCTGGTTGTTAAAAGCGGCGACCGACCGCGGTCTTCTTACCAGAACGGGCGTCCTTACGCCGGAATTATCGTCTCCTGAGAATCGGTTCTTTGGCAAGCGCACCCTTTTGCGAAAAAGAAGACTCACCCGCCGGCCTGCGACCAAAGACGTTACAAAGTATACAACGCTTCATGATAAATTACGACAACCAACATAGCGAATGCTGCTATACAACCAGGAAATTGATGTTAATAATGTCATAGTGGGTACCCAGCAAGTGTGCTTGCTGTGTTTACCCAATGAGGGTTTAGAAAAAACTTCTAAGAGCCGCTATTCTAGTTTTCCCTCTGACTGTGCTGCACCCTCCGCGCAGGCCTCGCGTTTTTCTGAAAAATAGAGCGGTGCCCTAAATTTACAACACTCCTTCTGGTATGCACATACAATCACAAGCTGCGTACGCAAAAGCATCTTAAGGTTCGATGAAGTATACCAAATAAAAAGCATCAAAGAAGCTGCGTAATTTTCTGCAACAACGTTCCATTATTCTTCGAACATGGTGCCTACGTTTCATATGGATATATATGCCTCAGTTCCCACCTTCAAATAAGTCGGTGTTCTTCTGGCGCCTGCAATCATTTTCCTTCGTGATGAAATGTTCACCATGGCAGTATTCACAATGAATAAAATTATATAATGAAGTTAGTCCTAAATTCAATTTTTTAGGTAATGATCATTGATATTTCATCAGTTCTTTCATCATTCTTTCATCATCATATATTTCATCAATTCTTTCCTGTTTGCGAACACAACCACCGTAATTTTTTTACTTATTTCAGATGATGCTGCATCACAGATACTTGGACAGAAGTACGGACCGAGGTTCAACACCTGTTTGAAGCTGCCGAGGGCCCGACGGCACAACTCTTTCGCCAGTCGCAAACCGCAGGTGATCATAATCAACGAATTAACATGTGCTTCTGCAAAAAGTGAATCCGAAAAAAAAGTGCGCGCGAGCTCGGCAGATTAATCGATTGGTTTATGATTGCTAGCGTCGCCCAGCTGGAGACCACGCCAAACGACTGCTCTGGCGCCGACGACAACCCCGCTCAGCCATGCACGCTGAGTACCATCGCTGGGTACGCGATCTACCCGGTGTTCGTCGGTTCTGGCCTCTGCGATGGCTCTGCACTATGGAGTTCGCCATGGTGGTGTTCGTCTTCCGCGGTGGCCACAGCGCTCGACACGAAGAGTGCCACTACGGCCACCTCCCGCCGACCAGTGGCAACTCCGGAACAATGTTGGCGTCAAGTGAGGACCCTGACGCGAATCTGCTCATACGACAGAAACAACACCATGAACGGGTCTTCCACTTCATCTACAAGGCGCTCAAGTATGACGTTGAGAATGACGATTTCATGAAGTTGGCCATCGACCTCTACCGCAAGAGTATCGAGGAACTACAGAAAGGCATCGCCATTGACTGCTCTCAAGAAAAAGGTCCTTCATGGAAGCGAGCGCACAGCCTTACTGATAAGATGAAGGTGAACCTCGACATGGCCAAGGAAAGGATCGACTTCTTAGAGAGCATTGTCAAAATGAAGCACCTTGGCGATGAATTGCCCTGGCATGCGGGCGTGGCTCGGCCTCAGTCCAACCAGCAGCGCGGAGCATGGCAGATGGCGGCACCCAGCCACGGCGCGGCCGCGAAGCTAAACGATTCCTTGTGGCTAAAGATGACCGAAAACTGCGGGGCTGGCAGCCAAGTGAATGACATTCATCATATGCTGCCGGTCACCGCCTCTGTGCACGCGTTCAGGTGTTACAATGAGGAACCAGGCTGACGCGGCATCGCAGCCGCGAGTGGCGACACAGGCAGTAGCCCCAAGGAGCTCGGAACACAATGCTCAGAGGTGCTTGGAAGATGGCCAAATCCCCGTCACGGGTTTCTCAACCAGCTGAAAATGAAGCTGAACCAACGCTAAGGACAGTGAAGCGGTGGCTCAACCAGCCGCAACAAAACGCACAGCAGTCCAAGAATCAGCAGCCACCTGCTGCAGCAGCGCGGCCCGGCTCCCGAGGAGGATTCTTTCATGGTGGTAGCGAATGAAGGCGGGTGTGGACACTGAAGGGCGTGGACTCGCGACTCACCCACATGAGCTTCGACTAGATCGTAGACGGTGGGACTTAGGCGCTTTTCAGAAACATTGCTGTCCATGAAGTGTCCAAGCAGGCTCGCAGTGAAGCAGTGAAATCGTGATCCTCCACACAGATAGGCCAGAGCTGTTCACAGTTCTAAGAGCACCACACAAGGGCTTGTTACTTTTTTGGCCATGAGGCAACGGGAAAACAATGCTGGCCAAGGAAGTCGCCCATGACACCCACTCTACGTTCTAACAGAAATAAAAAAATTATCACTTTCCTTTTTGAGCAGCCGACGTGATCTAAACCTCCTTTCATTATTTCATAAATATATACATGAAACAAGGCCAATATCAATGACACTGGAAACATCTGCATTCACATCAAAGAGACTGTATAATCATCTTTCATTCACACGCATACCCGGTAAAACATACATTTTTAACTCATCTGTACTCACCCGTGTTATCCGCATGTGGAACAGCCTTCCAGATGAAATCGTAGCTGAAAGCAATCGGGAAAAATTCCGGCACCTTCTACTCACTCATTGCCAGGATTAGCTGCTCGTTTTATTCATATCAAAATCGGCACCTACGCGTTTATACACTACTAATATCTTGCTTTTTTCTTTTACTTTAAACTTTTTTTGATGGTTTGAATACTAACATGCCTTTCAGTTCTGTTGTGTAGTATTCAGTGATGTTTTCTTTTGATTAACGGAAAGTCTTTTCACAACTTGTGCTTGTTTTTTTAAAGCTTGTTTTACGTCATTATCTCACTAGTATACTCATCTAATTTTCATTGCCGTTCTACTCCTAATAAGATTATTATTAATATTTTCTCATTGTTATTTGACAATGACAAATAGTTCATGTTTTTGTTAATATAAAACTTGTACCAATTCGGTATGTATTCCTTTTATGATTCCATACACAATGCCCTGTTGGGTCTGTAAGGTATTTTAATTAAATAAATAAGTAAATCTGGCTTTTCCAGTTCCTCTAGAAACCAAAGATCGCTTCAAAGGCTGCCTAGACAACTCCGAAATTGCTCCGGAAGGTCGAAACTCACGAGTTCTTCAAGTATTCTGCATGCTAGTCGACTATTCTACTATAAAGCCGCGCTAGTGCTTCAGAGTGCTTCGGAAAAAAAACCATACGCAAGCGTCATTCCAGGGTAACATAAATTGAGGAGACAGTGCTGACTCACCACTTATATATGTATAATGACAATATATGTGTACATATAGCTGCGCTTACTCTAGTGGAGCGTTGCGCAAATAAGCTTATGGCTGGCCCAGTTATGATACTCGCATAGAAGAAATATGGAGGTGAATTCATACCGATGAAACAGACGTCTCTGCTTTAACGTGAGCTCCAATGTTACATCAAGAAATGAGCTACCCCTTACGCATCTGTGCACACGGCCTCCTTATTAAGCCTAAAATAGGCACAATTCTCAATTTTTCCAAATACTATAATCTGCCTCGTAATAGTTGGCTCAATGCAAAAAATAATAATAAAACGGTATAGACTGCTACTCGCTGACTGCTTCACATAAAATTGATTGCCACACTGCATAGCATCTGCCGCATATTCTGGCCTGGGGCACCGGCGGCCATAATGTGGATGCTTAGATCGCATACTGTCCTTTTATGTCGTCTCTTGGTGTCATGCAGGCAAAATTATGTATCGTATTCATATGACAGCATAGGCACGTGCAGTAGAGTATAGCGAGGGGAAGGCAAAGGTTAGTGAGGAAAGGTGATGTGAGGACCAGGTGGAGCAAAAGCAGAAAGGCATAGGGTAAGTAGAAGCATTGTATGGCGTCACGCGGGCACAATCATGTATAGCAGGTGTCAACAACATTTTTAGCCAGAGTGCCAATCTTCTATGAATCTGACAGAGTTGGCGCCACACGGAATCGGGGGTGCAGTAAAGAGGTGGACTTTGCAGACAAGTAGAAATAAATCGTGAATTTATATATCATACAAAAGAGCAATATCATTATGTTTATTTCCTGCAGACATGTCACAAAGTTGCAAGCGAAAACCTTATTGGCGATCATGCGTGCTCACAACGTGCCGAGAGGCGCACGCACCTGCAGGACCAAATACGCTTGTTGTCTCTGTGTTCTCTCGTGTTTGTGCTTGTCCATCTCTCTTGTTTATTTCGCGCTAAAAGCTGCCGTAAAATTGAACCAACTCGACCATTGAGTTACTCTACTGGACCACAAGTTCCCCGCTTCTGATGTATAGCATAGTCATGTATAGTGCATTATAACTAATTGGCGGGAAAATGAGGTGAGGAGGAGTGATGTGAGAGGGAGGAGGATAGAAATGAGGAGTGATGAAAGTGAAGGATACCGTAGCCAGCACAGCGTAGCGTACCCTCGTGTAGTGTAGTACAAGTGATGGAAAAGGGATGCGAGGGTAAAAAGAAGGAAGTCTGAGTGAGAAGTAAGCAAGGGCTGAGGGGAAGGTAAGAACACATTATAGCCGCATATACAGTAAAGCATGAGAGTGAGAAATGAAAGTGAAGGCGTGGATGAAGAAAAGGAGCGAAGAAGAGTGAATATTTGCATGGCGTATTGAGGAACATTAAAGGAAGCACATGGAAAATGAAGTAAGGCTTAGTACAGATGTTATAGGGAGGAGAAAGGAAATAACAGTAAAGAGGGTGGAGCGGAGCTTATCTGTGTGTATAACAAAGGGCGGAAACAAAGAGTTAGAAGGACAAATGTGAGGGTGAGTAGGATAGAAAGGAGGTGGAACACGGCATAGGCGTGTGTAATACAGCACTGCAAGGGAGTGCGAAACTGATGTGTCAGGATGATGAGAAGAAAGAAACGAGGCCGAAATATAGTAGAAGGAATATCCTTAAAAAATAACAGACCTGTGCAACTCCACCGACGGACTAGATTGATCTTAGTGACTATAAACTGGTTAAGCACTAAACTATGATACTAAGAACACTGCTTTAATTATTGCGAAAGTGGTTAAGAACTTCTTTACATGAACACGCATTCACCCGCCCAGAATTTCAGTGCAATAGACCTTTTTTTTCAAACTTACGTGACTTGCTTAAAGGCTGGCCGAACAGCATTGATGGAATCAAGCCGGGTTCACTATCATCAGCTGCGCCATGCACGTGAACGGCTGTAGTGAAAGGAACGAGCATCTTGAAGTGTTTTGAGGTTAATATGTCTGAGGGGGGTAAACTATAAACATCGTGATTTCTTCCAATGCATGCTATCGTCTATAGGTCACCTGTGAATCATTATCGCTACTTTGTGCCTGATTCGCAGTTTTTACTATTCCCACGTTTATTGGCGTTCTTCGAGAGTAATCGTGTACCAACTTGTCCAACAAACAACTTTAATGGTCCATCACAAATACCCATAGGCTTGACACATCGAGTAAAGTGGTTTCTACCTTCGTCAGAAACTCAAAGGGGACCACCGGTACGGAGTTTCCGAGCTCAAATATTGTAGAAGTCCTTGTATTACCTCTCCGATTTTGTACGAGAGTTTGATGTCCTTCACTTAATTTTCTAAGCAAAATCTGGAAATTGTTAATTGACGTTTCTTCGCGAAGATTGCCACACATGCTTCTTTCTTTCTGTGTCTTATATTACCGGTCCATTGCACGTGTAGATATTGCCTTGCACGAATCTAGCCAGAATGTATGGGCGCATTCGAGATAATAGCGAGCTTTAGAATACCGTTTGCAAGCGCTGCGGGCGTTGCGGGCGTAGCGGGCGCCATACGAGCTTTATAATAGCGTTTGCCCTGCGGCGAACCGCAACGCACGATCGCAGCGACACCATATTCTCGAAACCAGTGCTTGCGGGCCACATGCGGGCCGCCATTGCCGCACGCAATTTCGGATTTTTTGCGTGAGATCGCGAACGCCGACTCGCGTTACGACGCATGTGCAGTGGCAGCGACCGCACCGCAAGAGCTCACGGTGCGCTATTCTAAAACTGCCTAATCTTGTCAAAAGACGTTAGACATAAGCACGCAATCGCGTACAGCTGAGTTGATTTTAGAATAAACGCGGCCACAAGTGATATTTCTCGAATGGTGGAAGCCACGTGTATAAATGGTGACGCTCCGTGTTACGATAAATAATTATCATCGACGGACGCCTTTCTAGCCACTATCATTGTACTGTGTGGTGGCGACCTGCTTTCAAATTTGTGGCCACAGGTTCAGCCAAATATTGTATTTTATCTTAGACGTACCGGCTGCTGTCTTCGGCGCACCACAATAACTTGACAGTATATCCAACCTGTTCTCGTTCTTCAAATTCAATCACGTTATCTTACCTTGTTGCGTCATAGCAAACTTAGAGAGCTGTTTACTGCCGGAAAGCTTGGGACCAATAACCGTGACAGGCCTTTGCGAGAAGCATGTCCTCATTTCGTTCCCGAGTTATTGCTTTCAATTTCAAGCTTATTTTCTTCACTACTCCACCACCTTACTACAGTGGGAGAGGATATGGGGAGACTTTCTTCCCCCGCAAATGGAAAACTCAATATAAATGCACAAACTCTTTGGCAATAATGAAAAATACACGTCATTAAAAAACACACAACATTACGTCAGCTTCCTCTGCTCGCAAAGTTTCTTTACCATTTCATTGACATTTATAACTTTTCTGTATTTAATTTATTTCTGAAAATCTCTTTAATACTGTTACGAGACTGAGACCAACTCAAGAAAGTATGCGCAAATATCTTTACAGCCAAATAAATGAGAAGTGCCAGACATACAGATTGGCTTGCGCCAGTCTATGTTCATTGCCCTCTTAATCTACATGCCACCGGCAAGTAGGATAACCCGTCGTGGCGGAGCCACCGTCCTGGGGCTTTAAAGGTTATTATCTGACGCACTCTTGTAGGCTTTGATCCCCGAAACGTGGAAAATAGACGTCAGCCTCTGCCCAGACAGCACTGCAAAAGACGCCGCCAACAGCGACCCTGTTGCCACGCCAGTCATAATTGCGTAGTGCACAGAGAGCCCTACTCTTCATGTTGTAGGCCCGTGTGCTTAGATTTGGGTTCGTGTTAAAGAACCCCAGGTGGTCGAAATTTTCGGAGCCCTCCACTACGGCGTCTTTAATATTAATATGGTGGTTTTGGGACGTTAAACCCCACATATCAAATCAAGCCCTCCTCTTCCATGGTCTTGATGTGCGGTTTCTTGAAAATAAAGGGCCTGACAAGCTTCTTACTTCAATACAAGCTCACTTTCTAAAAGTTGCAAGCCCATCAAAACAAAAGGCGGGCTGAATGCAAAATATGTTTAATTTATTTTGGCGTGCTGCACCTGGAAACTGAAATGCAAACGAGCATTCCATGACATCGAGTTCGAGGCAGGCACTATACTAAGGGCATACAAGAACAATCTATGAGATCAATGGTACGAAGCTTGCTTTATCCGGCACGAATGGCCCTGGTAGTTCTCGCTTTGCAATTGCATTCTTGCTTGCAGTTGCTTGTTGTGTGCTGAAGTATTTTTAATTGGCATGCTCGAATATTCAGTTGACGGTTGTCTTCCATGTGTATATAATGCAAAGGGGATACAAGCTTGTCCCCTTTCTCGGTGTACAACAAAAGTCAAAACCGGCGTCTCCGAGACAGCTCCGGTAATGCCGAAGACCAAAGGCAAAAAAACGGCTGTTTGTGGTCGCGACCATTTTGCAATTTACTTGTATGACGCACGTGTTCCCATTTCCTAAATAAAGGTTTCACTTGGGGCCTTCAAAGCCCCAGTGTTCGTAATGCTGAGTGGTGGCGACAGCTTCAGATAATCGGTAATCGCAGCATGTGCGATGTTGATCGCGGCCGGGCATCACCTGTCTACTGTTGCACGTCGCGCACCACGGACAGAGGGTCTATTGATCTTTATATTCAAAGTTACCACAGTTCTTCATCAAGGCTACTGAAAACATGAGCAGGACACCTTTATTATCACTAGAAGCCAGATTTTTAGACACTAAAGAAGTGTGTTTGAGGCGCCAAAGACAAGCAGTTAAAATACAGCTTTAGGCCATCAAAATCATATTTTTAGGCAGAATAAATTTCTACAAAAATCAAAATATCCCATAACAACTACGTCAGTTACTTGTATCTAAGGCAAGAAAAAAATAAAGTGTTTAATATAGCAGAAAGGCACCAACTATTGAACATAGACATGCATTCTCGCGCGATTCGAAGTATGTGGTCTTTCGTTTTATTGTCTAGCAATGCACCTCAAGTATCCACCATTCAGTTAACAATCGCCTGGGTCTCTTTTCTTTCGTTGTGGCTGTAAAGAGCAGCGCTGGAGCAAATAAACAGACCACTGATGCCACAAAAGAAGGGGATTTTCCCCTTTCGTTGAGCACCGTTAAGGGCCCCTCACTAGACTTGGGCATTTCGAGATGACAAGCGTAGTAGTGCACTGGGCACTCTGGATAATTCCTGTTAAGATCTGCAAATCAACCTGTCGCGGAATATGCTCCATTTCTGATGAATGCCACTTGCCCTTCTCGCGGGCGTGCGCCCTAAGATTTACGGAGCGACGTACAGCAAGGAAAGGTCCTGTTTTTACGTCGCTCCTTAACGTTGAGATTAGGGGGCTGACGTCGCATACCATACGCTCTTCATCAGAACTTCAGTAAATGCTATCTACATTTTAAAAAACACACGAGAATTGTCCCGTCTCCTGATTATTTCCTGCATTTTAAACGGTACCTCATTAAGAGCTTTGCACATGGCATTATACTCTACTTCGCATGTGCCATTAGTGCGTTCCATTGTGTAGCATCGATGAGGAGTACTTCGGTTTGGACTAGCTGCTTCATGTCAATTTGAAAGGGAAGCGGAAAGACAAAGGGAAAAGAAAGACGGAACATTTTGTCTCTAGATATTTCTTTTTCTTGTGCGTTTGCACTGCCCTTTCAAAATTAGTTTAACGAGTGAAAGCTGACAAGTATAATTTAACACGCAAATGGAATCTCAGCTTGTTATTATCTTCTTTGTTTTGAAACGCCTCGAGATGTCTTTCACTAATCGGCCCTCATTTCGCGTTTTCCTCGGGGGACCAGTCGTTATAGGGTGCTCCACTGCTGACCCGATTGTCGTGGCTTCAATTGTGGCCGCGGCGTTCACATCTAAGTAAAGGCGAAGAAGTAGATGCCCGTGTCTTGCGAGATGTCAGTGCTCGTGAAAAAACACCACAGGTGAAATTTTGCAGAGACCTCCACTACGGCATCCTTAATATTCATATTTTCTTTTTTCTTACTTAAAAACACACATACTACCACTGCTACTGCTACTATATACTACTACTACTGCTACTACTACTACTACTACTTCTACTATTACTACTACCTGATTTCGCTTGGGTTCGTCTTCTCGTCGTTCCTGCATCGTGGCTTCGCCGACCTTAACAACGCTTAGCTTGTCTTGGGTGCGATATCTCTGACTGTGGGTTCAGCGGAGCGACGTGGTGTATCGGGATCACAAAATATGATCCTTGCCAGCCTCTCCTAATGTACAGGCACTGACTGATACCTCCCACTGACACTGGTAATACACCACAGAGAACGCCGAAACGAGACAACATCGATGGCTTACGTGCACAAGTATGCTGGGGCAAGTCATGCGCGCGTCACCTTGCTTATGCATGTTGTTCTTGATGCGTATACGTCATGCGGTTCTCCAGCCCAGACAACGAAAAGAACAGGGAAGAAATGAGACACGTGATGGCTGCATGAGACGAGAGGCAAGAAATTCTAGCTTGCTTCTTCACATCATGCTTTGGTAGCTCGTAGCGAACCAATTTGAAAAATCACCGTGGTAGAATGCTTTTCATTGAGCGTGTAAGAACTTCTAGTGTCTAACTACAACTTATTATGTTACATAGAGAGAGACGCTAAAGGGTGAATTACAAACAAATTAAAAGCCGCGCACACATCACATTTTTTACCTGAAGGTGCTGTAGCAGATGGGTTACAATGTCAAAGAAAATACACCTTCGTTGACACAACACACTTCGTTATTTTATAAGCCATATCATTCTGTCATAAAACTTACAATAAACAAATTATTAGAAAAATTATATCTGGTACGGCATATTAAAATCCTAATTGCCTTTGCATGAAGAGGGCTGTTTAGGTACATTCATTTTCGAATGCGAGTCTTACCATGAAATGCTTGGCATAAGAGCTTCAACCAAAGTTTAATTCGACGCAATGATGGCAATCTCCATCAGTAAATGTCCTCCTCCTCGGCTAGCTTTAACACTAGCTAAGGAGGGAAGATGTTTCAGGTTCGTAATGGTACCGTCAATGACTCAACTGCACGTTGGCAGTGCGAAAGAAGAGCCGTAGTCTGGTGAAGATATGCTTTATTACAGCCTCAGGCGTCTGTCCGAGTCCAATCCCGAACCTCCGCTCTCTATTTCCTATTCAAACATCGTCTTTTTAACCCTCGGTTGAACAAAGGGTCTCGACAAGGGCCAATCACACGTGCGGGCTCACATCGCCACAACCAATCGCGAAAACACTTTCATGACAGGCACTGCATTGGTAAATATCAAGTTATGAAGTACAACACGAGAAGGGATAGGTTCTCCGCGTGTCAATCTCTCTCTCATACCAGGCCGACCTCCATCGGTAGCCTTTCTCACGCTCGAGCCCCATCTGTTCTCTCAATAAATGTTGCTTCGTAGAAGCCTCCTTAAGAGCGGTGAGTACACCGTTGGGCTCTGTGCGCTTACCAAGTTTGCATGCGACAGCGAGGTGCCCCGCCAACCTAACAACACCCGGTAATGACGTATAGCTGGGGAGGATGAGCTCGTCTGCGAGTTGCCACCATGTCTCGGTCAGTCCAGTGGTCGCGTCCCTGCGTCATTCTCATTTACACACGCCAACAATGATTTTTAAACTTGGACGGTGGCGCTTGGCCTGCTTCATGCAAGACGCTCTTCCAAGCAAGCTTTCCCCTTCTAGTTTCAGTGCGCTACTACAAGAAAACGGTTCCGGCATGTTACCGGTGTTGAACGGTGGGACACAGATCGGATGCGTGCCCCAATCTGGACAATCAGCGGTGCATTCACTGTGGTGCGAAGGTGGAACTCACACTGGAGGGCCCAGCGAAGCACGACTGTCAACCCGAGTGCCTTATATGCGGTGAAAACCATTTCACCGGCTCAGCGCAGTGCATCGAAAAATTCCGGAAGGCATGGAAGCCCGCTCTAACACAGCGGCAACATGGACTAAAAAACGATCAAGAAGAGCCCTCAGCAGCTCTCAGGACTGACGAAAAAGCGAAGCCCATGCATAACAAGCCCAAGCCGATCAAAGCCCCAGCCGGACAGAAGTCGAGGCCGTCTACCTTCGGCGCCGAGGATTTCCCGTCACTGGCAAACCCGCCCAAACAGGTGAGCAATTAGGTAGGGGTCTCCTCTCAGTCTCCCACCACCACTACCTCCCTCTCCAATCCTGAAATTTTAAAACAGTTGAAAGCCATGAAAAAACGCATTGAAACTCTGGAACGCGAAAATCGGACGCTGAAGGCGTCGCAGGCTGCTACTCCTCCACCACCATCGGAACCGGTGGCTATGCACACCTCCGACTGCTCGGACGATGAGCAGGACACTCAGTCAGGCGTATCAGGTAACACTAGTGGGTCTAAAACTTTAGTAGGTGCTTCGAAGGACATAGAAGGTCGAATAAGAAGACTAGAGGCTAAACTTGAGGAGCAGAGCAAAATGATCCTAGAACAAACCAAGCTTACAGTACAAGACATTATTCCGCAGCAGCTGAACCTATCAGTTCAAGCCGCTATGCAAGACCTCAAGCAAAGCGTTTTGCCAATTCTCACAGCCAGTGTACTACAAACCATTCAAAATTGGCTTGCACCCCAATTGGACGAACTCAAAACTAGCATTAAGACAACAGAACAACCCCGACGCAAAATTGTTCATCGTAACCTGGCAAATTCTGAATCCAAGAGCAACATAGCCCAGTCGTTAACAGACCAAACTGAGTCCCCCACGCCTCTCCAGGCTCCCACGCTGGCTGCAGTGGCGAAAATAACACCTCCTCAACAATAAATTCATGATTGCAGGCAATTCTAAACATAATAATAAAAGCTCCAAACAAAAGCAACTCGATATTTTCCAGTGGAACTGCAGGGGGTTTAAAGATACAAAAAAGAGGGCCACTCTTAACCTTTTTCCTGCAGAATCAACATTTTACCCCTGCAGTTTTGGCGCTACAAGAAACCGGCTTACAGGCGAAATTGCCTTGTTACAACTCATTTCAGGGAAGTGCGTCCACCTGTGTTCTCGTACACAAGGAGTATACCGCTTGTCAGATAGACCTTGATCTCTCAGAGGCACATGAATACACAATGGTCAAAGTCCTTCCCAATAAAAGACGAGATCCTAGCTTTTACATTCTAAATGTATACAGTTCTCCAAAATCTAGGCAATGTGTCTTCAACGAAATGTTTTATAAAGCAATTAAGGAAGCAGATAATAACCCACTGGTGATTTTGGGTGACTTTAACGCCCCCAGCTATCATTGGGGTTACACCCGCGAAGTCCCGAAGGGACGGAAATTAGCAGAACTCATATCCACTCTTCGTCTATCGCTTCTCACAGATCCAATAAAACCCACTAGAATCGCGAACTCTGTAAACCGAGATACTTGCCCGGATCTATTACTGACTAAGAACATTTCCTACGCAACATGGGAAAACTTAGAAAAAACGCTCGGCAGTGATCACTGTCTCCTCAGAATCACACTTTCCGGCAACATAGGCCATAGTACATGGAGCCAAGCTAAGCTGACAGATTGGACAGTCTTCCGCTCACAGTTGATCCCCTCTGTGCCAGGGTCGGGAGGATGTACGGGATGGGCAAAACAGCTCCTTGCAGCCAATTCAAAGTGTCTTAAAACTATTAAGACAATGGAAGACACCCCCGCCGTCGATAAGTACCTGCTCCACCTTTGGGACGCCCGCAGAAGCTTAACTAAACGTTGGCGGAAAAACAAATTCAACCGCAAGCTTAAACTTAGAATAGCCAAGCGCATGAATATACTGCACAACTGAACAAATCCAATTGGATAGAACGGTGCATTGTTGTAGCTAAAGAAAAGAATACAAGAAAAGCATGGCGCCTTTTTCGAATTCTCGTGGACCCCGCCCAAATCCGAGGAGAAGCGTAAAAGCAGCTCCGTCGAGCCCTGCACAGTTTTCAGGGAACCAACTCCCAGCTGGCTGATGATTTGTGAGCTAGATACCTATGTCGCACCACGGATCCCAACAGGAACGCATATGAATACGCAGGTAGAGAAAACAGTCAGCTCGATGCCCCTTTTGAAATGTGCGGTCTGAAAGCAGCACTGAAAAAAATGCGCAGGGGCACTGCCCCGGGCTGAGACCGGATCACGGTAAAACTGTTAGCAAATCTGTCAGACGATTCTTATCGGCATCTATTGCAGTACATTAACGCGATCTTGGAGGGCCAACCACTGCCAACTGAACGGAAAACAGCAGTTGTCACATTCATCCCCAAACCAGGCAAGCAAATCAGCGCGGACAACCTCAGACCTATATCATTAACTTCATGTGCCGGCAAATTGATGGAAACTATGGTTAGAGACCGTCTCGCCACGTACCTCGAGAGCAAGGGGCATTTCGCAGATTCAATGTTTGGCTTTAGGCCACACCTGTCTGAGCAAGATATCCTCTGTCAACTAAAACGAGACATTATCCAACCCATTCCCTCGACGCACAACGACAGCGCAATTCTTGCACTCGACCTTAAAGGCGCATTCGACAACGTTAAACATGAAAGCATCCTGAAGAACTTGAGTAGTGTCCATTGCGGTAAGAAAATATTTGCCTACATCAGAGACTTCCTCTCTGAGAGACTGGCGTTCATTCGCATAGATAACGAGGAACAAAGACCATTCAAAATGGCGACGCGGGGAACCCCGCAAGGAGCTGTCCTGTCTCCGCTGCTATTCAAGATTGCCATGATGATGCACCCGCAAGCATTGGCAGTAGTGGAAGGAATATATCATGCAATATACGCCGATGATATAACAATCTGGACGAATCGGGACAGTTTAGGAGAAATTGAAGACCGCCTGCAGCAGGACGCCTCCATTGCGGAGGACTATGTGGCCCAGTGTGGGTTGCAGTGCGCTCCAACCAAATCTGAATTCCTGCATATCAGAGAAAACATTAAAGATAGGACGACCCTGAACTTGATGGTATCAGGATCAACAATACGAGAGGCTTCAGAACTACGAATCCTTGGCCTTCTGATTCACAACAGAACAAAATACAGCACCACGCTAGACAAGCTACGGAAAATTGGAGAACAGGTAGGGCATATGATCCGCCGAGTGTCAAACAATGCGCGGGGGGCTACGAAGAAGGGACGCGATTCGGCTCGCCAATGCTTTTGTAACTGGCAGGATTCAATATTCAATACCGTACTTACGAATGACTAAACACGAAGAGAACAGAGTCGATGCTATTCTTAGGAAAGTAATTAAGCGCGCACTTGATTTACCCATCAGCACTTCAAATGAGTAACTCTCTGCATTGGGAGTCTATACAAGAGCTCCAAGAAGCCCACCTCACAAATCATTATACGCGTCTTACGCAGACGCCCCTTGGCGGCGCCTACTGGACCGCCTCTTGATCCGGCACGAATGTGAAATCGAAAACGCGGAGCGTATTACTGAATTTCGGAGAACAAAACTCTGGGTGTCCCCGCTTCCCCGCAATATGACCAAGGAGGCGCACCAGGGTAGAAGGCAAGTGCGCGCTGAGGCACTTGAACAACGGCTTGGCTCCCGTAATGGGGTCTATTACGTCGATGTGGCCGGGCCGTCACCTAGAGGATACTACACGGTGGCGGTAATACATCAAGGAACGCAGGTGGACGGCCTCACTTTCAAAGCCACAAGCTCAAGTAAGGCGGAAGAGGTGGCCATTGATCTGGCAGTATTCCATCCAAACTCGAAACAAATATTTACAGACTCTCGAAGAGCCTGTGAGAGCTATCTTGCAGGAGAAATCTCTCGATTGGCTAATATACTTTTAAAATTCAGCATCAGGAACCGCGATCCTACCCCAAAACGTCCTATATGGACTCCGGGACATCAGGGTCTACAGGGTAACGAGGCTGCACATGCAGCGGCCCACGTGCTTGCTTCCCGGGAAACTCCCCGTTCCCCTGATAGACCTGAACGTCCCACACGTTTAACACGGTTTCGAGAAATCAAAGAATACTACATTGAGCAACGCCGCTTGTATCCCGCACCAGCGAAGGGACTCTCGAAAACGGAGGAGCGCATCCTAGGGCGCCTACAGATAAATACGCTGCTCTGTCCAGCCATAGTCAAATATTACGACAAAAAAAATAAGTGGGCAGTGCCAGTACTGGGGGAAGTGGCCAACACTTACCATATGGTCTGGGCCTGCCAAATGAACCCAAAATTAACCCCCTTTCCCAACCCCACCAAAGAGGACTGGGAGACAACCCTACTCAATAGCTCCACACTAGAGGAACAGCGAACTCAAGTCCAGCGGGCTCGGGTGGCGGCCTCGACTAATGACGTCCCGGACTAGGGATGCTAACCAGCCCGGTGGGGATAAGGGCTATCTGGCACAGCCAGCATCAATAAAGGTTTTTTTCCTCCTCCTCCTCCCTTCTAGTTCTAAACGGGGGCGAACTTGATGGCTCCGCTCGTGAACTGTGTGAAACAAGCAGTCTCCTTTTCTTCTCGTGCACGGGTCTTCCGTTTCCGTCTTCGGGGAACCTATCGCGTCGTTAGTTGACGGGTCGGGAACTCCTCGCTCTGCATCAGCCGCATTAATTGTGCTACACATTACCCGCCGCTAATGGTTGCGTCATAATAACTTCATTCTAGTGCATTTTTCATCTTGTTACAGCTGTCATCTGTGAGTAATGGGCTGGAACAAACCTTGAAACCCTGTTCTGTATTTTTGCATTTTTGTCACTGAAAGAGGCCCTGAAACAATTTTTGAGTAATAGTGGAAATAGTTCACTGGAAAAGCGTATTACTTCTCAAATTGAACGCCGCAAAAATTTCAAGAATCGGTCAGGTTCGAGAGGAGTTAAAAGGATTTGTCACACGCTGCAATCATACTCTCTCTTCTCTCGTCCTAATGAAAGCGCTGGAAGCTGTGCAGGGAGGAATGGGAGGGGCAAAGAAAAACGTCACTCGTGCCTCGCTACCTTGAGAACTTTTTTCATTTTTTTTCATCGACAACTCTTAGCTTGTGTTAGGTGCGTCATCTCTGAACGTGGTTTCAGCGGAGCGACGTTGTGTATCGAGGTCACAAATTATGATCCTTGCCAGCCTCTCCGAAAGTACAGGCACTGACTGATACATCCCACAGACACTGGTAATACACAACAGAGAACGCCGAAACGGGACAACATCGATGGCTTACGTGCACAAGTAGGCTGGGGCAAGTCATGCGCGCGTCACCTTGCTTATGCATGTTGTTCTTGGTGCGTATACGTCATGCGGTTCTCCAGCCCCGACATCGAAAAGTACAGGAAAGGAATGAGATACGCGATGGCTGCATGAGATGAGAATCAAAAAATTCTAGCTTGCTTCTTCGCATCATGCTTTGGTAGCTCGTAGCGAACTGATTTGAAAAATCACCGTGGTAGAATGATTTTCATTGGGCATGCAAGAACTTCTAGTATCTAACTACAACTTATTATGTAACATAGAGAGAGACGCTAAAGGGTAAATTACAAACAAAATAAAAGCCGCGCACGCATCACAATTTTTACCTGAAGGCGCTGTAGCAGATGGGTTACAAATTCAAAGAAAAAAAAAACCTTTTCTTTGACACATTATGCTTTGTTCTCTTTATGAGCCATTTATTTCTGTAATGAAACTAACGAAAGACGAATTAATAGAAAACTTGTGTCTGATTCACCCCTCTAAATTCTTAAATACCTTTGCGCGAAGAGGACTCTTTCAGTACATTTCTTTACGATTACAACTTTTACAATGAAATGCTTGACAAAGGAGCTTTCACCCTAAATTATTTCGCAGTGATTTCCATTCCTATTCAGTTTTCATATATAGTGTTACAGCTGTGGTTTTTGAGTGATAGCTTAGGACAAACCTTGAAGCTCTGTTCTGTGTTTTTTCATGTTTGTCACCTCAAGACATAATACAAGAGATCTCATGCAAAACAAGCGTATTCAAGCATACATTGTATGTGTGCTAAGTACACCGTGGATTTTAAACATGCCGGCGCCTGTCTCAGCCTTCTCTGTATAAAGTATAACAATTTGGCGACCTCCGCCACCACTAAATACACAGCAGGATTTTATCACTGGCCCTCCATGGTTTTTCATTAGTTCTCCAGCAACCCGCAACTGCCCAGAAAACCTGCTCTTCCTTTCCCATCGCAAAACCCAAGTGATCAGGACAGTTCTTAATTTTCTTCGGGGGCACTGGACAGCTGTCTGTAGATGGTGGTCGCTGCGTCTTCGGCTATAGACGTCACTTTTATTTTCTTACCTCGTCTTTAATTCTCTCTCCTCCTTCCCCTTTAGACGCTGAGACGTGCTTCCACTTAGGGTTGCAGAAATATCGTCTTTCGCACTCCTCATGCTCCTCCTCTAATCGCTCGCAGCATGTCAGCTTTGTCTTTGTTGAACCTCATAGCGTTTGGAAATATCAAATTAGTCTTTTTCACATGAATTAAGGCCTCACACCACGCTCTTATACACAATTTGGGCTTGAATAGCACTCATATAAGCGCCCAGTTCTGAAAGAAACATTTATAGGCACTTTAGTGATTTATGCACGAACACCCAAACTAGGCTTTAATAGGCAATATGAAAACACCATAAAAGCCCTTTTTAACTTCCAATTTATGCTCATATATCCAAATGGCACGATAGGAACGCAAGGAACAAAATAGGCATTTGCCTGAATCCAGTCTCTAATTATCACACTTACTTAAGCGAACGGCTGTGGAGAACACGAGTGTTCACCCAGCACGTTCGCACCGGCCTGTAATTAGCGCTCTCGCCATTCTGTTTTGCGAAAGCTGTGGAAATCAGTAAAACTGAAGTCATCCGTGGCCATTCCCATTGCAACAGTAGCATAGACTGAGGTCTTTTTTTCGTTGAGCGCCGAGCTATGGCGCCCGCTCTTGTTTTGCCGTCGTTTAGGCGAGTTTAGGGAACTTTACGGTGGTTCTGTGACGTGTCCAACTATCGCAAAGAAATTCGTAGCTAATTTTCTGAGTGGTATATGCGCAAATACATATATTATTTAGCTCAATTGTTGTTTCGTCCGCTGTAGTTGAGCCTGGTTGCGCAGCAAACTGTGCAAAAGAGTCGGGCTTTGCACAACTCAAAACTGCTTCGACAGGTGGCGCCGCGTGTCCACGAAACTCCAGATTTTGAAGTCTATATAAATGGACCGCAAAGCAGATAATACTGAGGGGTAATTTTAGACGCCTAAAGCACCACAGGAAGAAATAATCACAGAGAAAGAGCGTCAACTCGCAACTGATTTGTTTGCAGAAGAAACGCAGGAAATATATAGCCGCACACGCATGTGCAGAGCACACTACTTCACCTAGTCACATGAAAGCAGATGATGTTGGATAGACGGTGCTGATATCAGTGGTGACAGGAGTTACTTGACGCAACACATGTTAAGTTCCCGTGTAATGCGACAAAAGTTTTTTCAGATAGACCCACCCGACAATGAGGAGACCAGAACATAACGAGCGTACCGGCAGCGCAATGTACGTCTTGATGTTCCTCATCGTACCGACGCCATTGGTTGTTGCGACGCCATCAGCGGAGCGGTGGCGAGCTGACGGGCAGGATCGGCTCGTGCAATCGCGCCGCGGGCATACTGGCTGCTGGACGAGGTATGAGCTTTGATGTCTGTGGCCAGTGGTAAAGTTGGCTCTCTTACATACAACAGGTAAAACGGCCAAAAGTCCGCTTTGTAGGGACGGGATGAAATATACGCTAAAATTGCAAATGGGAAAACAAGGTCCCAGTCACGGTGTTCGGGCGACACGAACATAGCGAGCATATTTGTCAGAGTACCGTTAAAGCGTTCCGTAAGGCCATTTGTTTGAGAGTTTTAGGTGGTGGCAAGTGTGGGTTGTGTGGAACAAGAATGCAGGATATCGGTTAAGACTTGGGATAGAGATGTACAGCCACGGTCTGTGAGGGGTTATTTCGGGGCACCGTTGACCAATATAACGTCCCGTAAGAAGAAGTCAGCAACGTCGGTTGCACAACTTTTCGGTATATTTCTTATATTAGCGTAGCGTGTAGCATAATGTATATTCACGAAAATGCATTTTGTCCCAATGTTAGTTTTGAAACTGGACAATACAGGTCTCATCCAACAGGTGAAAATGGTTCTGCGGGCTTGTCAATTAGTTGAAGATGGCCAGCGGGTAGAAGTGACGGTGCTTTTCGACGTTGGCATAAATCACGTATCGCCGTACCGAGCGAACAAGGCCTGACTAAAAGAAATAGTGCCGTATACGCTCGTTATTGAGACACACACGCCAAGGTGTCTAGTTGTGGGGCGTTGTGAAGTTTGGTGAGGGCACGGTGCCGCAAATACTTAGGCACAGCAACGGGAAGGTCAAAATCGCCAGGTTACCGTGGTATGATAGTGCATTCATACCAATGGAAAGAAAATAATCTTCATTAGTACGGTGAGTTATCAATGGCACTGAGAAAGAGCACGCCCATTAGTTATCATATAAAGGGGCTATAAAACAACGAAAATAGTACTATGATACTAGGCCTAGCCGTCAGTGGTCTCTGCTTCGAGTCATGATTGAAGAATAATACAATGAGGGAACATCTGTATTCGTCTGTTAACAGTGGCGGGTTAGATGCTAATAAACATACTCTGCAACAGTTTTGAAGGACGAACATCCATAAGTAGTTTCTGGCGTGAGTCTCTCGTGAAGTTGCACTTACGTTACCTTCTGCTTAACCACTTTAGCACGGATTCGTCAATGTGCAACACCTTCGCTACGTCCCAGATATTCCGTAACAAGCATAATGAAAACGCTTGCTGAACACTTTTGCAACTCTGGCAGATTTAGATATTGAACTTTCCATAATGCTGCAACAGAAAGTAACTGCCTGCATGATATAAAAGCAAATATTGAATCACCATGGTCTAGTATCCTATGCATTGTCAATTCTGTTACCAGAAGTACTGTAATTGCGCAAACTCGAATTTTTGGTGAAGGGGCACAAGCCGGAAATGGCGCAATTAGAGAAAGGAAGGCAAAACAGGCACAAATACATCAATACTTTTATTGGAGGCAGACCCACAGGTATGCGCCTTATATTAATAACAATTAACGAGCACTAATCCTAGAAAATGTATGGGTGATGTCATTACTTGTAAATGTAATGTAGATGGAAAGAAAGAAGTTGAAGAAAACATGGGTTGCCAACGGCAGGGTCCGAACATGAGACAAGATTTCTTTTCCTCCACTTTTCTTTCTTCGCAATTACGTTAGGGTGAATTCAATGACATCCCCTACATATTCCCTGGTATGATTGTCTGTTAGTCGTCATTTGTACTTTTACAGCGAAAGCTGTAAAACAATCTGCGGCGTAGTATGTTCTGCAGTTGCTGCTGTTGTCCATAACCACTATCTTGAAATAAAAAAAACTAGTACCAAAGACACAATGAGTCTAAATTCTAGGTTCGCATTCTTTGTTTTTTTGCCACCTTTTGTTTTTATGCCTTTTTTCATACATGGTATTTACCACAAAGGTGGCCTAAGTATATACATTGCGTACAACATATGAAGGATCAAGTCGACAAATGTACAATGAACATTACAAAGTAAATCTCACACAAGACAATGTTTTAGGCGGTATTTGAGTAGCTCACTTCATAAACTCAGCATACCACTCCGACTGAAATTGCAGTTGGTCAAAAAAGTCTCTCAGCCACACAGTCATTTGCACAAAGTGGCATCGCGAGGACATCATTGGTTCCAGGTACTTATGCAACATGCAAGTTTTTCATAAACTCTGCATGCTTATTAACAACAGCATGTCTACTGGCATGTCAAAACAGTTGGGTGATATGAGGTAACGGATGCTATGAGAATTATTATCGAGACGTTTTTAAAGCCCTCTGCAGCACGTCCTAAAAGGATGGCGTCCTTACAACTAAGAAAGCAATGTTCTATTCTTTCAAGAACTTAGCATAGGTAGCAGGTAATACAAATATGCATTTGATGTTTAATCAGACGTTTACAGGTATTCTTTATGTATGCATTTTGTAATAAAATTTCTCAATTGGTTATGGATGAAATAGGCATTTTCGTTACGCGTACTAGCACGTTGAACAGAAATTCCAATGTATAGTGAGCGGTAAAGTGAAGCCGGGGAGCACACCGTGTACAGCATACTATAAGTCTTTTCTTGGGCTAGAGAACAAGTACTGATTGTAAAATCTGTCAAAAAACGCACTGAATGTATAACTCACGCACGAACCCTTGATGATAGCGAATTGATGTGAAGGTTGTTGGTACCACTATAGTTGGTAAAACATCTGCGAAAAACACTTGCAAGAATGTTCGACTCAATGGATGATTACGGTCACGAAAAAAAAAAGCACCGCACCACTTGTCTAAAAAAGAGGTGTACCAAGCCAAGACTACCTGTGCAGACAGGTCTAAAAACATTTGCTCGCCTCATTGGTTTATAGGTTGATAACGAAATAAATGTAGCAAGTATACGGTAAATATTTTTTGTGTAGACCCTGAACAACAAATTATTTACAGTACGTAAAATATTTTTGCTGTCAGAAGCAGGTTGCATGCTTTAGTTGTCCCTAAGACAGACAAGTTATTAGTAATAAATGGCTAAGCAAAGCGCTTTAGGGAGAGTACAAGTTGTTTCCAATAATGTGAACTTGATCGACATGCATCTAATTGAATGCCTAGGAATTTTGCGGAACACAAGACCAATCAATACCCTGAAAATGGGTTAGTTTAAATGTCCATCAGCCGAACCACAGTCTCAAGCTTTTAGCAAAGTTCATTCGTGCCCTTGAAGTTTTGATTCTTGACATCCCCATTTTCATACTGGAAAAGTCTGTGGAAACGAAACTTGTCATCCGTATACGCAAATACCTTTACCTGATTCCCATAAGCACTGGAACAGTGGACGTTGTTAATTGAATTACACGTAAGCACAGTGGCTCCAAGTAAAGAGCAAAAAGCTTTAGCGACAATGAAGAGCCTTGTTTCACAGACGAGTTAAGAAACACGGGTTTAAAAAGATAGCCATTAACAGCAAACGGGTTGAAAATCCATCATAGCATAGTTTCAGAACTTTAAATATTGTAGATCCGTGTTGGCATGTTCAAACAGAAAAAATAGAAAAGCCCCACACCGTGGTCTAGTGGCTAAGGTACTCGGCTACTGACCCGCAGGTGGCGGATTTGAATCCCGGCTGCGGCGGCTGCATTTCCGATGTAGGTGGAAATGTTGGAGGCCCGTGTGCTCGGATTTGGGAGCACGTTAAAGAACCCCAGGTGGTCGAAACTTCCAGAGCCATCCACTACGGCATCTCTCATAATCATATGGTGTTTTTTGGAAGTTAAACTCCACAGATCTATCAGAAAATAGAAAAGAATGGCGAACCTGATTAAATGCTGTTGGTAAGTCTAGTTGTAGTATTGCCAGTTGTTCATGTGAGTGTGAAATATGTTCCGATACTGTGCGAGAAAAGTGTATATTATTCTGCATTGACCGACCTTTTATACCACACGTCTGATGGACACTACTATGTTGTGACATTGCAAATTGAAGACTGTTTGAAAGTACCTCTGTAAAAAATTTGTAGTCAACGTTGCACAATGTAACTGATCTATACTCATCAAGGGGACGGAGATTTTCTCCATATGAGCACTTTGTGATTCGGACAGTATAGCTTTTAGTAAAACAGCGAGGAAGTATTTCCGCATTCAAACTCAGCGTGAAAACGTCAACTAGTGCAGGACCCATGACTGATTTTATTGTTGTGTAAAACTTGCCGTATATTCCATCAAAACCTGGCGTTTTTGACAGTGGTAACTGTTCAATGGCAAGTTCTATTTCTTGTATACTGAATTTCCCACTGTTAGATTATCATTCTTCGTCAGTTAGAGTAGTCACAAATGATAAAAACTGCACCACCCCATCATTGTTTTCGTTTTAAGAAAAGACGCTTAACAAATCTTTGTAATAAGTTTTAAATTGTGATGTAATTACACTGCTATATTGACCGATATTCCTCTCAAGTAAAGGTCCTGTAGAAACTTGATTTTAAAGTTCTGATATCTATTGAGAAAGCATTGATGGTAGGGCTCTCCTGAATTCAAAATACGAGTATTGCTGATCGAACACGGGACCACTGTAACGAAAAGCGTCATGCCTCTGGAGTGCGTTTTTGGCGATAGCAATTCCGGCTGTATAGCGAGCAGTGGCCCCACGCTCTAAATTCATATAGCCATGCGGTGATTGAGACTTGTTCGCAAACTTGTTCTGGGCGTGCTCGATATCGGGAAAAAGATAGCGTTATTATGAGCAATAAAGCGCTTCAGAACAGCAGAGGAAAAACCAGGCATCACACAATGCAAATAGCGTAACGAGGGGGGTCGTCCAATGCCCCAACTCATCACAAAATCTTGTTTTTGAGCAACCAATAACCTTGTCACATATCCACTTTATGCATAATTCAAAATCATTAGTCACTGCATGAACAACTGGCACAAAATAATTTGAAAGTGCTTAGCGGATACAACGCTTCAAAATAAAATTACAAACAGCAAAGCAAATACGGCTATACTACCCAGAAATTATTCCTAATAATGCCATAGCGGGTATCCAGCAAGTGTGCGCAGCAGTCACCCATTGAGTGTTTAGAAAAGGCTCTGAAAGCCTGATCTTCTAGCTTTGCTCTCTCTCAGCTTGGATCTTGTTAGCAAACTAGCAAACTTTTCTTAGGCACGCTCTATGCCGGGAAAAGAATCGCGGTATTATGAGTATTAAAGCGTTTTAGAACGGCAAAGGAAAAACCAGGTGTCACCCAATGCGAATAGCGTAACAAGTGGGTCGTCCAATACCCCAACCCATTACAAAAGCTTGTTTTTGATCACCTAACAACTGTGGCGCATACCCACTTCAGGCATATTTCTTCATCGTCGTCAGCCACTGCATGAATAGTTTGCAAAAAACTATATACTTCGAAGTTTTTAGCGGATGCAACGCTTCATCATTAATTACAAAAATCAGCATAGCAAATGCTGCTCTACTACCCAGAGAATAATATTATATATGTCATAGTGCGTACACAGCAATTGATTGATTGATAGATATGTGGGGTTTAACGTCCCTAAACCGCCATATAATTACAAGACGCCGTAGTGGAGGGCTCCAGAACCCGCCAAGTGTCCTTGGAGTGTTTACCCAATGAGTGTTTAGAAAATGCTCTTAAAGGCCGCTCTTCAAGGTTTTACTCTGTCTGTGCTGCGCCTTGCGCGTGAGCCTGGCTTTTTTCTAACGACTGAAACGAAACCCTAAATGCACGACACTCCTCCCGGTATGTGTATACAATCTCAAGCTGCGTAGGCGCAACAATACAAGGTTCGATGGTGTATAGCAAACAAAAAGCATCAAAGAAGCTGCGTAATTTTTTGTTATCAATGTTCCTTTATACTTGTAACATAGTGCCTACGCTTATTATGACTTTATATGCCTGAGGTACTGCCTTCAATAAAATCGGTTTTCAGCTGGCGCCTGCGCTCATCTTCCTTATTCATGAAGCGTTCTCTATGGCAATATTCACAATAAATAGAAATTCCTAATAAAGTTAGTCCCACAATAAATGTTCCTAAGTAATGAACATTCATATAGATAGTTTCTGCTGTATAATTTCATACATTCTTTACTTTTTTGTGAACACAACCCCCGTAATTTTGTTTCCTTATTTCAGGTGACGTTGCATCACAGATACTACGATAGAAGTACGGACGGTGGTTCAACTCGTGTTTGAAGCTGCCGAAGGCCCGACGGCACAACTGTTTCGCCAGTTGTGAACCGATGCCAATCATAATCATGGAAGTAACATGCTTGTCGGCAAAAAGTGAAGCCGAAAAAAACGTGCGCATGAGCTAGGCAGATTAGTTGATTAGTATGGCGACGTGCAGATAGCTGCTAGCGTCGCGCCGCTGGAGACCGCGCCCTACGACGCACGCTGAGGACCGTCGGCGGATACGTGATCTATCCGGTGTTCGTCGTGTTCTGCCTACTGAGAAGGCTCTACACTAGTGAGTTCGCCATAGTGGTGTTCGTTTTCCGCGAAGTCCACAGCGCTCGCCACGAAGAGTACCACTACGGCCACCTCTCGGTTACCTGTGGCAGCTTCGACGAATTGTCTGCGTCATATGGGGACCCTGACGCCAACCTGCTCATGCGAAGGAAACAACACAAGCTGGCCTTCGGCTTCATATCGAAGGCACTCAAGTATGACAGGGAGAATGACAATCTCAAAGAGTGAATCATCAACCTCTATCGCATGGGTATCGAGGAACTACAGAAAAGCATCGCCATCGACTTCTCTCAAGTAAAACGTCCTACATGGGCGCAAGCGCTTAGGCTTACTGATAAAATGCAGGTGAACCTCGACATGGCCAAGGCAAGGCTAGACTTTTTAGAGAGAATCGTCAAGATAGATCACCTCGGCGATGACTTGCCCTGGCATGCGGGCGTGGCCCAGCCTCAAGCCAACCAGAAGCGCCGAGTATGGCAGAAAGCGGCACCCGGCCACGACGCAGCCGCGCAACTGGATGGTCCCTCGTGGCTAAAGATGGCCGAGAATTTCGGTCCTGGCAGCCAAGTGAATGACAGGCATCGGTGCTGCCTGCCGCCTTCCCCTGCCTCTGTCGCCGCGCTTGGGTGTTACACTGAGGAACCAGGCCGCAACCGCATCGCGGCCACGAGTAGCGACACAGGCAGTCGCCCCAAAAGCCCAGAAAATACCCCGGAACACAGTGGTTGGAGGTGCTTGGAGGAGGGACAGGTCACCTTCACGGGTTTCTCAACCATCTGCCAATGAAGCTGAACCAATGCTAACCAGCAGCAACCAAATGCACAACAGCCCAAGGGTCGGCAGGCAACGGTTGCTGCAAGCGGCCAGGCTCCCGAGGAGGATCCTTTCGTGGCGGTAGCGAAGGATGGCAGCTGTCGACACTAAAGGGCGTAAACTCACGACTCGCCCACATGAGCCTCGATGAGATTGTAGACGGTGGGCTTTTGGTGCTCTTCAGTGACAATGCTGACCAAGAAGTGACCAAGAAGGCACCCAGAGAAATGGTGATCCTGCCCACAGGCAGGCCAGTGCTGTTGACAGGTCTAAGAGCACCGCCCAAGGGCTTGTTGCTGTTTTAGCCACCAGAACGGGAAGACAATGCTGGCCGAGGCAGTCGTTCATGAATCCCACTCTACGTTCTTGATCATCAGTGCAGCCCCGCTGCCCCGCCGCGGTGGTCTAGTGGCTAAGGTACTCGGCTGCTGACCCGCAGGTCGCGGGTTCGATTCCCGGCTGCGGCGGCTGCATTTCCGCTGGAGGCGGAAATGTTGTAGGCCCGTGTACTCAGATTTGGGTGCACGTTAAAGAACCCCAGGTGGTCAAAATTTCCGGAGCCCTCCACTACGGCGTCTCTCATAATCAGAAGTGGTTTTGGGACGTTAAACCCCACAAATCAATCAATCATCAGCCCCGCTAACATTGAAATACATTGACCAGGTTTAGTGTATGCTCAGCGAGAAGCACAATGAGCATAAAGCTACGCGGAGGCTGATTACAGTGTTCTTCGTGAAGTTTGATGGGCTGCACACAGAGAGTTAGGAGCGGAATCTTGTCATGGGGGCCACAAACAGATCTGAACAGCTCGACGACGCTGCTCTCAGGCGTTTAGCGAAGCGGGTCTAAGTGACCCTGCCTTACGAGAACAAGTAGCTAGTAATTCTGGAAAAGGTGCTCATGAGGCAAAATAGACCTTTGTCACTAGACAAGCTCAGGCACCTGCCAAAGGTTACCAGTGCCTACTTGGGAAGTGACCTAACGGCGCCAGCCGAAGACGCTGCTCTCAGTTCCATAAGAGAGGTCAAGTTTGAGCTAGTGCGGGGCGTCTACCACAAAAGGATGCCAAACACAACGCTCGAGGACATGACCTCACTCAAGACAATCCGCTTCAGCTTGTCGTCACACAGCCTTACGTAATTATATACGTGTGTAACCCGATACTAACCTTTAATTTTTGTTGAACTCGATACAAATTTCACAATGAAAGTAACACAAAGTTTACTATCATAAGAATAGGCAAAAGAGAAACCTGAAATCAAAATTAATAAATAAACCTCTACAATACAGTAGGTTTTATTATTCAAGCAGTGTCGCATGAAACGAAATTAACTTATACGAGGTAGAGACACCAGTGATAATATTTACCCTACCATACCCAAATAAAAAAATGGGCTCCAGCTCTTGTGCAACAAAGAACAAAGCGCGAACCAGCCTCTTTCCCTCACCAACGTGTATAGAAGTCAGCGAGGCCACGCTCATTTCAAGAACGTAGAGTGGGATTCCTGAGCGACTGCATTCGTCAGAATCGTCTTCCCGTTGTCTGGTGGCCGAAAGTGCAACAGGCCCTAAGGCGCTGCTCTTAGACCTGTGAACAGCTCTGGCCGGTTTGTGGACAGGATAACCATTTGACTAAGTGCCTGCTTGGTGACCTCTTGGCCAGCAATGTCACTGTAAAGCATCACAGACCCACCGTCCATGATCTCGTCGGGAATCTTGTGAGCGAGTTGCGAGTGGACATCCCTGATTGTCGATACCCGCCTTCCTTCGCCACCGCCATGGAAGGATCGTCCTCGGGAGCCGGGCCGCGCTGCTTCTGCAGGTGGCACGCGATCCTTGGGCTGCAGTGCGTTTCGTTGTTGCTGGTTGAGCCGCCGCCTCAATGCCGTAGGCGTTGGTCCAGCTTTATTGGCAGTTGGATTGGACGGCAGGGACTTGGCCGTCATCCAAGCACCTCCGATCATTGTGTTCCGAGGTAGTGTGTGGGCCCGTAGGGCGACTGCGTGCGTGCCACTCGGGGCCGCGATGCCGTTGCAGCCTGATTCCTCAGGGTATCACCAGAACGAGTCGTCAGAGGCGGCGAAAGGCAGAGCCGATGCCTGTCGTTTACTTGGCTGCCAGGAGCGCCATTCTGGGCTATCTTAAATCATGAAGGACCGCCCAGTTTTGCGGCTGCGTCATGGCCGGGTGCCGTTTTCTGCCATGCTCGGCGCTTCTGGTCGGCCTAAGGCCGGGCCACGCTCGCACAGCAGTGCGAGTCATCGACGAGGTTTCCTTTTTTGATCATTCCCTCGAAAAAGTTGATCCTGTCCTTGGCCATGACGAGGTTCACCTTCATCTTATCAATAGGCATGTGCGCTCGCTCCCATGAAAGACCTTTTCTTTGAGCGAAGTCGATGGCGATGCCTGTCTGTAGTTCCTCGTTACCCTTGCGGTCGAGGTCAATGGCCAACTTCTTGGAGTTGCCATTATCCTCGTCACACTTGAGTGCCTTAGTGTCGAAATCGAAGGCCCGCTTGTGAGGTTGTTTTTGTTGTATGAGCAGATTCGCGTCAGGGTCCTGATTGGGCACTGCCAATGCGTCGGAGCTTCCACTGGTCGCCGACAGGTGGTCGTAGCAGCAATCTTCAAGGCTTGCGCTGCGGCCGCCACGAAAAACGAACACGATCACGGGGAACTAACTCGTGCAGAGCCATCGCAGTAGCCAAAACACGATGAACACAGGGTAGATCGCGTATCCGCTGACGGTTTCAGCGTGTGAAGTCGAGCAGCCTGGTCGTGGGCGCGGGAGCAGTCGTGTGGCGCGGTCTCTAGCGGGGTGACACCAGCAGCCATCTGCACGTAGCCATACCAATCAACTAGTCAGCCGAGCTCGTGCGCACGTCTTGTCGGTTTCTCTTTTCGCAGACGAAAACGTTACTTCGATGATGATAGTCGATCGCAATTCGCCACTACCGAAACAGTTGTGCCGTCGGGCCCTCGGCAGCTTCAAACACATGTTGAACATCGCTCCTCAGTTCTGTTGAAATAAGTCTGATGCAGCGTGAATTGATTACGGGCGGTATCAATGAATGAATGACGTAAAGAAAATGAACGCAAACAGGTCGGATCTCTCAGCCTCGTCGTTTTTCATCAAGATGCTCGTAACAGCAAGCACGGGAACGGGTCTTCGTTTGCTTCATAGCATTGAACAGTGCAATAGCATTTAACAGTGTTAGAAGCCTTTCTATCTTGGGAGCCATACAAAAACTCGAAATTACGTCACCGGAAAAAAATCAGGGGGTTGTGTTCGCAAAAAGAAAATATAAGCTGAAATATTACAGTATAAACTAGCTGTATAAATGTTCATCACATAAAAACAATCAATGTAAGACTAATTTGATTATGAAATTCTATTTATTGTGAATATTGTCATGGAGAACGCTTCATCACGAAGGAAGACGAACGCAGGCGCCAGCAGACAACCGATTTATTGAAGGCGTGGCCTAAGACATATATATCCATAGGCAGCCTAGGCACCAAGTTTGAATATTATTGGAAAGTTGATTACAGGAAATTACGCAGCTACCTTGATGCCTTCCGTTTGCTATACTCCATCGAACCTTTTAATGTTGTGCCTATGCAGCTTGTGATTTTATGTACATACCGGAAGGAGTTTTGTGAATTTAAGGCCTCATTTTATTTGTTAGAAAAAAACACAGGCCTGCGCGCAAGGCGCAGCACAGTAAGAACGAAAGCTAGAAGAGCGGCATTTCAGAGCCTTTTCTAAACACTCATTGGGTAACTAGTGCTCACAGTTGCTGGATACCCAGTATGGCTATATTACGAATTATTTCTGGGTAGTATCGCAGCATTCGCTTTGCTAATTTTTGTCATCTTTATTGCAAAACGAGCGTGATGCCAGTACGTTTTTTATCACTGGTACACGCTGGAGACACTGGTACACGTTTGTAACCACTGGTACTTCGCAGGGCGCACTGCGA
Organism: Rhipicephalus annulatus; assembly: GCA_013436015.1. Taxonomy (NCBI): domain Eukaryota; kingdom Metazoa; phylum Arthropoda; class Arachnida; order Ixodida; family Ixodidae; genus Rhipicephalus; species Rhipicephalus annulatus. Next base: position 754,517 of record WOVY01000645.1, read on the forward strand.
AAAACCTGTGTCGCACTGGTAGGGGCACTGGCTCAACCGCTGTGATGCTGGTGCGCACTGCGAAGCGCTGGAATTTTCTCTTGCAAGCGCTGGCGAATACTGGAGCACGCACTGTTTTCACCAGCGCAGCTGCAGCCTGCATGTTATTGTAGCGTGTGCCGTGGTTGTTTTCGGTGTCTTTGAATATAAAACACTTGATTCGACTCAGGGAGAGATGCTACCCTAACAGATACCGAGCATAAGTAATTTTTGCGGCGCACGTACGCATCGCAACAACTATAACGCACCCTTTTCGCATATGCCTCCGCAAAAACTGGCCATATTCGCATCATACGTGTATTGCTGTAACAATTCCAAGTTTCAGTGTTTGTAAGCCTGGAGATGCACGCCACTCCTAACAGAAGCAGGAAATTGTTTTTGCCGCAATGTTGAGGAAATGTAAATGAGCTCTTTCGATCGCTTCGCAAGGTTTCCCAGCGGAGGCGAGAAAAAAAAAGCTGTCGTTCGATTCCGCCACACCGCATAAATGTATGTCTTGTCATGCTTCTCCTTCTTCTTCTTACTTCAGGTAAGAGTTAAAAATGTTCCGAAGCTCAAATGCAGAATCTTCAACCATACCAACTCAACGCGTGGAGAGTGCTCTTACCCAGTGCCTGGCCCAGCGAGCATTGAACCTTTCGTGCCAGGCGTGTTGGTATATATGTTACCGGCGCTTCTTGCTTCTTGTACACACAACTGTAAATTGTGAGAATAACTGGAAAGTATAGTTTAGACATCCATGAACCTAAATGAACTATTTTGTCTTGTGTCGACGTTCGCACAAGCAGCGCTGACGATCGAACGTCGTGCTGTCAGCTACGCAGGCTGTCACTGAAAGGAAGGAAGGAAAATAGAGGGAAAAGAAAGGCAAGGAGGTTAACCAGCCTATAGGCAGCCGGTTTGCTACCCTGCGCATGGGAGAGGGATGGGGGAGATGAAAGAGAGCAGAGAGGGAAGATAGAAACAGCACATTCGGCAGCACATGCGCGCACACTCAGTCATCGTCCAGTCTTGTCTTTCGCGGTGTGTGACATTGCTGTTACAGTCGCTTGTTCAAGTCAGTGTCGCGTAGGAATTTCAACAGAGCTTTCGTCGCCTTCTGTTGCAATGTCTTTCTCGGGCACTTGACAGAATAGTGTCCACAGACATTTGGCTGTTGCCATTGCGCGCAAAAGCAGACGCCAGTGACTGTCTCTGAATTTCATACAATGGACAGTCACAGAGGATGTGGTGTAGCGTCTCTTCGCAATGACAGGCATCGCAGAGAGCGTTGTCGGCCATTCCTATGACAAAAGAGTAAGATTTTGTAAATGCCACTCCTAGCCTTAAGCGATGAAGTAGGGTGGCTTCTCTTCGGTCGAGTCCAGTGGGCATGCGCAGAGCCATCAAAGAGGACAGGTGGTGTTGACGATTCGTATCGATGCTTGGTGGGCACCATAGTGAAAACGGGATTTCACGCGCAAGTCGTCGAAGATTACTGGCAGCATCAGTCCTCGAAATTGCTATGGCTTCTTCTCGTGTTCCTTCAAGGGCTGCCCGTGCGGCAGTACCGGCATGTTCGTTCCCTATGATGCCGCAATGACTTGGCAGCCATTGAAGCGTCACATGATGCCCTTTCTCGAGTAAAGTGTGGAGAAGGCATCGAATTTCGAAAACAAGCTGTTCGTACGGGCCGCGACGCAGTGCTGAGAACACAGATTGTAGGGCAGCCCTTGAGTCGCTGAAAATCGACCATTGTTGCGGTGGTTCCCGATTGACCACACATAGTGCAGCGCGCAAAGCAGCTAGTTCCGCTGCTGTAGATGCCGTGGAGTGGTCAGTCCTAAAGCTGATGGTAACACCTCTTGCTGGGATAACTACTGCCCCTGACGAACACTGGTGGTTCGTGGAACCATCGGTGTATACATGTATGCTGTCTGAATATTTCTCGTGTAAAAGAAGAGACAGTTGTTTCAGCACGGGTGACGAAAACTCAGATTTCCTCCGGATTCCTGGTACACTAAGATGCACTGTGGGTCGAATAAGACACCAAGGTGGTATGGATGGTTTAGATGCATGAGTGAAGCCCGAGGGAAGTTTATCTTTTTATTTCACGATAATTTTGGCGAACGATGCTTGGCGCCTCTCTGAAGGCAACAGTGCAAGGTGGTGGCCGGGGGCACGTGCGAAGTGTCGGATGTGCGTTCTCAGGACTTCTACAACAATGTGAGTTTGTATCGGATAGTCACCAGCAATTGCAATTGTTGCTTCTGTTGACGTACATCTGGGCAGACCGAGGCACACTCTCAGCGCTTGGGCCTGTACTGCCTGTAAAACAGGAACATTGGTCTTGCAGGTATTGCTAAGCACGGGCAAGCTATATCTGAGGAAACCGAGAAACAGGGCCCTGTAGAGTTCCATCATTGCATCTACTGACATCCCCCACGTCTTTCCTGCCAGGAACTTGAACAGTTGAGAAATAGCGGTCAGGCGCTTCTTCATATAGGTCACATGCGGACTCCAACAGAGGTTCCTATCAATAATGATGCCCAGAAACCGGTGGGTTTTGGCGTAAGAAATCGGTCGCCCGCAGATTGAGATGACATAAGGGGTCATTGCTTTGCGAGTGAAAGCCACCAGCGCGCATTTTTCTGGTGATATGCTGAGGCCTTGTTTGAACAAGTAGTTGGCAATCATAGTTGCTGCTTTTTGAAGCCGGGAACGTATCTGAGGACGTATGACTGCTGATGTCCAGACACAGATGTCGTCTGCGTATATTGAGATTTTAATGGTGCTTGGCAAGTATTCAGCAAGGCCGATTAGTGCAAGATTGAATAGCGTCGGGCTAAGAACTCCGCCTTGAGGAACACCCCTGGAAGTATAGCGTCGCGTAGTTGGGCCATCTTCTGTTAACACAAAGAATGATCTTGCAGCCAGGTAACTCGAAATCCACCGAAAGACTCGACCGCCAAGGCCAACCACCGCAAGAGCACCCAAAATGGCTTCATGTAGTACATTATCATAAGCGCCTTTCACATCTAGAAACAAAGCTGCAGATTGTCGCTTACGGGATCTTTCGTGCTGAACGTACGAAACTAGATCAACGACATTGTTTATAGAAGAGCGGTCGCGTCGGAAACCAGCCATTGAATTCGGATAAATCTTGTAGTATTCAAGATACCACTCCAGGCGGCCTAGTATCATCCGTTCCATTATCTTCCCTACGCAGCTGGCCAGTGCTATTGGGCGGTATGAGGTTAGTTCGAGTGGGGATTCGCCCTGCTTTAAGATGGGTAACAAGCGGCTTACTTTACAGTCATCAGGAACATTGCCATCCGGCCACGAGATGTTGTAGAGGCTCAACAGTTCTCTCCTTGCACCTTCCCCAAGGTTGCACAAGGCTCGGTACGGAATACCATCTGGGCCCGGAGAAGTTGAACGCCTGCAGAGAGCTAGTGCCGCCTCCAGCTCCTCCATTGTAAAAAAGAGGTCCATGTGGTAGTCACGGGAACGGGGGACGTCACCTCTCACTGGAGAATCTGGACGAGTGGCTTGGTTGGCGATCTGCGCACAGAAATCTTCTGCGACATCGATGTCGTGCCTTCTTTGAAATAGCGCGAGCGCTTTGAATGGAAAGCGCTGTTCCGTAGGGTGACGCAGACCTTGCACCGTTTTCCAAATGTGTGAGAGTGGCTTGCGAGGGTCTAGTGACTGGCAAAACGTTGTCCATCGTTCCGACGCTAATCTATTCATGCCACGCCGAATCTTCTTTTGCATCCTTCTGGCTGCCCTAAGATCGTGAATTGATTTTGTACGCCGATACCGACGCTCCGCCCGGCGTCGCAGTGCTCGGAGTCGCTCCAACTCTATATCAAAGTCGTTTCGTGTGGAAGATATCGTCACCGTGCGAGTGGCGTTTTGCATTGTGCTCTTAATTGTTTCCTCTAACCCAGATCGTAGGCCATCGCTGCAAGCATCTTCCATGTTAGATTTGAAGTTGGTCCATTAGACTGCTCGAATGGTCATCCGTGGACCATAACTAGACAAGCCTATGTTGTTAAGGTAGATTGGAGTGTGATCACTTCCTCGTGTCTCAACATCTAGAAACAACTTGACGTATCTCGCGAGGGAGTTGGAGACAAAAGCAAGGTCGAAACAGCTGCCGTATGCCACCCCTCAAAGAAAAGTGGGGCTGCCGTCGTTCAGGAGAGTAAGGCCATAGTTGTAGGCGATGTTTGCTAACCTGCGTCCTCTTGCATTTGTCCGCGTACTTCCCCATGCGTGATTGTGCGCATTGAAATCACCTATGAGGACCCATGGCGCAGGACACACTCTCAAAATATCCGCTAATCTCCTAGAATCGAGATTACTTGACGGCGATATATAAACGCCTATGAGAGTAAACATGAGTGTGTTCTTTTTCACAGTGATGCAGACATACTGATTGTCATCGTGAGGTGCAATTAGTTGCACAACTTACGTCAGTTCACGACAAACAAAGACGATGATTTTGCTGAACGCACCGTTCGTTGAAGACATGACAGCTTCGTACCCCGATAGTCTTATTGGTTTCGACAAATTGGGTTCACAAATGACGATGATTGGAAACACGTTGGTAAACACAAACTGACGAAAATCCGAAAGGCGTGATTTTAGTCTTCTGGCGTTTCATTGGCGTTCCTTGACTTCTTTCAGAAATGTTGAGGTGTGAGTAGCCATCTTCCTAGTTGAGAGATTCAAGCACTGGGCTTAGGGCGTCCAATATTTCAAGTGCGCTTCGAGAAGATGGTGTCTTCATGTCGACTAATATCGCTCGGATGGCTTCTATAAGGGAACGCAGCACCGAGATCATTTGGCGATCAGTTTTAGGCAAATCTTCCATGGTTGGAGACGGCTCTTGTGTGGCCACGACCTGCAGAGGTTCCTTGGCAGAAGAGCGCGTCGGGAGCGTGGGCCATTCCTCCAGAGAAGGAGGCTTCTCTGTTTCTTTCGTAGAAGTGGTGGACCCTTTCGCGGCGCTACTGGATAGAACCGCTAAAGAGTGGGAAGGAGCGTCTCGGGAATGTGCCTTCTTTGAAGACTTTCGATGATGCCGACGTCGACGCCGACGCCGGACTACTTCGGCTGCCTCCCTTTGTGTTGAGTTGTCTCGGGCCATTTGTCTGAGAACCGCGCGCTCCTTTTGGATTCGAGGACAGTCTTTCGACGAGGCAGCATGAGAACCACTGCAGTTGGCGCACTTCAGAGTAGTCGCCCGACAGGCGTCTTCAGCATGAGATTCAGCGCAGCGGGGACACAGTCGTAAGTTGGGGCATACGCCCTTGACGTGTCCTAGCCTGAAACACTGATGACATCGAAGTGGTTTTTGGATGAATGGTCGAACCGGATGTCGAAAATGTCCAACTTTAACGTGGGACTGTATGCAATCTCCCTTGAAAAACACTTTTACGCAGCGCGTACTTCTAAGGCGCCGCACTTGCGTAATGACACTTCCCTCGTTTGCAGGCTTGATGAGGGTAGACAAGTCAGCATTAGGAATGGCAGTGTCGATGTCATAAATTACACTGGCAATTGATTTGTCATACACCGGGATAAAGGGGCGTATTTTAATGCCACCTAGCTCAGTCATTTGCTGCAGCTGTCCTAGCGTACTCACATCGTGCACGTCTATGGCGAGAATGTTCTTCCTTGGGTTTACTCGTACGTCCTTAATTTGATGTGGCACCGCACATTCGAGAGCGACCGAAAGGGCTTGCCTGTTCAGGAGCCGTAGGTTGCTTGATGGATCTTCGAGCATGAAGATGATGACGTGCGGCCAGCGCGCAGGCCTTGAATGCACAGTCGCTGTGCTTGCAGGAGCTGATGCTGCTGTATTGCAGTCCTTTTCTGTGCCCTCTTACCCCGGACAGGTATAAAGCTGCCATCAGATGTGTCGTCTTCCGACATAGAATAGAGATCGGTGTCCTCAGTGTCACTGGGAGAGCCAGCTCACTTCCTTGTGGTTGACGGGTGTGAAGACCTGTGACCAGGCGGGCCTCTGGCGTGCTCTGTGTCCATCACCGCAAGGCGGAGAGGCGAGGCACCTCAAAAGACCGATGATTTCACTAAATGAAACAGAGCGCTGAAACAAGCGTTCTTCTAAAGAGACACTTCTTCTTCCTCCTCTTCAAGTCATCCTGTCACTGAAAGCTGCCAGCCGCCCCTAGGCGGTACTTCTCCGACTGGTATGTAAAAAAACGAAATTTTCAGATGGTAATTTGGTACGCCTTCGTGAACTGACTTCCTAGCATACGTTTTCAGCGGATTACTTCAGTATTTCTATGGGTGTTTTTTTAATTGTTGATATTGATATAACTGCATATATCTGTACACTGGCACGCTCACTGTATACTGCCAGCGGATGCCTGAGAAACGCCATGGCTCACCATTGCCACTTCTTTAATTCATTTCTGGCATTGAATGACCTTCCACTTGCTTCAGGCACAGCTTAGGTGACCATTAGATATATTGCGAAGCTCAAATGCAGAAACTTCAAGCATCACAACTCAGGTGCTTCAAAAGCAGCCTTACCCAGTGCCCCGTCCCAGCGAGACCTATCGTGCCGCCCGCGTCTGTGTACCTGCTGCCGGCGCTTTTTACTTAAAGTAGGCACAATTGTAAAGTGTAAGACTGACTGTAAAGTACAGTTTAGACATCCCTGAGCCTAAATCGACCATTTATCTCCGTGTGCGGTGCCCGCACAAGGGGCGGCGGCGATCGATGTGTCGTGCTTTCAGCAACATAGGCTGTCACCGAAAGCTTCCATCTGAGCGCAGGAGCCCGTACTGCTCTGACTCGTGCGTAAGAACACGCAATTTTGGGTGTGTAATTTGGTACGCGTTAGTGAACTAACATACTGGCATACTTTCTCAGCGGATTGCATTATTCAGTTCTTCGGTGGTTTCTTAGTTGTAGGTATCAATATAACTGCAAATATGTAATCTAGCACGGTGGATGTGTAATGCTACATCGTCGCTTGCGCGAAAAAAAAACTCAATATTCACTCGTGTGCGTGGATTTATACCGTGGATATCTACCAAATAAGACATGTAAATGATCTGTTCTTTTTGACCAGTAGCAAGTGCTAGAAACTAGTATGAAAGGAAACAAAACTACCGGCAGCAACAGCTCACAATCTGTGGCTGCTCCATCAGTCAATTTGAGATTTTTCAGAGTTAAGATGTAGATACTTCAAAAAACTTTGCGCTCTTGCTAATATCTGCACGTCATTCGGTGCACAGAAGCAGTTCGTCACTGTGGATTTAAGACGCAATTGTTATTTGGAAAGGAATATTACATCAATCTTGACTGTGCGACTTGTGCACATGAAGTTAAACAGCGCATTCTGAGGATGAAAAGTCATTTTATAACCCCACATGCACGTTCTGGCGTGGCGTAGTGGGTTGCGCACTCGGTTAAAGATCAGGAGGTAGCGAGTTAATCCCGTCAAGTAGCGTTTTATTTTTTGTATTTTTATTTTAATTGTGAATGGACGTTATTTTACTTATATATTTATTTATTTATGGCGAATGGGCACCCCCGTTTTATCCCTGGGAAGCCATTTTGCGCAGAGTACTGGGACGCTGCCGCTCCAGCGTCTCAGTATCTGCGCTGGGAGGCGCTGGTACCAATGCCATACTGGTCCCATAATCAGGCATGGCGCTGGACGCTGGTACCCAGTGGCGGTGGTTTTCGCAATAGGGATTTCTTTATTAGGCGTTGTATCCGCTAAGCACTTTCGAATAATTTTGTGCCAATTGTTCATGCAGTGACTGAGGATGATGTTTTATGAATAAAGTGGGTATTCGCCTGTTATTAGGTGATCAAATACAGGCTTTTGTAATAGGTTGGGGCATAGGACGACCGACTCGTTAAGCTATTTGCATTGTCTGAAACTGGTTTTTTTGCTATTCTAAAACGAAACGTTTCATTACCCATAAAGACTCGATTCTTTTTCCGATATTGAGCGTGCCCAGGACAAGTTTGCGAACAAGTCCCAAGCCCCGGCATGGCTATATGACTTTGAGTGTGAGGCCCCGGTTCGCCAAACAGCTGCGATTGCTCACGCCAAAAACGCATTCCAGGGGCATGATGCTTTAAGTTACAGAGGTACCTGTGTTCAATCCCGCAATACTCGTATTTTGCATTCAGTGGAGCCCACACGTCGAGGCTTACACGATGAATATCGCTACGCTAAAATCAAGTTCGTTCCAGACCTTTACTTGGGAGGAATATTGGTCAATACTTGCAGTGTAATTATGCAGAACTTGAAACCTAATACAAAGATTTGTTCAGCGAATCTTCTCAAAACTAAAACAAAGATGGCTGGACGCAGTTTTTGGCATTTGTGACTTCTCTAACTGACGAAGTATGATAATCTATTAGTGGGAAATTCAGTATACAAGAAATAGAACTTGCCAATGAACAGTTACCACTTTCAAAAACGCCAGGTTCTGATGGAATATACGGCAAGTTTTACACAACAATAAAATCAGTCATGGGCCCTGCACTGGTTAACATTTTCACGCTGAGTTTAAATGTACACATAGTTCCTCGCTGCTTTACTAAAAGCAATACTGTCCGAATCTCAAAGTGCTCAGATGGAGAAAATCTCCGACCCGTTGGTCACTAAATATCAATAAGATTGTGCAACGTTGACTACAAAATTTTTGCAATGGTACTTTCAAACAGACTTTATTTTTTAATGTCACTACATATTGGTGCCCATCAGACGTGTGGTCTGGAAATTCGCTCAATACAGAATAATATACATATTTATCGCATAGTATTGTAAAAGTGTTCACAATACCCTAATTACTGGCAATACTACAAGTATACATAGCGAAAACTTTCGAACGGGTTCGAGATTATTTTCTGTTTTATCTTCTCGAACATGCAAACATTGGCTCCACATTATGTATAGGTGGGAAACTATTCTACAATGAGTGTTCAACCCCCTTAATTTTAATGGCTATCTTTCAAAACCCATGTTTTTTACCTCGTCTATGAAACAAGGCTGATGATTGTCGCCAATGCTTTTTGACCTTTACTTGGAGCCAGTGTGCTTAAGTCTAAAAAAAATAACAACGTCCGCCGTTCCAGTGCTTATGACATTGAGTTAAAAGTATTGGCGTATGCGGATGACCTAGCGTTCTTTTGCACAGTTTTTTCTAGTATAAAAATGGTGGTGTCAACAATTGGAGAGTTAAGAAAAATCTCTGGGGCACGAATGAACTTTGCGAAACGCTTCAGACTGTGATTTGGTTCGCGGACATAATAACCAACACGATTTCAGGGTTACTTTTTATGTCTACTACTACTTTATATGTCCACTACAACCACAACCTACTACTTTCACATCACTTCCTTATCTGCAAAGGTTCGTGCGTGAAGTATACTATTCTTATCGTCATCTGACATAATTTCCTAAGTATACTTCTTCTCTAGCTCAAGAAAAGACCTCTAATATCCTGTGCTGGATGACTTCCTTCCGGCCCCACTTTACCGCTCCCTATATATTAGAGTTATGCATGTGGGGACTGATGGCATCTCATAATTACGGAGTTTTTTATTATTTCTATTTTTATTTTTTTATTCAGTACAATACAGTGCAAGTAAAAAGTGGATATATTACAGAAGGAGGTCCCTAAGTAAAAATTATCAGGGGGACCTCCTGTGAATTCATGTATAAAAATATAGAAGAAAGATTGGCAACAAAGCAAAAAACAGTAAGCGAATAAAACGAAATGAATATAATGAAAATTATTATTGAAGCTTATGGTAGTTCAAAATATATAGATGTAAGTGATGAAACAGGGGATAACTAATTGGATTAAATGGCTATAACATAATACATACATATCACTAACTAATACAGTGTCACTTCAGAACCTATACACGTACACATAAATGCATTTACCCGTATTTAAGCACACACATATATATTGATAAGAAGTATCACTATCAGGAAATACAAGGGAAGCGCGGGTAGAGAATGAAGACAACGTAGCCTCCGCTGCGATCCCTCTGAGTGGGTACGAGCCATGGCGGTAGAGATCATCATCATTATACGGTGATCGCGAACAGCCCGTTTCAGTGGACCTCCGAGTGCGATGCCGCTTTTCACAAGCTGAAGTGTTTGTTAACTTCGCAGCCAATACTTCAGCACTTCAATCCTTCGTCGCCCACGGAAATTCACACAGACGCAAGTGGCATCGGTATCGGTGCCGTTCTCGTTCAGCGTTCTGGCAAGAAGGAACACGTTGTGGCATACGCAAGTCGTTCTTTGAGCAAGCCTGAACGCAACTACACAGTGACCGAACAGGAATGCCTAGCGGTAGTCTTTGCCGTGCAACGGTTTCGCTCATACATCTATAGTCGCCCGTTCACTATCGTCACAGATCACCATTCCCTGTGTTGGCTGGTCAACCTTCGTGACCCATCCGGCCGCCTGGCATGATGGGCCATTCGTTTGCAAGAACATGTCTTCACCATTTCATACAAGACTGGCCGTCTACACGCTGATGCGGATTGCCTCTCCAGAATGCCGCTACCATCGACAGATTGGGAAGGCGATAACTTTGACCACCTTATCGCTTCTCTGTCTTCCGGCTTTCCCGATGCCCTAACTTTCGCCGCTGAGCAGCGTAATGACCCAAGCTTGAAAGCTGTCTTCCCTGGAGCAAGAAATTCATTAGGCGAAGGCCGATTCTGCGTCCGAAATGGTCTTCTTTACAAGAGAAACTTGTCCACGACGGGCGCCCGCTTTCTGCTAGTTGTTCCTGCGTATCTCCAAACGTCTGTTTTGCGTCTCACGCATGATGACCCTACCTCTGGCCATCTAGGCACCGCACGAACACTTAGTCGCACGAAAGAGCGGTTCTATTGGCCGAAAATGAGCAAGACAATCGAGAACTACGTGGCCAGCTGTACGCAGTGCCAGAGCCACGAGCGGCCCTCCTCGGGTCCAGTTGGTCACCTGCAACATGTAAAGCCTCCCGATTACCCTTTTGAAAAGGTCGGCATTGGTCTGATGGGACCACTTCCACGATCCTCAAAAGGTAACCGGTGGATAATTGTATGCGCCGACTACCTGACGCGGTACTGCGAGACGGCTGCCTTATGCTTCGCCACGGCAGTCCAGGTTTCGGAGTTCCTGTTGACTTCAGTCATCCTCCGACACGGACCTCCTCGCGTGATAAGAAGTGACCGTGGACGACAACTTACCGCTGATATTGTCGAATCATTACTTCATTTGTGTGCTTCCAAGTTCCGACACTCAACTGCGTATCATCCACAAACTAACGGCCTCACCGAGCGCACAAACCGAGCTTTGATCAACACGTTGTCAATGTACGTGGCCTCCGACCACAAAAACTCGGAGGAAGTTTTACCATTCGTCACGTACGCCTTCAACACGTCGAAACACGAAACGACAGGCTACAGCCCTTTCTATCTGCTCTACGCTCGCTCACCTCGACATACACTGGACACTATCTTTCCTTTTGTCGTCCATGACGATTTAACAATTGCGGAAACTTTGTGTCGTGCGGAAGAGACACGTCGACTTGCCTGCCTACGTACTCTGGCAGCGCAAGAGTCCTCCAAAACTCGCTACGACAGTCAACACAGGCATGTAACCTATGCCCTCGGTGATCTAGTGTGGGTGTGGACCCCAATACGCAGACGTGGCTTGAGCCAAAAGCTACTGGCACACTACGCCGGTTCTTACGTGATACTTCATCGTCTCAGCGAGGTCAACTATGAAATTGCACGTGTCACCACTAATGGCCGACGTTCATGCAAGACAGAGGTGACGCATGCTGCCCGCCTGAAGCCGTTTACACGAAGGATGCAAAAATGACTCGCCCAGAGGGCTTCGTCTGAGACCGGAGGAATGATAAGAAGTATCACTTTCAGGAAATACAAGGGAAGCGCGGGTAGAGAATGAAGACAACGTAGCCTCCACTGCGATCCCTCTGAGGGGGTACGAGCCATGGCGGTAGAGATCATCATCATTATACGGTGATCGCGGACTCAGGGCCCATTAAAAACCCCCATTAATTTACCTTACTTGTGTAACAATTTATATATATATATATATATATATATATATATATATTCAGGGGTTGCATGTTGTTAGTAAGAACTGTTTTAGATGCCGCCGGAAACAATGTAATGAGGGGCTTGATTTAATAATTGATGGTAGAGGGTTCCAGAAAGGAATTGCAGAAAACAAGGCTGTAATTTTACCGTAGTAAGTGCTTGCTTTTGGAAGCAGAAGATTACTATTTTATAAAAACCGTGTGTTATTTGTATTGTGGAGATGTATGAGGGGAAGTATGTCAGTAGGAATGTCACCGACTCTACTTCTGAATAATAAAATTCCAAGTTTGAGTTGAAAGGTGTAAATGAACGGTAGAACTTCGAGAATGCTAAAATGGGGTGCTGGTGATGCTGTGTAGAAACTCTGTGTGATAATTCGGACTGCTCTTTTCTGAAGATGAATGAGAGATGTTAGGTGTGTGGCGTAGGTGTTGGCTCAGGATGAAATGCAGTAGGTTAGGTGACTGTTAATGAAAGCATAGTAAAGTGATTTTAAAATGTGTTGCTGAAAACAATGCCTTGTACGAATGAGTATGCGTATGCTAAAAGCAGTCTTCTTGATGACAGATGTCACGTGAATGTTATATTTGAGTTGAGGGTCTATTTTGACACCTAGAAAAGTAGTAAACAATAATGGGGTGATGACGCAGTTATCAATGTTTATTTTGGGTGAAATCGTGACGCTTTTTTCGGACGAGTGAAATAACATAAAATTTGTTTTAACAGGGTCAATTTTCAATAAGATATTTTGCACCATGAAACAAGTTTCGCGACATCAGTGTTTATTTTTGCTAGTAGATTATTAAGATCGTTGTCACTAGAAAATATTGTAGTATCGTCAGCATAAATGATGTCGTCAGATGAGTTAATTGATGATGGTAAGTCGTTAATGTAGATAAGAAACATGGGAGGTCCAAGAATAGAGCCTTATGGGACTGCCTGAGAAGTTAGTATTAGTGAGGATAAAACATCGCCATAATTGACAACCTGGGTTCTGTTAGCGAGGTAGCTTTGTAATAAGGCTAAAGATTTGATTGATATGTGGGGTTTAACGTCCCAAAACCACCTTATGATTATGAGAGACGCCGTAGTGGAGTGCTCCGGAAATTTAGAACACTTGGGGTTCTTTAACGTGCACCCAAATCTGAGCACACGGGCCTAGAACATTTCCACCTCCATTGGAAATGCAGCCGCCGAAGCTGGGATTCGAACCCGCGACCGGCGGGTCAGCAGCCGATTACCTTAGCCACTACACCACCGCGGCGGGGCTGTAAAAGGGCTAAAGTAGGCCCACAGATTCCCAAGGAATTGAGTTGAGCATACAAAATAGAGTGGTTTATAGTGTCGAAGGCTTTAGTTAAATTTATAAACAACGCTCCTGCCCAGAGCTCCTTATCGATGGACTGTCTTATGCTATCTGTTAGTTTAATGAGTGCTAATTCAGTAGAAAGCTTAGCACGAAATCCAAACTGCTTATGTCACAAAAGTTGAATGTTGTTAGGTAGCCCATTAGGCGATTCACAATGAGCTTCTCGATTACCTTACTAAAGAATGGGAGGATTGTTATAGGGCAATATTTAGAAAAAAACTTTTCGTTCTCCCTTTTTAAATACAGGCATTGCTTTTCCTTGTTTGAGGATATTAGGAAAAATGCCTGAACAAAATGCTGTGTTAATAAGCTCTGAGAGCACAGAATATAACTCACGAGCAACAAGTTTGGTTTTAGCTGAATAAATTGAATCGAGGCCACATCCTGTCGTCTTCAAACTTGTTATAGTGCAAAGAACCTCAGCAGGTGATGTGGGTTTTAAGAAAAAAGAGTGAGGCAAGCGAGACAACGAAGGCAAGTTAGTGACAGTCGATACCGAGTTGCTGAAAAATGATTCATTAAAAAATTGGCGATAGTGACAGGGCTAGTTAGAACGCTGGTGCCATCCAAAAATTCGGTCTCAAGTGCATCTGGCTGATCAAGATGTAAGAATTTCTTAATTACGTTCCAATATTTCCTTCTGTCATTCCCATTTTCGAGCAGTTTATTTTGATAGTAGGTTCGTTTGGCTTTTTTGAGTAGGACAGTAAAAGTTTGTGAATAGAGTTTAAAACGGGTCCTGAGGCACAGGTTGAAGGGCTGAACTTTTACTTTTTTGTAAAGGTTATCTTTTTTATTTACGCTACGCAGTGGTCCTCTAGTAATCCACGGGTTTCTAGGGGCTGAGTACCAACGCGTTATGGTGGATACAGATGTACACGAGTTTATGATACATGTTAGTTTCTCAGTCAAGGTACTAAATGCTTTATTAACACAAGGTTTTTGCGGTAGTTTCCCCCAGTCAAAGCGGGATACCAAATCAACGAATTTCGCACAATTGAAACGACAACAATTGACCATAATATTTTTACAATTGGATAATGATCTGTTAGATCAAAATTGACCACACCGGGCTCCTGAACTGACATTACGTTACTGAGTATATGGTCAATAAGCGTGTTCCAACCAGAAGGAGCACATCGTGTTGGAGAATCCAGCAGAGGTGTTAACCCATCACGAATGAAGCAGTTAGAGTATTGAGCACAAGAACCGTCGTTAATATTTGTAATGTCAATGTTAATGTCACCCAAAGTGATCACGTTCTAATTTTCGGAAATAAATGAGCTTAGTATATTATCAAGCTCAGCACAAAAGTCACCGTAAGATTATGATGGACCCGATAAATTGAACCAATGATAGTTCTTTTGTTAGACGAAAGGAAATCACGGTCGAATTCGAGCCAGACTGACTCACATTTCCACACAGAAAGCACGATATCAGTAAGTCGTTTATATGACAATGCGTCAGAAATGAATATGTCTGATCCTCCGTAATAGTCAACGAGACTATGAAAAAATTCAGCACGAGAGTCCGGAGTGGAAAACTTGTTATCATCAGCTGCAGATAGCCATGTTTCTGATAGACATATGAGCGAAAAGTGATGATCGGTTAAAAAAAGGAAATTAACCATATCATCAAAGTTTTTCGGTACACTTCGGGTGTTAAGGTGCATGATTGAAATATGAGAAACAAACGAACCAAGAAGTTGCTTCAGGTCGAGGACAGTGTGTGTCGCCATGATGGTTCACAATCACCATGGATGCTTAAATGCTATTTAGAAAAAATGGCCAGATCATTAACACCAGAGATGCAGTACACTCGGCTGTCCGTGGACTTTTTTGCTTTGATGCGGCAGTTGTCAACCCAAAGGAACTTCCACTGCTTTTCTTTCTTAACTGTCAATGCCTGAGCAAAGAGCCGCTTGTTCTCTGGTGTTAGGTGATCGTTGACAAATATGGGCTTATCCTTAATCATCATGGCTATAGACCGGGTTGTCAGGCGCGATTTTCTGGCCTTTGAAGCAAATTCAACCTTTTTTCGTCGTGAACAAAAACGCGAAATATTATTCGAGCCACTTTTAGCGGGGACTCTATGCACCACATCTATCTCAGCAGGGCCCACAGTACAACCAATCTTATCTGCAATCTGTTGTAGAATTGTTTCACAGCTTTCACCTTTTGTCTCCGGAACACCTTTAAATTCAACATTGTTTATGCGCGAATATTGCTGCAATTCAGCAACCTGCTATGTTAGCTGCACTTGTGTTCGAGACAGCTCTTTGTTTTCTTTGACCAATCTTTCCTGCTTAGACTTAATTGTTTCAAAGATGTCATTAAACATGGCAACACTGTTACGCAACTCCCCAACTTATTTGCGTAATTATTCTAATTCTCTAGAGAGCTCAGCAAAAGTGGGCATTTTGGTTTGGCAGCAATGGGTGCGGCAAACAACGAGAGCAGAAAAGTTAAACAAGGAGAGCAGAAATGTAAGCTTTAAACTAATGTGCAGAAAACAAAATTAATGTGCAAAAACCTCCAGAAAACAGCGCTTTGAGATAGGTAATAGTGTACTTGAAGTTTAAAAAACTATGTCTATTAAAGACAGATAATAACCGTGGGGCCGAACCACGAGACTGAAGTAACTAGAAGAATAAGAATGGGGTAGAGCACTTTTGGCAAGCACTGTCAATTCATGACAGGTAGATTGTCACTATCCCTCAAGAGAAAGGTATATATAACAGCTGTATCTAGCCGGTACTTAGCAAAGGAGCGGAAACCTGGAGACTTACAAAGAGGGTTCAGCTTAAATTCACGACTACGCAGCGAGCAATAGAAAGGAAAATGGTAGGTGTAACCTTCAGAGACAAGAAAAAAGCAGAGTAGATTAGGGAACAAACCTGGGTTGAAGAATAATATATGTACGTCAATTAGGCCGTACATGCCTTATATGTTTTGAACATTATGTTAAGACATCTCATTTACTTTCGTCGTCCATTAACCTCAAGTAATACCAACCTTGGTATATGTGGAGCCAGAAAAAAGGCCACGAGAGCGCTATGAGTGTAGACTTTAACCATGTTATACATTACGCGCATAACCAGATTATCACGTTTGGACGTGTCATTTACCTCTGTCATCTGTTCACGTCAATCGATACCAAATTTAGTATATGTGGAGCTAGCGAACTGGCCACGAGCACAACGTGAGTGTGGTATGTTAGCATGTTCTTACACGCCACGAGTGTCACAATTATCATGTCTACACCGGTCATATACCTTCGCCATTCATTGACGTCTCATAATGCCTAATTCGGTATATCTTAAGCTTGCGCAACCAGCGCAAAAACAAAAAGACCATGAATTGTGAATCATGACAATCATGATTTACCTGTCATAATTTTCATCTTATGACTAGTCACTATGCTCGCCATACAGTCATGTAATGCTATACCAATTTAGGTACTATTACTATTATCGAAACGACAGGAGGGTCATAAGTCAGAGACGGATAGATAGGAGGATAGGTAGATAGATAGATAGATAGAGATAGATAGATAGATAGATAGATATATAGATAGATAGATAGATAGATAGATAGATAGATAGATAGATAGATAGATAGATAGATAGATAGATAGATAGATAGATAGACACGCTCAAAGTTGGCAAAGTTCGCTAAGAAATGCTTCCCATTTAAGAAACATGGATGAAATAAGCTGTGCGTGAAAACATTTTTCGGAAATGCATCAGCCTAATGGCTTCAAGAGCTTTCAACTAATTGAAATAATGAAGAAACCATACTCAGTCCATTGACAAGCATAAAAAAGCCGAGATCGCAAACAAGCACACGAACATTTTCGCTGACATAACTGAAAGCATAATATCTTCTGGGGCCTACAGTTCCCTATATTGGAAAGAATATGACTCCAGCCCAATGAACGCTTTTGAATTATTTTTATTACCATTTTTTCCACAGTAAATATGTAACTAGTGCTCTCTACAAAAAATATTTATCAAGCGCTTTGCACTGTGCGCATTCACTCTGGTTAACCATTTCGATGAGGATATGCACTCTTTTTATGAAGCACAATTTACAATGTATTATTTACGTACACTTCGAATATACACCTCCACATGCCTAACCTTCTTGTGCACCCCCCACAGGCTGTCTTAAATAATTATACAAGTGTGTAAACCAATACTCATCTTACATTTTCGTTGAAATCGATACAGATTTTACAACCGAAGTAACACAAAGTTTACTACCATTACAAAACCTAGGCGGAAGAGAAAGATGAAATCAAAAGTAGTAAACAAACCTATACAATACGACAATAGGTATTATTATACAAGCAGTCTTGCATGAAACGAAATTACCTTATATAGGGCAGAGACACCAGTATTAATAATTAACCTACCATACCCAAAGAAAGAAAGCTGGGTCCAGCTCTCGTGCAACAAAGTACAAAGCGGGAACCAGCCTCTATTCCTCACCAACGTATATGGGAGTCGGCGAGGCCACACTTATGTTCAAGAACGTAGAGTGGGATTTCTGAGGGACTGCCTTCGTCAGCATCGTCTTCCCGTTGTCCGGTGGTCGAAAGAGCAATAGGTCCAAGGCGCTGCTTTTAGACCTGTGAACAGCTATGGCCGGTCTGTGGCGATGCCTTTGTGCAGTTCCTCTATACCCTTGCGGTAGAGGTCGATGGCCAACACCTTGCGATTGCCATTATCCTCGTCCTACTTGAGCGCCTTAGAGTCGAAATCGAAGGCCCGCTTGTGGAGTTGTTTCTGTCGTATGAACAGATTCGTGTCAGGGTCCCCATTGGGCGCTGCCATTGCGTCGGAGCTTCCACTGATCGCCGAGAGGTGGCCGTAGTGGCCCTCTTCATGGCGAGCGCTGCAGCTGCCACGAAAAACGAACACGACCACAGTGAACTCAGTAACCCTGTGGGCTCGCTCCCATGAAGGACCTTTTCCTTGAGAGAAGTCGTAGGCGATGCCTTCGTGCAGTTCCTCGATACACTTGCGGTAGAGGTCGATGGCGCACACCTTGAGATTGCCATTATCCTCGTCTAACTTGAGCGCCTTAGAGTCGAAATCGAAGGCCCGCTTGTGGGGTTGTTTCTGTCGTATGAATAGATTCGCGTCAGGGTCCCCATTGGCGCTGCTAATGCGTCGGAACTTCTACTGATCGCCGAGAGGTGGCCGTAGTGGCCCTCTTCATGGCGAGCGCTGCAGCTGCAATGAAAAACGAACACGACCACAGTGAACTCAGTAACCCTGTGCGCTCGCTCCCATGAAGGACCTTTTCCTTGAGAGAAGTCGATGGCGATGCCTTTGTGCAGTTCCTCGTTACCCTTGTGGTGGAGGTCGATAGCGAACACCTTGGGATTGCCATTATCCTCACCATACTTGAGCGCCTTGGAGTCGAAATCGAAGGCTCGCTTGTGGTGTTGTTTCTGTCGTATGAGCAGATTCGCGTCAGAGTCCCCATTGGACGCTGCCATTGTGTCGGAGCCGCTACTGGTAGTCGAGAGGGTGCCGTAGTGGCGCTCTTCATGGCGAGCGCCGCGGCCACCACTAAAAACGAACATGACCATGGTGAACTGACTCGTGCAGAGCCATCGCAGTAGCCAGATCACGACGAACACAGGGTAGATCGCGTATCCGCCGACGGTCCTCAGCGTCCTTAGTCGAGAATCCTGGTCGTGGGCGCGGCAGCAGTCGTGTGGCGCGGTTCCTAGCGGGGTGAAGCTAGCATCTATGTGCAAGTAGCCATGCCAATGAACAAGTCAGCCGAGCTCCCGCGCACGTCTTGTCGGCTTCCCTTTTCGCAGAAGAAAACGTTACTTTGATGATGATTGTCGATCCCGATTTGCCACTGCCGAAACAGTTGTGCCTTTGGGCACTCGGCAGCTTCAAACACGTGTCGAACACATCCGCAATTCTGTCGAAATATCTCTGATGCAGCGTGAATTGATTACCGCCGCGTATCACTGAATGAATAATTTAACGAAGATTGCACGCGAACAGGTCAGATCTCTCCGCGTCATCGTTCTCCATCAAATGCTCGTAACAGCAAGCACGTGAACCGGTCTTCGTTTGCTTCATGCCTATGTGCAATAATATTTAATAGTGTTATATGCCTTCCTATCTAGCGAGCCATACAAAAACTCGAATTCACGTCACCTGAAAAAAGAAAAATCACGGGGCTGTGTTCGAAAAAAGAAAAGATAAGCTGAAAATTTACAGAAGAAACTAGCTATATCAATGTTCATAACCTAAAAACAATAAATGTAGAACTAATTGGATTATAAAACTCTATTTAGTGTGAATTATGCCATGGAGAACGCATCATCATGAAGGAAGACGAACGCGGGCTCCAGCAGACAACCGATTTATTGAACGCGCGACCTAAAACTTTTATATCCAAAGGCAGCGTAGGAACCAAGTTTGAATATTAATGGAACGCTGATTACAGAAAATTACGCAGCTGGCTTGATGCCTTCTGTTTGCTATACTCCATTGAACCTTCTAACGTTGTGCCTATGCAGCTTGTGATTGTATGTACATACCGGAAAGAGTTTTGTGAATTTATGGCCTCATTTTATTTGTTAGAAAAAACACAGGCCTGCGCGCAAGGCGCAGCACACTAACAGCGAAAGGTAGAAGAGCGGGCTTTCAGAGCCTTTTCCAAACACTCATTGAGAAACTGGTGGCACAGTTGCTGGATAACCACTATGGCATCATTCAGAACAATTTCTGAATAGTACAGCAGCATTCGCTTTGCTATTTTCAGTAAGTTCTTTATGAAGCGTTGTATCCGCTAAGCCCTTTCAAATAATTTTGTGCCAATTATTCATGCAGTCACTGACGATGAGGATTTATGCATAAAGTGGGTATGCGCCACAGTTAATACATGATCAAAAACAAGCTTTTGTAATGGGTTGGGGCATTAAACGACAGACGCGTTATGCAATTTGTATTGTCTGACGCCTCGGTTTTCTTTAGCTATTCTAAAACGCTTCATTACCCATAATACCTCGATACTTTTCCGACACAGAGCATGCCCAGGACAACTTTGTAAAGTCCAAAGTCCCGGCATGGCCGTATGACTTTGAGTGTAAGGCGCCGGTTCGCTATACAGCCGGAATCGCTAACGCCAAAAACGCACTCCAGAGGCATGATGCTTGAAGTTACAGAGGGGCCTGTGTTCGATCCCGCAATACTCGTATTTTGCATTCAGAGGAGCTCACACATCGAGGCTTACTCGATAGTTATCGCAACGCTAAAATCAAGTTTGTACCAGACCTTTACTTGGGAGGAATATATGTCAATATTTGCAGTGTAATTATGTCAAACCTTAAAACTTATTACAAAGATTTGTTCAGCGCCTCTTCTCAAAACGAAAACAAAGATGGCGTGACGCAGTTTTTGTCATTTGTGACTACTCTAACTGACGAAGAATGATAATCTAATAGTGGGAAACTGCCCCGCCGCGGTGGTCTAGTGGCTAAGGTACTCGGCTGCTTACCCGCAGGTGGTGGGTTCGAATCCCGGCTGCGGCGGCTGCATTTCCGCTGGAGGCAGAAATGTTGTAGGCCCATGTGCTCAGATTTGGGTGATGGTTAAAGAACCCCAGTTGGTCGAAATTTCCAGAGCCCTCCACTACGGCGTCTCTCATAATCATATCGTGGTTTTTGGACGTAAAACCCCACATATCAATCAATAGTCGGAAACTCAGTATACAAGAAAAAGAACTTGCCATTGAACAGGTACCACTGTCCGAAACGCGATGTTCTGATGGAATATACGACAAGTTTCACACAAAATTAAATCGGTCCTGGGCCCTGCACTGCTTGACATTGTGCAACGCATTGTGCAATCACATATTGCCACGTTGACTACAAAATTTTTGCAAAGGTACTTTCAAAAAGACTTTTCTTTGCAATGTCACTACACATTGGTGCCCCTCAGACGTGTGGCCTAGAAAGTCGCTCAATACAGAATAATATACACATTTCATGCACAGTATTGGAACATTGTTCACAATCACATGATTACTGGCAATACTATAAACATAAGAAATTGATTGAAAATCTCAAGCCTTCTTCTTCCCCAGGAGATGACGGAATTAACGCCAAGTTTCTTATAAACACCGCATTGTTTTCGTCCTTAATACTGTAGAGAATTTTTCACAGTCTTTGGAATCGAGTACCCTCCCAAATGACTGGAAAGTGGGGAAGATGGTTCCAATTCACAAGTCAGGTAACACCAACGATCCCCACAATTATAGACCCATCTCACTAACTAGTGTGCCATGTAAGCTATTGGAACATGTCATTTACTGCTTTTTAGTCAACTTTTTTGAGAATAACCCTTTTTTTACTAACTTTCAACATGGTTTTAGAAAAAGTTACTCGTGTGAAACTCAGCTCTTGTGCTTTACTAATGATTTGTTCTCTGCTAATGATTGTGTTACCTTTATTCATTTTGTATTTATCTACTTTTTTAAAGCATTTGACACAGTTTGTCACAAATTACTACTTTTAAAGTTAATTAAACTAAATCTTCACACACACATCTTAAAATGAATTGAGTGCTTCTTACATAACCGCGAGCAATTTGTGACTGCTAATGAATGTAACTCTTCTCCTACTGCCGTAACCTCCGGTGTGCCTGAAGGCTCTGTTTTGGGTCCCTTACTTTTATTAATATATAATAATGATTTGCCTCATAACATTTCCTCCTCCGTTAGGTGATTTGCTGACGATTGTGTTATTTACCGTGAAAGTTTGACCACTAACGACACTGACACCCTGCAATCTGACCTCGACAATATTTCTTCATGGTGTAATAATTAGCTAATGAAACTTAACACAAATAAATGCAAATCAAAGAGGATAGCTTGTAACTCTTCAAAAGTTGCGTCCCCCTCGTATGTACTTAATAACACTTCCCTAAACAATGTTTCTTCTTACAAGTACCTCGGTGTTAACTTTTCTAGCAACCTGTCATGGCAGGCTCACATTGACTACCTAACATGCAACGCTAATCGAACTCTTGTCTATTGACGTCGAAATTTTTCTGTTGATCCAATTCACCTAAAACTTCTCCTCTATAAAACATTGGTGCGGCCAAAACTCGAATATGCGTCGTCTATCTGGGATCCTCATATTCACATGCTCATAGACAACATTGAATCCCATCAGGATCGCTCAGCACGTTTCATATTGTCCAAATACTCTCGAACTGCAAGTGTCTCATTAATGAAGGCTCAACTCAATTTGTATAACATCTCAACACGACGCGAAAATTCACGTCCCGGTCTCTTTCGTAAAATCTATCACACTAATAAAACCGTCTCTGATTCACTGTTTTTTCCATCAGCCTACATATCAGCACGCAATGACCATCAATAAAGGGTGGGGTTTCCTTCTGCCATACGAACCAGCACTTCAACTCTTTCATCCCTAGAACATGTACTGACTGGAACCACCTTCCCGCATCGATCGCTTCAATCACAGACGCCAACGCGTTCAAATCAATCATTTTTGAAATTTCATTGAATTTATTCTAATACTGCTGTTTAGTTTTACTTCTTATTGTTATTTGTTGTCGCACTCCTCTCTGCAGTTCCCAGTGCCTTGAGAGTAAATAAATGAAATGAAATTAAATTAAATACTTAGCAAAAGCTTTTTTACGGGTTGGCCAATATTTTTTTTCATCTTTTCGAACAAGCCAACATTGGCTCCACAGTATGTAAAGTTGTAAAAGAATGCTAGAATGACTGTTCAACCCCCTAATTGTTAATGGCTAGCTTTGAAAACCCATGTTTTTTACCTCGTCTGAGAAACAAGGCTGCTCAGTGTCACCAATGCTTTTGACCTTTACTTGGAGCCAGTGTGCTTAAGTGTAAATAAAATAACAACGTCCGCCGTTCTAGTGCTTATTACAATGACGTAAAGGTATTGGCGTATGCGGATGACGTAGCGTTCTGGTGCACAGATTTTACTGGTATAAACATGGTGGTGTCAACAATCGGAATATTAGGAAAAATCTCTGGGCACGAATGAACTTTGCTAAAAGCTTCAGACAGTGGTTTGGATCGCTGACATATAAACCAACCCATTTTCAGGGTTGGTTTTTATGTCTACTACTACTTTATATGTCTACAACTACTACAACCTACTACTTTCGCATCACCTCCTTATCTGCAAGGGTTCGTGCGTGAAGTATACGAGTCGGTTCATCACTTGACATATATTCCGAAGTATACTTGTTTCCTTGCTGCAAAAAAGGACTATAATATCCTGTACTGGATGAGTTCTTTCCGGCCCCACTTTACCACTCACTATATAGTAGAGGTATGCATGCAGGGACCCATGGCAACTCATGATTATGGAGTTCAACAGGGAGAGCGGAAAAGTAGGTATAAAATAATCGCAGAAAACAAAAGTAATGTACAAACCTTTCCAGAAAACAGCGCTTCGAGAAAGTAAGCGTGCACTTGAAGTTGTAAAATATTATGTCTAATAATGACAGATAATAACCGTGGAGCCGAACCACGGGACTGAAGTAACTAGAAAAATAAGAATGGGGTGGAGCACATTTGGCAAGCACTGTCAAATCATGACAGGCAGATTGCCACTATCCCTCAAGAAAAAGGTATATAACAGCTGCATCTAGCCGGTACATAGCTACGGAGGGGAAACCTGGAGACTTACAAATAGGGTTCAGTTTAAATTCAGGACGACGCAGTGAGCAATAGAAAGGAAAATGGTAGGTGCAACCTTAAGAGACAAGAAGAATTAGAGTAAATTAGGGAACAAACCTTGGTTAAGAATAATACATGTACGTGAATTAGGCTGGGCATTCCTTATATGTTTTGATTATTTTGTTTAGACATGTCATTTACTTTCGTCGTCCATTAACGTCACGTGATACCAAACTTCGTGTATGTGAAGCCAGCAAAATAGCCGCGAGTGCGCTATGAGTGTAGAATTTAATCATGTCATACATGACACGCATATCCAGATTATGACGTTTGGACGTGTCATTTACCTCTGTAATCTGTTCACGTCAATTGATACTAAATTTAGTATTTGTGCAGCTAGCGTAATGGCCACAAGCAAATCATGAGTGTGGTATGTTGCCATGTTCTTACATGAAACGTTTCTCACAATTATCATGTCTACACCGGTCATATACCTTCGCCATTCATTGACGTCCCATAATGCCTAAGTCGGTATATATTAAGCTTGTGAAACTAGCGCAAAAGCAATGAGACCATGAATTGTGAATCATGACATTCATGACATACATGTAATGAGTTTTATGTTATGACTAGTCATTATGGTCGCCATACAGTCATGTCGCGCTATAAAAATTTAGGTATTATACTATTATCCAAATGACAGGAGAGTCATAAATCATAGGCGGATAGATAGATAGACAGAGATATAGATAAATAGATAGATAGATGAATAGATAGATAGATAGATATATATATATAGATAGACAGACAGATAGATAGATAGATAGATAGATAGATAGATAGATAGATAGATAGATAGATAGATAGATAGATAGATAGATAGATAGATAGATAGATAGATAGATAGATAGATAGATAGAAACTCTCAAAGTCGCCAAAGTTCACTAAGAAATGCTTCGCATTTAAGAAACATGGATGAAATTAAGAAGTGCGTGAAAGCCTTTTGTCGGAAATGCATGAGCTTAATGGCTCCAAGAACTTTCGAATAAGTGAAATAATCAAGAAGTCATACTCAGTCCATTGACAAACATAAAAAAACAGAGATAGCAAACAAACACACGCACATTTTTGCTGACATAAATGAAAGCACAATATCTTCTGCGGCCTACAGCTGCCTATATTACAAAGAATACGATTCAAGCCCAACGAGCGCTTTTGAATTATTTTTATTACCCTTTTCCACAGTATATATGAAACCGTTGCTCTCTACAAAAATATTTATCAAGCGCGCTGCACTGTGCGCAATCACTCTTGTTAATCATTTCGAGGACCATGTGTACTCTTTTGATGAAGCACAATTTATAAAGTATCATTTGAGTACACTTCGAATATACACGTCCGCAATCCTAACCTACTTGTGCACCCGCCACAGGCTCTCTTACCTAATAATTTACGTGTGTAACTCGATGGTTCTCTTACTTTTTTGTTGAAATCGATACTGATTTCACAACCAAAGTAACACAAAGGTCACTATCATAACAATACCTAAGCAAAAGAGAAACATGAAATCAAATGTAATAAATAAACCTATACAATACGACAATAGGTTTTATTATTCAAGCAGTCTCGTATGAAACGTAATTAACTTATATAAGGTAGAGACACAAGTAATAATAATTAACCTATCATACCTAAATAAAAAAAGCTGGACTCCAGCTATCGTCCAACATAGAACAAAGCGCAAACCAGATTTTTTCCCTCACCAACATTTAAGGTAGTCAGACAGGCCGCGCTAATGTTCAAGAATGTAGAGTGGGATTTCTGCGCGACTGCCTTCGTCAGCATCGTCTTCCCGTTTTCTGGTAGCCAAAAGAGCAACAGGCCCTAAGGTGCTGCTCTTATACCTGTGAACAGCTCTGGCCGGTGTGTGGGCAGGATCACCATTGCACTGAGTGCCTGCTTGGTCACCTCTTGGCCAGCAATATCACTGAAAAGCACCAAAGGCCCTTCTTCCACGATCTCGTCGAGAATCTTGTGCGCGAGTTGCGAGTGGACGTCCCTGATTGTCGATACCCGCCTTCCTTCGCCACCGCCATGGAAGGATCGTCCTCGGGAGCCGGGCCGTGCTGCTGCTGCTGGTGGCAGCCGATCCTTGGGCTGCAGTGCGTTTGGTTGTTGCTGGTTGAGCCGCCGCCTCGATGCCGTAGGCGTTGGTCCAGCTTTATTGGCAGTTGGATTAGACGGCAAGAACTTGGCCTTCATCAAAGCACCTCCGGCCATTGCGACTGCCTGCGTCGCCACTCCGGACCGCGATGCCGTTGCATCCTGGTTCCTCAGCGTATCACCCGAACGTGGCGTCAGAGGCAGCGAGAGGCAGAGCCGATGCCTTTCATTTACATGGCTGCCAGGAGCGCTATTCTGGGCGATCTTTAACCATGAGAGACCGCCCAGTTTTGCGGCTGCGTCGTGGCCGGGTGCCGCCTTCTGCCATTCTCGGCGCTTCTGGTCGGCCTTAGCCCGAGTGAAGCGCGCATGGCAGCGGGAATCGTCGCCGAGGTTTTCTGTCTTGACCATACCCTCGAAGATGTCGATCCTGTCTTTGGCCATGACGAGGTTCACCTTCATCTTATCGATAAGCATGTGCGCTCGGTCCCATGAAGGACCTTTTCCTTGAGAGAAGTCGATGGCGAGTCCTTTCTGTAGTTCCTCGATACCCTTGTGGTAGAGGTCGATAGTCAACATCTTGAAATTGCCATTATCCTCGTGATACTTGAGTGTTTTATAGTCGAAATCGAAGGCCCGCTTGTGGTGTTGTTTCTGTCGTATGAGTAGATTCGCGTCAGGGTACCCATTGGGCGCTGCCATTGCGTCGGAGCTTCCACTGATCGCCGAGAGGTGGCCGTAGAGGCGCTCTTTATGGCGAGCGCTGCGGTTGCCACGAAAAACGAACATGACTACGGTGAACTCAGTAAGCCTGTACGCTCCCCCCATGAAGGACTTTTACCTTGAGAGAAGTCGATGGCGATGCCCTTGTGCAGTCTCTCGATACACTTGCGGTAGAGGTCGATGGCGAACACCTCGAGATTGCCATTATCCTCATTATAGTTGAGCGCCTTAGAATGGAAATCGAAGGCCTGCTTGCGGTGTTATTTCTGTCGTATGTGCAGGTTCGCGTCAGGGTCCCCATTGGGTGCTGCCATTGCGTCGAAGCTTCCACTGGTCGCTGAGAAGTGGCCGTAGTTGCGCTCTTCATGGCGAGCGCTGCGGCCGCCACGAAAAACTAACACGACCACAGTGAACTCAGTAAGCCTGTGCGCTCGCTCCCTTGAAGGACCTTTTCCTTGGAAGAAGTTGATGGCGATGCCTTTGTGCAGTGCCTCGATACCCTTGCGGTAGAAGTCCATGGCCAACACTTTGAGATTGCCATTATTCTCGTCATACTTGAGTGCCTTAGAGTCGAAATCGAAGGCCAGCTTGTGGTGTTGTTTCTGTCGTATGAGCAGATTCGCGTCAGGGTCCCCATTGGACGCTGCCATTGCGTCGGAGCCTCCACTGGTAGTCGAGAGGTGGCCGTAGTGGCACTCGTCATGGCGAGAACTCCGGCCGCCAAAAAAAAACGAACGCGACCACGGTGAACTTACACGTGCAGAGCCATTGCAGTAGCAAGAACACGACGAACACATGGAAGATCGCGTATCCGCCGACGGTCCTCAGCGTGCGTAGTCGAGCAGCGTGGTCGTGGGCGCTGCAGCAGGCGTGTGACGCGGTCTCTAGGGGGTGATGCTAGCTGCTATCTGCACGTAGCCATGCCAATGAACTGGTCAGCCGAGCTCGCGCGCACGTCTTGTCGGTTTCTTTCTTTGCAGAAGAAAACGTTATTTTGATGATGATAGTCGATTGCTATTTGCCACTGCCGAAACAGTTGTGCAAAAGGGCCCTCGGCAGCTTCAAACACGTGTTGAACCTCATCCGCAATTCTGGCGAAATATCTCTGATGCAGCGTGAAATAATTACCGCCGTGTATCACTGAATGAATAACGTAACGAAGATTGAACGCAGACAGGTCGGATCTCTCTGCGTCATCGTATTCCATCAAGATGCTCGTAACAGCAAGCACGTGAACCGGTCTTCGTTTGCTTCATACATATGCGCAATAGTATTCAAAAGTGTTAAATTCCTGTCTATTTAGTGAGCCATACAAAAACTCAAATTTACGTCACCTGAAAACAGAAAAAAATCGCGGGATTGTGTTCGCAAAAAGAAGAGATAAGCTGAAATTTTACAGAAGAAACTAGCGATATCAATGTTCATCACCTAAAAACAATAAATGTAGGACTAATTTGAATATGAAACGCTATTTAGTGTGAATTATGCCATGGAGAACGCTTCATCACGTAGGAAGACGAACGCAGGCGCGAGCAGACCACCGATTTATTCAACGCGTGACCTAAAGCTTATATATTCATAGGTAGCGTAGGAACCAAGTTTGAATATTATTGAAACGTTGATTACAGAAAGATACGCTGATGCCTTCTGTTTGCCATACACCATCGAACCTTCTAACGTTGTGCCTATGCAGCTTGTGATGGTATGTTTATACCGGAAAGTGTTTTGTGAATTTATGGCCTCTTTTTATTTTTTAGAAAAAACACAGGCCTGCGCGCAAGGCGCAGCACACTAAGAGCGAAAGCTAGAAAAGCGGGCTTTCAGAGCCTTTTCCAGACACTCATTGTGTAACTGGTGCACACACTTGCTGGATACCCACTATGGCATTATTAGGAATAATTTCTTGGTAGTATAGCAGCATTCGCTTTGCTATTTTCAGTAATTTCTTTATGAAGCGTTGTATCCGCTAGGCACTTTCAAATAATTTTGTGCCAACTATTCATGCAGTGACTGATGATGAGGATTTCTGCATAAAGTGGGTATGCGCCACAGTTATTAGGTGATCAAAAACAAGCTTTTGTAATGGAATGGGGCATTGGACGACCGACTCGTTATGCTATTTGCATTGTCTGACGCCTGGTTTTTCTTTAGCTATTCTAAAACGCTTCATTACCCATATAACCTGGTTACTTTTCTCGACATCGAGCATGCCCAGGACAAGTTTGTACAGTCCCAAGTACCGGCTTTAGAGCCGGAAATACTAACGCCAAAAACGCACTCCAGGGGCATGATGCTTTAAGTTGCAGAGGCGCCTGTGTTCGATCCCGAAATACTCGTATTTTGCATTTAGAGGAGCTCACACGTCGAGGCTTACTCAATAACTATCGCAACGCTAAAATCAAGTTCGTACCAGATGTTTACTCGGGGGGAATATTGGTCAATACTTGCAGTGTAATTATGTCAGAACTTAAAACTTATTACAAAGATTCGTTCAGCGCCTCTTCTCAAAACGAAAACGAAGGTGGCGTGACGCAGTTTTTGTCATTTGTGACTGCTCTAACTGACGAAGAATGATAATCTAATAGTGCGAAATTCAGTATACAAGAAAAAGAACTTGCCATTGAACAGTTACCACAGTCAAAAACGCCAGGTTCTGATGGAATATACGACAAGTTTCACACAACATTAAAATCAGTCCTGGGCCCTGCACTGCTTGACATTTTCCCGCTGAGTTTGAATGTGGACATACTTCCTCGCTGTTTTACTAAAAGCAATGCTGTCCGAATCACAAAGTGCTCATATGCAGAAAATCTCCCGCCCGTTGATGACTATAGATCAATCACATTGCGCAACGTTGACTACAAAATTTTTCAAAGGTACTTTCAAAAAGACTTTACTTTGCAATGTCACTACACAATGGTGCCCATCAAACGTGAGGCCTAGAAAGTCACTCAATACAGATTAATATAAACCTTTCATGCACAGTATTGGAACATTGTTCACAATCACATGATTACTGGCATTACTACAAGCATAAGGAAATTGATCGAAAATCTCAAGCCTTCTTCTTCCCCCAGGGATGACGGAATTAACGCCAATTTTCTTATAAAAACTGCATTGTTTTCGTGCTTAATACTGTAGAGAATTTTTTTCACAGTCTTTGGACTGTGAAAAATGACTGGAAAATGGGGAAGATGCTTCCAATTCACAAGTCAGGTAACACCAACGATCCCCACATTTATAGACCCATCTCACTAACTAGTGTGCCATGTAAGCTATTAGAACATGCCATTTACTGCAACTTAGTCAACTTTATTGAGAATAATCATTTTTTTACTAACTTTCAACATGGTTTTAGAAACATTTACTCGAGTGAAACTCTGCTCTTGTGCTTTACTAATGATTTGTTCTATGCTATTGATTGTGGTACTTTTATTGATTATGTATATATCGACTTTTCTAAAGCGTTTGACACAGTTTGTCACTAATTACTACTTTTAGAGTTAATTAAACTAAATCTTCACACACACATCTTCAAATGGATTGAGTGCTTCTTACATAACCACGAGCAGTTTGTGAATGCTAATGAATGTAACTCTCCTCCTACTGCCGTAACCTCAGGTGCGCCGCAAGGCTCTGTTTTGGGTCCCTTACTTTTTTAATATATATTAATGAATCGCCTCATAACATTTCCTCCTCCATTGGGTGATTTGCTGATGATTGTGTTATTTACCGTGAAATTTTGACCTCTAACGACATTGACACCCTGCAATCTGACCTAGAAAATATTTCTTTATGGTGTAATAAATGGCTAATGAAACTTAACACAAATATGTGCAAATCAAAGAGAATAGCTTGTAACCCTTCAAAAGTTACGTCCCCCTCGTATCTACTTAATAACATTTCCCTAAACAATATTTCTTCTTACAAGTACCTCGGTGTTAACATTCCTAGCAACCTGTCACGGCAGGCTCACGTTGACCACTTAACATGCAACGCTAATCGAACTCTTGGCTATTTACGTCAAAATTTTTCTCTTGCTCCAATTAACCTAAAGCTTATCCTGTATAAAACAATAGTGCGGCCAAAAATCGAATATGCGTCGTCTATCTAGGATCCTCATATTCACATGCTCATAGGCAACATTGAATCCATTCAGAATCGCTCAGCACGTTTCATATTGTCCAAATACTCTCGAATTGCAAGTGTCACATTATTAAAGGCTCAACTCAATTTGTATATCCTCTCAGAACGACGCAAAAGTTCACGTCCCGGTCTCTTTCATAAAATCTATCACACTAACAGAACCCTCTCTGATTCACTGTTTTTTCCACCAGCCTACATATCAGCACGCAACGACCATCAATAATGGGTGGGGTTCCCTTCTGCCTTACGAACCAGCACTTCAACTCTTTCATTCCTAGAACATGTACTGACTGGAACCACCTTTCCGCATCGATCGCTTCAATCACAGACGCCAACGCGTTCAAATCAGTAATTTCTGAAAGTGCATTATAATTTATTCTAATACTGCTGTTTTGTTTTACTTCTTATTGTTATTTGTTGTCGCACTCCTCTCTGCAATGCCCAGTGCCTTGAGAGTAAATAAATAAAATGAAATGAAAAACTGAGTGAAAGCTTTTGAACGGGTTCGCCAATATTTTCTTGTTCATCTTTTTGAACAAGCTAACATTGGCTCCACAGTATGTAAAGGTGTAAAAGTATGCTACAATGACTTTTCAACCTCCTAATTGTTAATGGCTAGCTTTCAAAACCCATGTTTCTTACCTCGTCTGTGAAACAAGGCTGTTCAGTGTCGTCAATGCTTTTCACCTTTACTTGGAGTCAGTGTGCTTAGTGTAAATAAAATAACAACTTCGGCCGTTCCAGTGCTTATTACATTGAGGTAAAGGTTTTGGCGTATGCGGATAACGTAGCGTTCTTTTGCACAGATTTTTCGAGTATAAAAATGGTGGTGTCAACAATCGGAATATTAGAAAAAATCTCTCGGCACGAATGAACTTTGCTAAAAGCTTCAGACTGTAGTTTGGCTCGCTGTCATATAAACCAACCCTTTTTCAGGGTCGGTTTGTACGTCTACTACTGCTTTATATGAGTACTACTATTACAGCCTACCACTTTCACATCACCTCGTTATCTGCAAGGGTTTAAGCGTGAAGTAAACGACTCAGTGCATTGTCTGACATATTTTCCAATGTATACTTGTTTTCTAGCTCAAGAAAAGACCTATATTATCCTTTACTGGATGAGCTCTTCCCGGCCCCACTTTAACGCTCACTATATATTAGAGGTATGCATGCGGGGACCACTGGCAACTCATAATTACGGAGTTAAACAAGGAGAGCAGAAAAGTAGGTCCTAATATAATCTGAAAAAATGAAAGTAATGTACAGAAACATCCACAAAACAGCGCTTTGAGATAGGTAAGAGTGCATTGAAAGTTGTAAAAGACTATGTCTATTAAGGACAGCTAATAACCGCGTAGCCGAACCGAGACTGAAGTGATTAGAAGAATAAGATTGGGGTGGAGCACATTTGGCAAGCACTGTCAAATTGTGACAGGTAGATTGCCACTATTCCTAAAGAGAAATGTATATAACAGCTGCATCTAGGCGGTACTTAGCTACGGATTGGAAACCTTGAGACTTACAAAGAGGGTTCAGATTAAATTGAGGACAACGCAGCGAGCAATAGAAAGGAAAACGGTAGGTGTAACCTGAAGAGACAAGAATAAAGCACAGTGGATTAGATAACAAACCGGGGTGAAGGATGATATAGTTGAAATAAAGAAGAGTGAATGGACATGGGCCAGAAATGTAGCACGTAGACAGGATAACCTAACCGCTGGTCATTAAGGGTAACTAATTAAATTCTTAGAGAAAGCAGGCGGATTAGAGGGAGACAGAAGATTAGGTGGGCAGATGCGATTATGAAGTTTGCGGGTATAAATTGGCAACAGCGAGCACACGATCGAGTTGACTGACGGAACGCTGGAGGGGCCTTTGTCCTGCAGTGTACTTAGTCAGGCAGATGATGATGATGATGATGATAATGATGATGGTGATGACAATATAATTGAATTTTTGTTCATTGCGTGTTATTATTTGTAACGAAAATAGGTATTTCAACAATAACCAAGAGACTTTTTACAAGATGTATACAGAAACAATGCCTGTCAACTCCTGGTTAAACACCAAATGCATATTTGTATTACCTGCCGCCTCTGCGAAGTTGCGAAAAGAAGAAAACATTGCTTTATTAGTTTTAACGACGCCATCCTTTTCTGGGACATCCTGCAGAATTATTTAAAAACGCTTGGATTTAAATTCTTATACCATCTGTTTTTCGTGCCACCCAAATTCAATGTCTTGCCAGTTGATGCCGTGTTGTTAATAGGCATGTATTTTTATGAAAAACTTGCCTGTTGGATAGGTATGTGGAACCAATTGTGTCCTTGTGATGCCAATTTATACAAATGACTGTGCTGCTAAGAGACTTTTTTGACCAACTGCAATTTCAGTCGGACTCGTATGCCAAGCATAAAGTGTGCTACTCATATACTCCTTTACGAATTGTGTTGTGTGAGATTTAATTTGTAAGGTTCATTGTAGATTTGTCGGCTTGACCCTATGTATGTTGTACGCTAAGTATATACGTACGATACATTTGTAATAAATACCGTGTGAGAAAGAAACAGGCATGGCTCAGTGGTAGAATATGGGACTGGCACGCAGCGAACCTAGATTCAAGCCCCAATGTGTCCTCGGTATTAGTTTTTTTTTATTTTGCGATCGTGGTTACGAAACAAGGTGGCGGCGGTAGATGACTACGACGCCATACGTCGTTTTTCAGCTTTTGCTTTAAATGTACAAGTAAAGACCAAACGACAGTAATGCCGCGGAAAGCATAGGGGATGTCATTGAAGTCATTTCAATGTAAATGTTAATAAAGAAAAGTGGACGAAAAGAAATCTTGTCGCATGTTGGGACCCGGTCGGTGGCAACCTATGTTTTTGTCTACTTCTTTCTTCCCATCTACATTACAATTACTAGTAATGACGTCTCCAATACTTGATCTAGAGTTGTTGTTTGTTTATTCTTAGTATATTATGTGCATACCTGTTGTTCTCCCTTGGATAAATATATTGGTACATTTGTGCCTCTTTCGCCTTTTTTCCTCTAATTGTGCCATTGTGGGCTTGTGTCCCTAGACCAACAAATACGAATTGTACAATTACAAAACTTCTGACAACAAAATCGACATAGCATATGATACCAAACCGTGTGATTCAATGTTTGCGATTATATTGTGAAGGCAGTTCCTTTCTGTTGGAGCATTATGAAAAAATTAATATCTAAATCTTCCATGGTGTCAAAAGTATTCAGCTAGCGTTTTCATTACGCTTTTAACGGGTTATCTTGGATTTAGAGAACGTGTTGCTCATTGAATAATTCGTGCTAAAGTGGTTGTGCAGAAGGTAACGTAAGTGCAACGCCACGAGTTACTCGAGTCAGACACTATCTATCGATGTTCGTCCTTTGAAACTGTTAAAGTGTATGTTGAGTTGGCACTCTGACCCATCACGGTTACCCGAAAAAACATAACTTCCCTCTCCTATTCAAAATTGTCCACCATTGGAATTGGGGATTCCACCATCCACTCTTTCAGTGTATTATGTTGCTGAAATTGTTGGTGGCACATAGTGTATGGTGAATGGATGGTGAATGGCGAGATCCAGCCAGCAATGCTGAAGCGCGAGGCAGCGTCAGAACTAAAGTGACGAGCTGCCAGTAAAAAAATAAAAATAAGTGTATAAAAACAATGTAGAAAGCACGCGTAGAAAAAAATAGGGGCAGCAGCGCGAAATCAAACCAGAACTCGTCGGATACGTAATTGAGCACACGAACCGCTGTGCCACGCCGCCAGATGGCAAGTGGTGTGTTAAAGAAGTAGTGAACTCAACTCACAAATTCACTGTTATCACTTCTGCTTGTCGCTTACTTTAAATGGACGATATCTGCACCTGCTACTAAAGTTTGCACATTTGATAAACCCGAACAACTGCTACGATTGCCATTGTGATAATGGCAGCAGTGCTATATTTATGTTAGAATCTACAACCACGAAAAAACAACACAGTGGACTGAGGAGCAGGTAGAGTTTTTCGGCGGTTACTGCGAAGTTCAACATCCGTTTCTCAGTCTTTCCAAAGGGCGATATCTGTTCAGGCTTTATGACGCTTCTATGTTCATTCGATAGATAAATGGATTGTGATGTTTTTCGCGCAACGCACAGCGCATTCATGCCAGCACCGCTGTTGCTCTGTCGTTAGGAACAACTACATAATGCCTTGGCCAAAACGAATGCAGTGCACCAGAAATAATATACTATTCTAACGGTTCAGTGAGCATACGAATTCATGAGTCTGTGTTTTCCCATAAGAGCCAGTGAAGTGCCGGCTAGTGTGACTGGCGGCTGTCGGTGAGGGGAGGCCTACTTTATGTGGAAGTGCTGCAAGCACGTCGCATCGATGTTTGTCGTTTCTTGCGCGGACATCGTACACAATAAAAAAGGCTTCATTTAGAGTAAATCATTCCACAGCTGTGCTGTATCGTCATTTTGCTTGTCAAAATTGTGTATTCTGAATCCCAGAAGCACTTATAACACTTGTACGAGCTCGGTCAGTAGAACTAAACTTTGGTTGAAATCGTGGTGGTATAGCAGAAGTGTGAAAGTCAAATTCTTTGGGGCTCGTCTCGGCGCAGGTCGAAACGAATGTCGAATGTCGAAACGACACGTGTCGTAACGAAAAGGACGCATGTCGAAACGACGCGTGTCGAAATGACGCATGTCGAAACGAATTTACAAAATCTTATTCATTTGTAGTAAGAATGGCCAAAATGCTCTCAGCGATGCCTGTCGTGGCGAAGAGATGCTACACCTCATCCTGTGTGACTGTCCGTTGTATGACATCCAGAGACTCACTGGCTTCCATTCCTGCGCGCATCGAACGCAGCCAAATGTCTGTGGACAATATTCCTTCAAGTGCTCGATAGAAGACAAAGCAACAAAAGGCGGCAAAAGCTCCGTTAAAATTCCTACGCGACACGGACTTGAGCAAGCGGCTGTAACAGAAATGTCACACACCGCGAAAGACAAGACTGGACTATGATGGAGTGTGGGCGCGTGTGCTGCCGAATGTTCTGTGATTATTTCTCCTCCCTCTCTCGTCTCTATCTTTAATCTCCACCCTTACCCTCCCATGCGAATAATAGCGAACCCGCTGTCTAAAGGCTGGTTAACCTCTCTGCCGTTCTTTTCCTCCTATTTTCCTTCTTTCCTTATGTTTCACGCGTAGTAGCGACATTAACACACTCAGTGGACCCAGTTGCTTTGTGTTTTCTTATCTGTAAACTGTCTCTTATAGTGTCCTAAACTAAGCAGGGAGGGGGGAATGAACAAAAAAGAAAACTGGAGAACTTAACATCTCGTAGATACAGGCGATTATCTAACGAAAGTATGTTTCGCCGTATATTTCGACTAGCGTAAGAAAGATTAACCGGAGAGCAAGCCGCTCATGACTAGGGTGAATGCAGTGCATCGAACGTTTGCTATTACGTTTCCTCTCCACTTGTTTGTCAAGTTGTCGCGCCACGCTTGAACTGATGTAGTGTACGAGCTTCATCGAACCACTTGAAAGCATGGCGTCTCCAGTTAGTCATGGAGCAATCGCTCGAAAATTACAGCACACCCGAAGGCAGGGAATCCACTGGCTCGTGCACGGAACACAATACATCATGCAGATTTACGGGTAGACTTACAATATGCTCATATTTGACCATACACATAGAAAAACACCTACTAAAACGTATTAAGGAAGCCCAGAATCAGCTTAGGCCGCACAAAATTATCTCTTCATGTGATACTTCGGGGCCTTGTATCGGGCCTCTGTGTGAAAGCGTATGCGCCAGAGAGGCTTCTATGTGCGAGCGCGTGGTATATCTTGTTGGCTTACGTACTGAACGGTTGTGTAGCCCGTGATCTCCTAACCACCAGCGTAGCTCTCTCCACTCGGTGCCCTTTGCTCGGACTCCCTCGACCTTATCCCAACCCTTTTAAACGCGAAGCATTTCTAGTGAATTTAAGCAACTTTGAACTTATCTATCTATCTATCTATCTATCTATCTATCTATCTATCTGTCTATCTATCTATCTATCTATCTATCTATCTAAACTGTACACAAAAATAAACCGAGATGGGAGTAAATGACTTGTCCTCTAGTGCACGCCCCGATGGGGGTTTTATAAACACCATCCAGAGGAAGTAAAACATTTACTCCTCAACACTAGGAGGTTCTTGCATGGTGCCGGAAAGGGGGAGGTATTAAAATCTATCGGGGAACTTTTTAAGGTCTGTATAGAAGTAAATTTTTACATCAACCGATAAAAAATTAGGTCAGTAGTCGTACCATGCACAAGCGTAAATTTTATTGCATTACCTTCGAAGCACATAATAATGATTACAGTACACAAACATGCACACAACGTTCACGTAAAGTTACAACACTTATAATCACCACAGCTTGCCACCCGCGCTGCACACCTACGATTCAGTCACCGAGTATATATAGGCACCATAATTTCATCTCCCATGTAGCTCTGAAGGGACCATTTTTGCTCATAATGAAGCGATAAACACACACGGCGTAGGTATGAAGTTGCGGTCACCTGAAGTAAGCATATTAGCACACATGCCTTTTATCATAAGCCTGCCAGATATTCAATGTCTTTTAACTATAGCGAAAGAATTTTATCAGTTTGCACTCTGTCGTACGGGCTGTATTTTCATTAGCAGCACTGTTTGTCAATCCGTAAAATGCACTGAATCATAGAGAACGCCCGAGTGGCCTTGATTGAACTCATCACCGTGGCAAATTAAGCAGCTCAAGCGACGAATAGAGGTGGAACGCCGCTACCGCATCCGAATGCTAGGCCTCACTAACGAGTACGGCACGGTGATTCAATGAATGACACCTGGCGATCACAAGACGCTTTCTGATGAGCAGTAATTACGTCTCGTTATTTTTCCCATGCACATAAATAGGTGTCTGCTATACACACAGTTTAAGCTACGGAGTGATAGACTTAAACTAACTAGGCAATTCGCAATCGCGGCTCCTGTTGCTCACATGCATTGCATGGGCATGCATGCCGTACGCTATCTCTGCGTGTCTCTGACCCTGTTCGGAGCTCGCCTTAACGTTAGCCAATTTACAGCTGTGGTCGAAAAGCGCAGAAGACTGTTATTCATTCCAGCAGCCTTCATTTTTGCAAAAACACATTCTCTGCCTCGCCGGTAGTCGATGCTAGCTCGTAGAGCTCACCCCGGCGGCTGGCGCGCAGTGCGAGCTCTCTACGACGCCGGCTTGATACTGACGGCATAGCTAGGCCTTCTTACCGCTTAGGTGTTGCAGCCGGTGAAATACCGATGACGCTCCGAGAAGCCACCATCGGCGGAGATAGCGCGAGTGCGTCGCCGCCGCAAATCTCACACCGGTAGCCGGCCCGCTTGCCGTGGTCGAGCGAAGCCTACTTCAGACCGCTTCGAAGTTTTACGGCGAAACTCCTGGAGCAATCGCACACGATGACAACAATTTACTTTTGCTACCATTAAATTATTTTTCAAAATTTTTTGGAACTCAGTCCTTTGAAGCGCAGCATTCGCGGCGTTTCATTTAGGAATCGAACTAATATCCAGCGTGGTTAAATCAAGCAAAATATATTGAAATGTTCAGAGTGAACACCAACCGGTCGTCGCAATTCTTGGCTTCACCTATAATTCCGTTGCCTGGCGACAGATGCTCACACGGTCGGCCACACAAAGCACTGGTGTTTCACACCGACGTGCGAACATATGCCCGTATACATACACACAAACACACACACTCGTACATCACGTTCAAAAAGGGTTTTAAAAACTCCGATAGGTAGTTTTAACCACGTGACCTGAAACACTCTGGGGAGTTTAGCAAAGTCATGTTCACAAACTCTGTCATTAGGCAGGGGGCCCTTTACGACGACGTGTACCAAGTTAACCCCCTACCAGGGAGTAAATATTTGGGGCAGGGGAGTTTCGTGGGCTCATGTGCTGAGGAAGCTCCACTTTCAGTTGAATTTTCGTTATAGTCTATCTATCTATCTATCTATCTATCTATCTATCTATTTGCCTAGGACTCTTAGCTCTCCTAGCCGTTTCGATGATGAAATCAATACCGAAATTGATATGGTATAACATGACTGTATCACGAGCAGCAGTCACTAGTCATAACAAAGAAATAATGACACGTATGTTATGCATGTCATAATTTACATGTCATGGTCTCGCTGCTTTTGTGGTGGTTTCCTTCACATGACATCATGCAAAACTGGTAATGTATGATATGACTGCATGGCGAACACAGATGGCAGGCCTTAACGTGAAAATGATGGCATGCATGTCCGATAGGCCATGACTACACGCCTTACGCTCATGGTGCGCTCATGGTTGTTTAGCTAGCTTCACATATTCCAAATTTGGTATTACTTGACGTGATGAAATGATGAAGATATATGAGGGCTGAAAACACGATAATCATGACATGCGTTGTAAGACGACCATTTCTTTAGCTTTGCATGTACCCAATTGGGTATGACGTGATGCGAAAGGACAATAAAGATGAATGACACGTTGAAACATAATATTCATGAAATGCGTGAATCGTAAAACATGGCCCCGCCACGGAGCTCTAGTGGCTAAGGTACTCGGCTTCTGACTCGAAGGTCGCGGGATCGAATCCCGGCTGCGACGGCTGCACTTTCGATGGAGGTGAAAATGTTGTAGGCCTCACATATAAAATGTTGTAGGCCTCACAGCTTCACATATACCAAATTTGGTGTTACGTGATGTGAATGGATGAAGAAGGTACACACATGATTACCAGGACATGCATATTATGTAACAACATGACTACATATACCACGCTCATGACGCTCTCGTGGCCGTTTTGCTAGCTTCATATTTACCAAATTTGGTTTTACGTGACGTGAACGGACGATGAAAGTAAATCACACGTTCAAACATGCTGATGATGATATGCGTGATATATATAGCATGAGTAGATTGCATACATTCATAGCGCACTCACTGCCACTTCGCTAGCTTCACATATCCTAGGTTTGATTGATATGGGGGTTGATATTGTCACAACTCTAGGAGGCAATATGTGGGGTTTAGCGCTCCAAAACCACCATATGATTTTAAGGGACGCCATAGTGGAGGACTCCGAAAACATTTACCACATGGGGTCCGCTAATGTGCACCCAAATAATAGCACACGGGCCTTGAGCATTCGCACCTCCATCGAAAATGCAGCCACCGCAGCCAGAATTCGATCCCGCGACCTGCGGGTCAGCAGCCCAAATTCTTAGCCACTGGACCACCGTGGCGGGGCTATATATTAAGTTTGGTACTATATGACGTAAATGAATTACGAAGTTATACGACTGGTCCAAACATGATATTCATGACATGCGTGTCATTTAAGACCATGACTACATGCCACGCTCATGATAAGCTCGTCGCCGTTTCGCTAGATTTATATGTGGTATCACGCGACGCGAACAGACACGTAGGAAACGACCCGTCCTAACATGATAACATATGGCATGCGTGTCATATAAAACAAGAGTACGTGCTACGCTTCCGGCCACTTCCGGCCACTTCGCTTCCGGCCACTTAGCTAGCTTCATATCAACGCCTCCCTATTTCATCAAGGCCAGACAGATGCGTCCAGTCCAGCAGTCCACCACCGTTTCCTCTAGCTTCTTCCCTGCTCTCACCCATCGCCTAGCCTTCGCGTCTACTTTGCTATCACGGGGGAAGGAACACCCTCTTGCAGTGCCTCACGACGAAATCATGCGAAGTAGTTTTCTGATCACTTGTGTAAAAGATGCGGTGTTTTGAGTTAACTTGTCATCGTTCGTGGCGCTTTGTGGGTAACAAATAGGGAATCGTCACTACAAATACAGTGTCTGGAAATATACTGCCTAGTGTGCTCAGCAATGGCCGGGAGATGGCCCCGCAGCTGATGCCTGCCGGTGGCACGCGCATGGTGCGCCGCTGTGCGAGTGGGTGCATTGGCGTTTAATCCTTGCGCTCCGCAAGCGCTGCGAAGCCTGCAGAAGGCCGAGCCATGCGAGGCCAAGTATTATTTTTCTGCATATTCGGAGTGTTATTTACATAATGCTTTATACGAACTACTCCTTTGCTTACACAGTACTGGCGCTTTGCAATACCAAATAAGGATTATTTCGTGACATACATATCACCATCTGCTAGTGCCCGCAAAAAAAAAAACACACAGGCAGACCCCACGTAACTTGGGAATCAATGCTATGCAAGTTGACTCTGTTGTATTTTAATTATGGAAAACGTTATGAAGTGCACTAAATATATGCGAGAAACTGGATAGTCAACACTAAAACCAGCATTGAAGTTTCACGAACGTTTGGCACTTCTGGCAAATTATTTCGAAGACCTGGCGTGGCTCTATAGTAGAATACTTGGTTTCCACGCAGATTGCTTGGCTTAGATTTCTCTGCTAGGACACAAACGTTTATTATTTGCATTTGTAGGGTCAACGTTGCCAATGCCAGCTTAACACCCGCGTGTTAAAAAAAAGATGTGGCGAGAAGGGTTTATTGGCGTACGAGACGGGATTGTGAACTTATTCATGTCAGTACCAACGAGTCATATTCATCAAACCATCTTACCCGTCCACACTAAATTTGGATTAAACTAAGTTGGTGATTGTGAGGGCACCCAGACGTAGGCGATTTGATAGGTAGATAGACAGACGGACAGACGGACAGACAGACGGACGGATGGACGGACAGATGGACGGAGGGACGGATGGATGGACAGGCGGAAGGAGGGACGGACGGACGGACAGATAGAGAGATAGATGAATGGACAAACGGACGAACAGGCGGATGGACAGATAGACAGACAGACGGACAGATGGAGGGATAGACAGACGGACAGACAGGTGGACGGATAGACAGACAGACGGATGGACGGATAGACAGAATACAGATAGATAGATCGACAGACTTACAGATGGATGGATACACAGGCGGACGGACGGATGGATGGAGAACAGAAAGACGGACGGGCGGACTGACGGACGGACGGATGGACGGACTTGTCGATAGACAGACAATTAGACACATAGTCGGGCGGACGGATAGACAGATGGACAGGTACACAGATAAACGAACGGACAGACAGACAGATAGACGAACGGACAGATAGACAGACGGACAGACGGACGGATACACAGACGGACAGATAGATAGATCGACAGACGGACAGACGGACTTATAGACAGATAGATGGACAGATCGAAAGACGGACAGACGGACCTATAGACAGATAGATGACAGATCGACAGACGGACATCGGACTTATAGACAGATAGACGGACCGACGAATAGACAGACAGACAGACAGACAGACAGACAGACAGACAGACAGACAGACAGACAGACAGACAGACAGACAGACAGATAGATAGATAGATAGATAGATAGATAGATAGATAGATAGATAGATAGATAGATAGATAGATAGATAGATATAGATAGATAGATAGATAGATAGATAGATAGATAGACAGACAGACAGAAAGACAGACAGACAGACAGACAGACAGTGTTGAAGTATCAACACTTAGGGCGAATACTATTCACATTCCACTGGAAGATTGCGACATTTTGATAAATATTATTCATGTCTTGCCTGCGCACTGACTGTTGTGGCTGATTGTCACATTACCTGTTCCCTCGAAAAGATTTCGTTGACCTCAGAAAGGCTGTTAGCTTGTGGGATCACGGCAAGTATGGCTTTTAAATTCGAGAATAACACTGGTATGACAAGATCAGCTATCGACACCGAAGATTTTCTGTTTGCATTACGCTTACTTGACGCGATGTGTACGTGCTTTCTCGGATGTTAACCACGTGATGACTTTGCTCTTGAGGTCTATCCTGAGACTCTTGTGGAGCTTGCTGCTGGCTTGTTGATGTTCCCTCACTTTTATCTTGCTTTTGCTGTCCCTTTGCAGCTTGCGCGTACGTCATTACTTGGTTTGGGCTCTCTGTCAAGGAGGCTATTCAGGGTTCATGGTGTTCATGTTTGGCTCAGGTTCGTCATGCTGCTGCGTGTGACCGTGGATGATGTCATGTTCATATTGAAGAGAAGCCGCCTTGTTCTGTGGGCATCCAGAGAACGAAGCAGCATGGGGCTCAATGCAAGTGGCACACTTAGTTTGTGTTGTAAATTTGCAGTCCTCGTGATGATGGTCTTCCGTGCGTACTGCGCAGCGCCTTGTTCTTCGGCAGTTTTTCGCCAAATGTCCGAACCTCTGACAATTATAGCATCGTCTAGCTGTGCCCAAATATTCCCCAACTGAATGGCTGATAAATCCAAGTAATACTTTCTCTGGAAGAGGTCTGTCATATTTGAATTGTAAAATAGTAATTCTCAGTGAGTGCGATGCTACATTTCCATCGTCTTGCCGTATGTAGCGGGTCTGGCGTCTAGCCATTGTCACTACTGCCACTCTTAAAATTTTCTGTGTGTTGTTCGAAGCCAGGATTCCGGCTCACGAGAGGCTATTTCCGGAAACGTCCACCACGTGCCGCACGACTTGGAACACCCCCCTCGTTCTCGCATTTCTCCTACTACTACCGAGCGGACGGGCTCCGAGAGGAATAGGTACAGTGTAAAACAGGTTTTCCCAAAGCCTGCTGTGTCAGCACGGATACTGTACCAGGGAGTCACCCACCAAGCCCTCTGCCCTGTTCCCCATCTGAGGTTGAATAAAAACAAACGCACTGAGGCAAGATGAGGGAGGGACGCGTCAGAAGAAAAACAAACTGCTGCATGGAGAGGAGTGAACACACAAATAAAGAAACGAAACAACTTAGAATAAGAAATGAACAGCGCTGGACATGGGACGTTGAGAGGACGACAGACGAAAGCTTCCGTCTTTCGTCTTTTGTACTCTCGTCTTCCCGTGTCCAGTGCTATTTGTTCACTTCTTAGTCAGGTACCAACAAGGCAAGGTAGGTGCTTGCAACATACTAGAAAAAGAGGGGCGTTGGGCGCACCACAGGAAATAAACGCAGAGCGGTTACGGGCCTTAAAATCGAATATAGAGGTCAAAGTCGCTGTGACGGCTGTCAATTTTGCCACGTGGCAATTTTATTTTTAAATCTGTTTATAATTTGTTAAACACTTCATCGTATTTGTATTTATGTATGTTGTTCTCAATTCAGGACGTTGAAGCAATTTTCAAACTCTATTTTATTACAATCTTGTAATAGTTTACTACTTTCAACATGGTGTTTAGCGGGCAGTTTGGCTGCAATAA
The DNA here is from genome assembly GCA_013436015.1 of Rhipicephalus annulatus. Taxonomy (NCBI): domain Eukaryota; kingdom Metazoa; phylum Arthropoda; class Arachnida; order Ixodida; family Ixodidae; genus Rhipicephalus; species Rhipicephalus annulatus. The sequence continues at coordinate 799,147 of WOVY01000645.1, forward strand.
ATAAGCATTGCGCTATAGTGTTGTTGTTTGTGCTCACATTTCGTTCTGAGATCTTTTATTTTTTCACTCTGCTTAGCTCTGCCGATCTTTAAGCTCGAACGTTTCCCACAGTTAAGCGCTCAAGTCCTTTTAGATAAACCGGCGCAAAAGCCGCAAAACACAGCGGCCGGCGTGCCGGGCGTCTGAGAGCAGAGGAGGCAGTGGTTTTCCATACACCTTGTTCTCTCCACTGCAACCTCTTATTGAGGCCAGGAAAAGCCACCTACCCCCCGCCATATTCTTCATGGTGAGTGACTTCCTCACTTTCCCTTATGAAGTGGTAGATAGCCAAAGGACGCCTTCCTGTTGAATACCTAGCTCTCCTGATAAAGTGTTTAAGGTGTTTTAAGGTGCTTTAAGGTGTTAAGTTGTTTCAGCTGTTTCAAGGGGCGTGCCGTTCAGCGTAATTGGTAGTAAGCACTTACTTTCTGCGACGCGGTTCTTACCAGTTGTCTTGCCTCCTTCCCGATTACACTGAACTGCAGACAACTTGAAGCAGTGAACAGCTGAGCCTTGAAGGTTCCATTAACTGGAAGTGCTGTAGCAGACGACGCGTTGTTTTTCTATTCTCCTGTTTTTTCTTACTCATGAACGGTTCAGGAGTAGGTCAGTGTACCAGCAAGTAGTTCTTCTTGCCTGTGCCAGGGTGGACTACCTTTCTTAACCAAGGAAGACTACTTCCCATTTTAACCTCTTAACTCCTCTCCTCCTCTCTCTTCCTATTCCTGTTATACTTTTTCGCCAAACCTGCTAAGCCGTGACTCCAATACAGAAGGCACAAACAAGCGTCCTCGCATTTCTTTTCCTATAATAATAGACTACTCATATTATATATAATCTGGACCAGCCATACACGGCGTCGCAGGCTGAGGACTTCCTTCTCAAGCTCGGTAGAGTTCATGACCTTGCTAACAATACAAGTATGTGCATTTGCGGAGAACTTATAGTACACGAAGAAGTCACGCCCTGCCAATAATACTTTTTTGTCACCGGTAGTATATTAAATTTATAATTTCAGCTGCGATGATTATATAGGGCATCAATCAAATGTTTGTCCACCAATTAATTAGCGATCTTATATTTTGCTCCCTTTTTATGTGATGTCACTGAGAGTTGCTCTGCAATATGGCGGTCACCGTCACTTTTTATTGTGCACATAGAGTGCACGTTCAGCCAATAACTTAGAGTCGGTTGGTCCCCGAGTTCTTTTGTGCTCTCTCCGCTTTCTTCCGTTCACCTGCCGCGTCGAAGAGGCAAAGGGGAAGATAAAGGAAAGCGCAGCGGCACCGGCACTATATTGTATTGCGGTAACATGTTTTCTTGCTCCGCGCGTCTTCATATAACGCAGCTTCTAGTATAAGCCTCCAGAGCACCTTCTGCATTACCCATCAAGTTAGCAGGACTAGTGCAGTTGCAGAATGCCCTAGGGTCTCTACGAAAAGCAACAGCAATGTTAAGCGGTTTTCGGTCATACCGAACACTCTTTCTTCACTCGTATTTGATTCTTCATTGGCCGCAGTATAGCGAATTCTTAAGGCAGTCAGATAATCATGTTTGATATAGAAATACTTTGGAGGGGAGACGTTGGGTACATTGGCTGAGAAGAAATAAAACTGATTTCGCCTTTTATTCATCTTAAGTGAGCGTATAAGGAACCCCGTGTTATTTACTTTTTGTTCTTACCATATAAGCCGATACGGCACAAAGTCCAAGCTTCGTTGTCCTAACGTGGCTACTGCGTAGTGCACGCTAAATGTAGACACTTTATTGTACCCGATGTACAATACGTTTGAATAAATTGCTAAGCTCTGACTTGCTCGCATATTCATCTCTAACGCGTGTCTGTATTGTAAATTAATACTGTGAGCAAATTGCAGTAAAGTAGATAGGTGGGCGAGTTGGGACTGACGCATATTGAAAACTTTTCAGCGCGAACGCAACGGTTCTTTGACAATACTGTAATCGTGCCCAAACCTAGTGATAGAAGGGCAAGGAACTCCCGAAAGCGTAATTCATAAAAGAGGTGGGGGAAGTTTGCATATCTGCGCCATCCGTTTGCCTTTCGGAATGGGACCTACGTAGCCTAATAAATTGAATTTGCACTTTAATTCAATAAAACTTTAGTTTATAGACAGCGCCTGTTTTGTCTAGTTCCTTCTTTATGCTCAGTCCCGTTCGAGCTGAAATTTTGAATGAGAAAAACATTATTGAAATTATCAAAACAATGTCAAGAAAGTGTGCGTATCAGTCCCTGATGCAGCTTCTAGATCACTGTGCGATTTGTAAAATTCTTAGTTCACACAGGTGCTGTTGAACAAAACTATGACTGCCTCTTGTGCCGACATTACTCAAGTCACGTCCCTGTGAGACCACCTGTGAGTGAGAAGGTATATAACAGCGCAAATACAGGGACTTGTTGAACGATTTGAATGAGTCTATAGTAAGAAATGCAGCGCTTGCGTCAATAGTACTTTTCATGTAAACTTCTCTTTGTGCACTTTTTACCTACCATCTTGTATCAAATCTAGCTAGTCCAATTTTCAATATAAATCTAGTCCTAGATAGCACGAAAAAGATTCCGGAATAAGCAAAATATTTCAATCAGTGATTTTCATTTCATTTATTGTACCGTACCGAAAGAGCTCATTGTATTGTACCACAAGAGCTTTAGTCTCTGGTGGCGAGACTGGAGTTCGTGCTGAAGAGGCAGGAGTAGACACGGACGGTGCTCACGGCAGTGCGTGCTCTCCCTCAGCGCGATTGATAAATCACCATACTGATGATGATTTTCTTTCCAATGACATAAATGTATTGCCGTACTACCTTAACTTGACAGGCCTGACCTTCTCATTGTTGTGCCTAAGCATTTGCAGCACTATGTCCTCACCGAACTTTAGCGCGCTCCCACAGCAATACACCTTGGCGGGCTTCGCACGTAGGGCGTCGTTTCTTCTAGTCAGGCCTTGTTCGCTCGGTACGCCGATACGTTGCCACGTATGAGTTTCGCCAACGTCGCAAAACACTGTCGCTGCTACCCGCTGGCCATATTCAACAAATAGACATACCCGCAGAACCGTTTTGCCGTGTTGGGTTAGACCTGCTTGGTTCTTTTCACACACCAAGATGAGGAAGCAAATGTATAGCCATGAATATAGATTACGCTACACGCTGCGCCATTACGCGAGCGCTAGCGACAACCTGCGCAACTGATGTCGCTAACTTTTTGTTACGGGACTTTATATTGGTTCACGGTGCCCCGAGATAACCCCTTCCAGACCATGGCTGTGCATTTCTATCCCAAGTCACCGCCGATATCCTGAATTCTGATTCCCCGCAACACACACTGACAGGGGCGTACCAACTTTTTCGCGAGGATGGGGGTGAACCCAACACACTCTTCAGCTGATATATATATATATATATATATATGTGACGCGTCACATATATATATATATATATATTCCCTGATGTAGGGAGGACCACTCCCGAAACTGTTGGGAAATAAATATATTTATCCTTGTTGACAATGCTCCCGTTGTGCCATATCCCATATATATATATATATATATATATATATATATATATATATATATATATATTGTCGCGGTACAGCGCGAACCAAAGGCAGATAAACGTTGACACAGCGACTCTCAGCAGCCGAACAGCAAGATCGCCTTCTTTATCTTCAATCAGCCAGTGCTCCACTACGTGGTGCCCGCCAAATCCCCTTACCGTCGTTTTGGTCCACCAGTACACACGCGTCATTTGCCCCCCCCCCCTCTTAATGAGCATCGCCCCGATGCTAAACCAGTAGCGCAGTTTTTTTTTGTCTGTTCTTTAGGAAGTGTCTTGCGCAGTCACTACCTTTCATAAGGCTTCATGCGCACAACGTGAACGAATTCAGGACGGTTATGGCGAAGCCTCGTACTATATGAACTTTCGGGAACGACCTCGTAAGTAACATCACTCAGTCGTCGCAGTCCTAGATATGGTCCAAAGTATCTCCTTAGGAGCTTTTCAGAGAGTCCTCGTTTCCGTATGGGCGTCCAAACCCATACTCTGTCGCCGGTCTGGTAAACGACTGTTCTGCGGCGAGAATTGTAGCGGCTCGCGTCGTACTCTTGTTGTTGCTGGATTCGCAGGCGTGCTAGTTGCCTTGCTTCTTCCGCTCGTTCTGTAAACATCTCGGCGTCCGGTTCGATGTCGTCGCATTCGTGCGCTAGCATCGCATTTAAACATGGTTCGTACTTCCCTTCCGTGAATTAGGCTGAACGGGGTCATCTGGGTTGTTTCTTGCTTGGCAGTGTTGTATGCAAACGTGATATATGGCAAGATTTTGTCCCAATTTTTGTGTTCGACGTCTACGTACATTGAAAGCATGTCTTCAATTGTTTTGTTCAGACGCTCTGTAAGCCCGTTCGTTTGCGGGTGGTAGGCGGTGGTCTTACGATGGGTTGTTCCACTCAGCTTGAGGACTTGTTCCAAAAGAGCTGCCGTAAATGCGGTCCCTCTGTCTGTGATTACGACGCTTGGTGCACCATGCCGCAGGACAACGTTCTCGATGAAAAATTGTGCCACCTCCGCTGCTGTACCTCTCCGGATAGCCTTTGTTTCAGCATAACGGGTAGGGTAATCAGTCGCGACAATAACTCAGCAGTTCCGAGCCGTAGAAGTAGGAGGTGGGCCCAAAATATCCATGCCAATCTGGTCGAATGGTGTTCTTGGGACCTGCACGGGCTGCAGGAGGCCAGCTGGTTTAGTCGGCGGTGACTTCCGTCGCTGGCAGTCGAGGCAAGTACGAACCCGGCGTTTTACGGCTATGGTCAGTCTTGGCCAGAAGTAGCGCTGCCGTACTCTGGCCAACGTTCTTGTGTAACCTAGGTGGCCTGAAGTCACCTCGTTGTGGCATGCTTCGAGTACTTCGGAGCGAAGGGCTGCTGGGATGACGAGCAAATACGCAGATCCTGTCGAAGAGAAGTTTTTTTTGTATAGTACTCCGCTCCGTAAGCAAAATGATGACAGCGCTTTTACGAAAACATTTGGTGCCTTCTGAGATCTTCCCTCCAGGTAATTAATTAGGGCAAGTAACTCAGGGTCGCCACGTTGTTGCTGTGCAATAGCGGTTGAATAAAGCACACCGAGAAGAGCTGTTTCCTCCTCATCAGATAGAGTTGCCGATTCAATGGGTGAGCGTGATAGACAGTCGGCGTCCATGTGGCGCTTTCCTGACTTGTGTACGACAGTCATGTCGTACTCCTGCAGCCTGAGACTCCAACGCGCTAATCTCCCGGTAGGATCTTTAAGGTTTGTCAACTAACACAGTGAGTGGTGGTCGCTGATGACTTTGAAAGGGCGGCCGTATAAATACGGGCGAAATTTTGTGACCGCCCATACCACGGCGAGGCATGCCTTCTCAGTCGTGGAGTAATTAGTTTCGGCGCGTGTTAGTGTTCGGCTTGCATAGGCGATTACTCTTTCTGTGCCCTCTTGCAGCTGCACAAGCACAGCTCCCAAACCAATATTGCTGGCATCAGTGTGTAGCATCGTTGGGGCTTTCTCATCAAAATGGGCAAGCACTGGAGGCGTCTGTAGTCGCTGGCGGAGATTCTTGAAAGCAACTTCCTCTTCGTTGCTCCATTGGAAAGCAACGTCTTCTCTCGTGAGGCGGGTCAACGGCGATGCGATGCCTGCGAAGTCCGCAATGAATCGTCTACAATACGCACATAGTCCGAGGAATCGTCGGACAGCCTTCTTATTAGTCGGCACCGGGAACTTTGCAACAGCTGCGATCTTTTCAGGATCTGGACGAACGCCTGCGTGACTGACAACGTGGCCAAGAAATTGCAGCTCTTCATAGCAAAAGTGGCACTTTTCAGGCTTCAACGTCAATCCCGCAGACCGTATGGCTTGTAAAACTGCCTCAAGTCTTTTAAGGTGCTGGTCAAATGTTGCGGCGAAAACTACGACATCATCAAAGTAGACCAAGCAGGTTTTCCACTTCAACCCAGAAAGTACGGTATCCATAAGTCTTTGAAAGGTAGCAGACGCTGAACATAAACCAAAGGGCAAGACTTTAAATTCATATAAGCCATCTGGTGTCACAAAAGCAGTCTTCTTGTGGTCTCTTGGGTCTACCTCAATTTGCCAATACCCACTCCTTAAGTCCATCGATGAAAAGTCACGAGCATGTCGAAGTCTGTCGAGAGAGTCATTTATACGAGGAAGTGGATACACATCTCTCTTTGTCACCTGATTGAGTTTTTGGTAATCTACACAGAAGCGCAGACTGCCATCTTTTTTTAACGAGGACTACAGGTGACGCCCAGAGGCTTTTTGAGGGCTGAATGACGTCATCTTCTAACATTTTGTCGACTTGCTCTTGTATCACTTCGCGTTCCTTTGCAGCCACGCGATAGGGGTTTTGGTGAATTGGTCTCGCCATGTCTTCGGTAATTGTCCTATGCTTGGTTAGAGGCATGCGGCCAACTCTTGATGTTGTCGAAATGCAGTCTTTGAATTCGGCCAGTAGCTCAAGAAGCCTCTTTCGCTCGTTCTTAGGCAAAGTAGTGCTAACGTCAAGAACTGGTGTCGAATCAAGTTTTGGCGCCTCGTCGACTACTGCCAAGCAGCCTTCTGCGTCTGTGATATTGTCGAAGTAAGTGACGGCCATGCCTTTTGGAAGGTGCGGTCGCTCATCACTAAAATTTGTCAGAAGCAAGTCCGTGCGTCCAGCGGCTACACTGACGATACCTCTTGCGACGGAAATGCCATGTGTGAAGAGGAGCGAGGTTATTCGGTCTGCTACTCCTTCGCCGTCAAACTGGACAGCGGCTGCCACAGAAACAAGCGTGCATGACCGAGGAGGGAGAACCACATCGTCATCAGTTAGACGCAATTATTTTGGTCGCGCCTGTGCACAATCAGGTGCGCCCGAACTGTTGCGGAATGTAATCAAACTGTCTGGGATATTGATGACGGCGCCGTGCTCTCGTAAGACGTCCATACGAATAATTAGATCCTTGCAGCATGCGGCGAGAACGACGAACGACGCAACGAAAGAAGAACCTTCAATGTCAATTCTCGCTGTGCATCTTCCAGAGGGCATCAATAACTGACCACCTGCCGTCCTTATTTGAGGGCCTGTCCACGGTGTCTTCACTTTCTTGAGGCGGATGGCGAGGTCCTGACTGATGATAGAAAAGTTGGCACCGGTGTCTACTAAGGCTGTTACTTTCTGGCCGTCAAGAAAAACACTCAGGTCAGCGGTCACAATGTCGTCGCTCTCACGTCTTGTCGGATTTACAGCGTCGTGTAATGGGGGCTTTTCGTCGTCATCTTCATGGCCTGCAACCTTACCCCCGAAGGTCGCCGCCCTCAGTTTCCCCGTCGCGGGCTGGGTGACCTTCTTGCGTTAAGGTCCGCGGAGGTACGTCGGTGTGATGAAGGTGAATGAGCGGGAGAAGGAGAGCGGGAGTGACGTCCCAAACTTGGCTGGCGGGTAGGTATTGCCTCCTCGTCAGAAGTACGGTATTCGTAAACGTGAGAACGGGCTCCATAGAAAGAGGCGTCCTCCCGGCGTGGTATGTATTCTTCGTACGCACGTCGATCGTCAGACCATGTTCGAAGAGAGCGGAACGGATCACTGCGGTGCCAGCAATGACGGGCAATATGACCTGCACCTCCGCAGTTAAAGCATAGTGGACGTCGATCGATTGTGCGCCATGCGCGTGTTCTTCGGAGCGGTAGACGTCTGAGCCTCCCTTCTTGTGACGATGTCCATGGTGCTGCTGTGGACGCCTGGTGGTACGTCGGTTGGCTTGGCGGTCGGCTCAGGGTCTGCTCTTGCCGCGGTCACCAAGGGGCCGTCGACACTGGGTGATATGGCGGCGATGTACCAGATGGTGAACGTCGCAGAGCATCGGCATAGCTCATGGGACGGTGCTCGTCACCAGGAGCAGCGGTAGAAAATGCGAGGCGGATTTCGTCGCGTACCAGTTCAGCGACGGACGCAACGAGGATTTGAGCCACTGGATTCCGGAACTTTTGCAGTTCTTCGCGAACTATCTCCCTAATGAGGTCTCGCAGGGAGCTTTGATCCTCAGGTATGGCGGAAGCATTGATTGGGGCGCTGCTAGACATTCGATGATACTGCCTGCCTCGTTGATGGAGCGCCCGCCCGCTCGATAGCCGTAGCCTCCTTGATGAAGTCAACTACGGTACTTGGAGGGTGGCGCAGTAGCCCGGCGAAAAGTTGCTCCTTAACGCCGCGCATGAGGTAGCTCAACTTCCTATCTTCACTCATGTTCAGGTCAGCTCGACGAAAAAGACGAGTCATATCTTCAGCAAACATAGTAACGCTTTCATTGGGTTTTCGAACCAGTAGCTCCAACAGCTGCTGCGCACGGTTGCATCGATCGACATTGGTGAACGTATCGACAAGCTGTTGCCGGAAGTCGCCCCAAGTTAACAGACTGGCTTCTCTGTTCTCATACCAAATTTTCGCACCGCCGTCAAGGTAGAAATAGGCGCGTGAGAGCTTTTCTTGTTCAGGCCATAGATTAATCTTGGCGACACGCTCGTAGTGCTCAAGCCAGTCCTCCACGTCTTCATGGGCGCCGCCACTAAAGTGATAGGGAACCAGCGGTTGAAAGATGGTTACCTGTGAAGGCTGTGTTTGCGGGGGGCCTTGACGCGCTGGTTGCAGACTGGCGTTGGCCATTTGGAGAGGTAATCGACACTTGCGAGATTCCGTGGAAGGCGTGAACTCTGGAGCGAGGCCTATCAGCCGCCGACTGAACAGGTGCACGGGAGTTGCAATGGGTGACAATGCGTCCGAGCTAGATGAACGGCTCCCAGAGGGAGTATGGAGCATTAGGTAGGGTTGCGTCCCAGCACTTCCACCAGTGTCGCGGTACAGCACGAACCAAAGGCAGATAAACGTTGACACAGCGACTCTCAGCAGCCGAACAGCAAGATCGCCTTCTTTATCTTATCGTCGTTTTGGTACACCAGTACACACGCGTCAATATATATATATATATATATATATATATATATATATATATATATATATATATATATATATATATACGGTGAATCTGTGAAATTTGTGCTGCTCATTACAGAGCATTCACAATAAACAGAGAATTCACTCGCTGAACAATGCCTAAAGCTTTTTTGTGGTAGTCGCAGATCATCTTCATCTAAATAATATTTTGGTAGGCTAGCTGCTGCACACATTACCAGCGGCTACGTATAGCCCCTGCCGAGATTCAACAATATGAGTATAAAAAGTACTTTTAGTTGCAGCGTCAAGGCGTTTAGTAGTTACTGCACGCACACATCGCTGAGCTCGTCCTTGCTGAGAGAAAGAGAGAGGAAGAAAGCGAAATAAGGAGTGCTTATTCAAAAGACAATTCAAGTTGAATAAAAACCAACTAGCCCGACTCTCAATTAAGCCTACATAGTGGCAAAAACCATAGTCTTACCCCTTCCACTTGGTGCGGTGGCTCAAATTAGGGGCAAGCTTAATAGCTGAGCTTCCCTCTGTGCTCAAACCCACCGCTTTATTCGTCACCACTTTGTGAGCTGCCACTAACGCTCCAAGTTACCATAAGCAAGGTTGATCAGGTTCATCGATGACTAAAGCGAAAACCCTTTTTTCGCGCTTCCAAGTAACACTTACAGATGCGAGTGGATGCGAATGAGCAAACTTTATGGAATGATCGAATCATTTGCTGCTTAACGAAAATGTTTTCTTTGATCGAAAGAAATATCATCACCACTGCTTTGACAAAGTTGCTGTGACATTGTCGAGGGGTGGATTGAGATCAGTAAAGGGTGGTTTCAGAAAACACGATCAATCACTGTCTTTCAGACCCTTCGGATTGCATAGGTGTGATATTAGCTGAGGCAAGTGTGTCGTGGGTTGGTGAGTTACGACCTGCTCCCGATTTGCAGCTTCTGCGTCTATGGGCATCTCGCCGTCAAGCAGAAGTGACATGAAAACGTGACCCTACCGGAATGGCAATCAGGTTGGAAGCCCAACGCCTTCAAGCAGCAGATCAATGCCATTAACGCCACCTAGAACGCGGACATTGGATGAACTAGTGCTCCTCACTTCAGCCTTAGGCGTCTATTTCCTATATTGGCGCTCCTTCCAAGCCATGAATTGTGGTCGGCGGCTTCCTGACCCTGCAGCCTGCAGCCTACTAGCCTCAGGCCAGACTCAAGCCGTATTCACTGACACTGTCGCCTACACATTCTTTCCTGTTGTCACAGGTCCCGTTAATTAGGGAGGCGATCGCCGGGCTAATTCCAAGGGCCGAAGTATCGGCCCCCCGAAACGCACCACGAAAGCGTGGACAATTTAGAAGTGGTCCTTTTTGGCGTGCCAGCGGACGCCGGCTGTGGCCCAAAGAACAAGTCAGAGCCGAGAGTTGATAAACAAACAAACTTCTATTCTCAATAATGGCACATCAAAAACAATACACAAGTATGCACACTACATAATAGTTGAGTACAATATGTCACCAATCAAACAACGTACTACACAGTACAATCAGCCACACTCGAAACAACGGACACAGACAACGATACGCTCTACAATACAGTCGCGTGCAATAATCAACCAAGACACCTAAAGACTAAAGATATAGAAACCTATCCGGTCCAAAATTCTTGGAACAAAAGTCTGGATGATACTCTTCGGAGAATCACTCACTCAAAGTCTAGCGTTGTTGCCGTTCCGCTGCCCCCCGAAGTTTCTCTTTCAGGAAAACTCTGTCATTCTGCTGCTCCCGAAGTTACTCTTCCAGGCAACCTCGCGTCTTTAAGTGCTCCCGAAGTTTCACTTCCAGGAAACCTCGCGTCCTCAAGTGCTCCCAAAGTTTCTCTTCCAGGAAACCTCGCGTCTTCAATTGGCCACTCTCCAAGCTTCAAACTTCTTAGCCGGAAACACGTCGGCTTCACACACGCAGCTGTTGCCACGCGTCTTCGCTCGATAGCGGTAAACACACACTCTTGCCTGTAGCTCGAGTCGTCACCCCTCAGGTGGAAATCATCTTCTTCTCCTACTTTGTCTCTATGGACAAAACCTTCGCCGACCACACGGCGGAATCCCCACGTGCTCTGGCGCTAACTTCCGTCTTCTCTTGATATCTCGTCTCGGCTGCTCGATTAAGTACCTTCCACGCAAGATTCCAGAAAGTTCTCATCATTTCTTCGGTGCGATGCGCCGCGAAGGCTGGGGTAAAGGTCGAGACGATACGAGGGCCGTCCGCGACCGATGACTCAACCCGGCATCACCACGCTTCTTTCCATCTAGAAAATTCGAGGCCTTGCTCGGCCGCTGATGTGGGGTGAGGAGGTTCGTCGGCGAACCTACGCTTCCGAGGGGAGAGGGTCGCCGCCCGGGGAGTCTTTCGATGCTTTCTTTCTTTTTTTATCGTTGACCTCGCGGCGTCTCTCCCGCGCTTTATCGCGGGAATTTGGCGGCGCGCCCCTTTTGAGCGCTCTTTTGTGACACTGCCCTCCACTTTAAGAATATTATCTCATAATATTCAAAAACACACAAACGAGCGCGAACAGTCCCCACACTCTCAAAGACTGTAACATAGTCCGTCGCTCATGACACGTCACATTCACATTAGATCACTCAATACAATTGTACATCGTAATTCAATCTCACAACACATGAAATATAACCACAGGTACATGAGTACAACACTCCATCACATACTTCAAGCAATACAAATGTACAAAGGTCTGTCTTTACAACAATTGTACCATACTATACATCCCATCACTGTAACAAAAATTTTGATTCACTCGACATACAGTGGTGACACAGGGCAACAACCACATTAACTTAACATATAGCACTGTCAAACACATTCCGAATCGACCTCGACACCTATCCGGTGCATTTCTAGTGGCGCTTGCGCCCTTTCTTGCGGTGCTCTCTCGGTCCCTTCTTATTGTTTTCGCTCGTTTTGTTCCGACGAGCCCCTTCCAACGACGGTATCTGAGGTGGCGTCTCAGCCATCGTTGTCACTTCCGACACTGCTAGTGGGTCATGACACTCAACCGATCCTGTCCGGTTATTCACCCGCTTGTTCATGTCCCGCCATTTGGCCTGGCTGGCCGACTCCGTCATCTTTACATTGTCGGTCAGTTGAGGTCGAGCCGACGTAAGCCCAGCTGCCCAGCACGTGAACTCATTCAACACGATCATCTTCTCATTCACTGTCTCTTGCACCGCGGCTTCACCTTGGGCTCGAGTAGGATCCGTCACGGGATGCTCCTCCACTGTATCTCGCGGTCGCTGGGTTGGCGAGGGCTCTATCTTAGGGTCTTCTTCCACTCGTACTGGATCATTCGTCCCTCGCGCCCCGTCGATGTTTCCGATGACGAGGTCGTACAAGGGGGTCGTCATGCATAGAGCGTTAACCTTCCCGCTGAAGTACGGGGTTTCTACCTCAATCTCTGCCTCGGGAAGCATCTGAACCGTACTGTAAATTAGGCAAGCTGGTTTCGTTTTGCCTGTTAACTCACTTTCCCGTACCAAATTTCTCCGCACGATAACAGTGGAGCTGCCGGTATCTCTTAACACCGTAACCTTCTTGCCCGCAACTTTTCCAGACAGCGTTGGCATTCCCTTCGTAACACCGGTTGGCTGTTTTGACACTACAGCACCCACAATGGAAATTTTCTCCCCATTTTCAACTCTACGAATCCATCGGTGGCGGCATTATTACCGGATTTTGGTGCCGCTTGCACAAAGAATACCTGGTGAGTTTGACTTGCTCCGTTGCGACATGCGTCTGCTTTGTGCCCAGTCTGACCACACTTAAAACATTTTACTACCGTAGGGCTCATAAAGTTAGTACGACAGTTGCTCGCGCGATGACCCACTCGGTTACACAGAAAACATCGCGGAACACTCTCTGGTGCACGGTTTTTTTGTTCGGGTGCCAAATTCTTCGAATCTTCGGGACACTCCTTCTTGACCTTGCCAAATTAGTCCCACCTTGCGCTTCCAAGAATTGATCAGCTAATTCAAGCATGTCTTCAAGTGACTTAGCTCTCCTTTCTTTCAAGTACAGCGACAGGCTTGGGTGGCAACTAGTAAAAAATTGTTCTCTAATTAACTCTCTAAGCTCATCGTACTCTTGCGCTGTCCCTGAAAGTTCAATCATTCTGTCGAAATAATGGCAAAGTCGGGCGGCATACTGCGTAGCCATCTCACCATCAGCTGGCTTTCCTGTCCGAAATCTGTTCCGCAATCCTTCCACAGTGAATCTAAATCGCGTCAGCAAAGGAGCTTTCACCTTTGCGTAGTTGGCTGCATCAGTCGGCGTCAGCCTACCGTACACACTGAGCGCTTCACCACTCAAGCAAGTACTGAAAGCAGTTGCCCAATGATGTTCCGGCCAATTATGGCTCCTTGCACTCGTCTCAAATCTGTGAAGGTACGCGTCAAGGTCGTCCTTCCTTTCATCAAACGCTACGAGCAGCTTGCTTGGGTTCAAGCGGAAGCCATGATCTTCCCGTTCGCTGCTTTCAACTCTAACTTGGACGGGAGTTTCACTTCGCTGTTGCAAATGGAGCCGCTCGAGTTCCATCTCGTGCTGCCGCTGCCGTTCCCTTTCAGCCATCTCCGCTTCTTTTTCTTCTTTCAGCTGTCGCTCCCTCGCTTCTCTTTCTTCTCTCGCCCTTTCGGCTGCCAACTTCTCTCTCTCCAGCTCCAATTTCAATTGCTGCTCTCTTTCTTCTCTCAGCTGTCGCTCCTTTGCCTCTCTTTCTTTTTTCGCCCTTTCAGCTGCCTGCTTTTCTCTCTCCAATTCCAACTTCAATTGTTGCTCTCTTTCTTCCTTCAGCTGTCGCTCCTTTGCCTCTCTTTCTTCTTTCTCTCTTGCAGCTGCCAACCTCTCTCTCTCCAACTCATCTGCTTTTTCTTCCTTGGCCCTCTCAGCTGCCAACCTCTCTCTCTCTCCAACTCAGCTGCTTTTTCTTCCTTGGCTCTCTCAGCTGCCAACCTCTCTCTCTCCAACTCAGCTTCTTTTTCCGCTTTGGCTCTTTCGACCACCAGCCTTTCTTTTTCCAGCTCAGCTGCCTTTTCTTCTTTGGCCCTCTCTTTTTCTTCTTTTTCCTTCTGGGTGACCCACTTCCGTAGTTCGGCGCCAGAAAGACCCATCTTCTCACCAAGAGCTACTAACTTTTCGAGATCCATGGTGTCTCGCAGATAAAGTGTGGCCGTGTGCAAAAAGTATCTGCCTAAATCAACCTATCGGAACACTCTCCTGCACTCGTTAACGAGAACACCGAGCAACACACAAAATCGTTCCGAAAGCACTATCAACAACTCGAGGCTCTTTCTCACTACTTTGGACACACTGTGCACCAAAAGGTCCTGTCGCAGACGCCAGATTAATTGTCACAGGTCTCGTTGAATAGGGAGGTGATAGCGTGGCTAATTCCAAGGGCCGAAGTAACGGCCCCCTGAACCGCACCACGAACGCGTGGACGATTCAGAAGTGGTCCTTTTTGGCACGCCAGCGGACGCCGGCTGTGTCCCAAAGAACAAGTCAGAGCCGAGAGTTGATAACCAAACAAAACTATATTCTCAATAATGGCAAATCGAAAACAATACACAAGTATGCACACTCCACAATAGTTGAGTACAATATGTCACCAATCAAACAACGTACTACACAGTACAATCAGCCACACTCGAAACAACGGACACAGACAACGATACGCTCTACAATGCAGTCGCATGCATTAAACAACCAAGACACTTAAAGACTAAAGAGATAGAAACCTATCCAGTCCAAAGTTCTTGAAACAAAAGTCTGGATGATACTCTTCCGAGAATCACTCACTCAAAGTCCAGCGTTGTTGCCGTTCTGCTGCCCCCCAAAGTTTCTCTTCCAGGAAACCTCTGTCGTTCTGCTGCTCCCGAAGTTACTCTTCAAGGAAACCTCGCGTCTTCAAGTGCTCCCGAAGTTTCTCTTCCGAGAAACCTCGCGTCTTCAATTGACCACTCTCCAAGCTTCAAACTTCTTCGCCGGAAACACGTCGGCTTCACACACGCAGCTGTTGCCACGCGTCTTTGCTTGATAGCGGTAAACACACACTCTTGCCTGTAGCTCGAGTCGTCACCCCTCAGGTGGAAATCATCTTCTTCTCCTACTTTGTCTCTATGGACAAAACCTTCGCCGACCACACGGCGGAATCCCCACGCGCTCTGGCGCTAACTTCCGTCTTCTCTTGATATCTCGTCTCGGCTGCTCGATTAAGTACCTTCCACGCAAGATTCCAGAAAGTTCTCATCATTTCTTCGGTGCGATGCGCCGCGAAGGCTGGGGTAAAGGTCGAGACGATACGAGGGCCGTCCGCGACGGATGACTCAACCCGGCATCACCACGCCCCTTTCCATCTAGAAATTTCGAGGCCTTGCTCGGCCGCCGATGTGGATTGAGGAGGTTCGTCGGCGAACCTACGCTTCCGAGGGTAGAGGGTCGCCGCCCGGGGAGTCTTTAGATGCTTTTTTCTTTTTTTATCATTGACCTCGTGGCGTCTCTCCTGCGCTTTATCGCAAGAATTTGGCGGCGCGCCCCTTTTGAGTGCTCGTTTTGTGACACCTGTGTTAAACATGGCTCCACCTCTTTTCACGGCTCAGAGCTGCTTTTCGGTTTATGCAGGTGTGTTTCCCACTCTTACCGATGTATAGGGAATGCAGGCTGATTTCACTTGGCCAAATTTTTATCAGCAATAGACCTATCAAATCTGCGCAAACCATTGGGACCAGGTGGCATACCTTATGGACTTTACAAAAATATTGAAGGCAACCTTCTACTTGGCCTGTTAGAGGCAATAACCAAATCTTGGGCTACTTTACCATTACTGACTATTGGCGGCATGCCTAATTGGTCGCCATTCCTAAAGCAGGAGAACCTCCAGAAAATATTGAACAGATGCGTCCGCTAGTTTTCACGTTAAAATTGGGCAAACACACAGAGCGTATGCTAGCGACACGCATTATGTGGCGGCTCGAAAGATACTCTTCGTGTCTTCTGGCCAAACTGGGTTCCGTCCGCATCTGGGCACTGAGGATGGCTTTGCCTACCTTTCATCCATGGTTCTTGTTGGAGGTCGATTTTGACGGATTCTTACTATTTTGTCCATAAACATCTGTGAATGATATGATAATGTGAGTTATGATGTTATTGTGGAAATTCTCCAATAGCTCAAAGTTCCCAGTATAGTTTGCGCGTTTGAAAAAAGGACGACCAGTGTTGCCCCGTGGAACAAAATGCAACTGACTGAAAACAAACTCCTTGGTCGCCTTTAGAGCCTGATTCCACACCAGGCGAGCACCCAAATATCCCACCTGCTTCGTACAGATAACCTAGATGCCGCTACTGTCGTCGCTCATATGAATGCCAGTGTGAGCAGCACCACCATTCATACCGCGCATGTATGTCCACTATACCAGAGGCTGGCTGGACATGCTCATATTTTGCGGATCTGGCACAACCAGCTCACCTTTCTGATATGGCCATCTTGCGTGATGGACTGAGAGCACTCCTCGCTTTTCTACAACCAGCCAGAAGCTTCCAGATTATCATTCGTACGAACTCGGCGCAGGCGATTCATATTATACGACGAGTGTATCGCTCTTCATCAATCTCAGATACTATTCGCGTTTTTGCCGCCTCCACATCTGTGCAAATACGTGTTCGGTGGATTCCTTGGCTAGCTTTCCGGACCTTGTAAATGCTCATTTGGCAAATCACCATCAAGTTACACCGTACTCGCTACTGCATTTTCTTAAAGACCCACAAGGACAGATGCTCCAAGAAAAAGAGAGCCTTTCACGTGCCACGCGAGCTCTTATACTTCTGTGTGGATCAGACCTCCCTGGTTTTTTAAACCACCGAGAGAAGGTTACGTTGTGGAGGCTTCGTGCTGCGGTTGCGCTTACCTCATCCGGGACCCCTCTTTGGGCGCAAAGGTACCGAGGCCCGTATGACGCACCATGCCCATTTTGTGACGCCCCAATACAGGATGTAGCTACCTCACACTTACTGTGGACCTCCACTGGTCTACGACTAAGTCTTCGCCATCACCTCCGTGCTACATGTTCAAGGCCTGGCCGAGCTACCGACTTTGACTGCTGGCTTCGTGGACCACACCACCATTCTCTATTGGACTTCATACATGAAGAAAACGCGTATGTGCATTTTTCAAAAATCATTTCGCGAGGGGTAGACTTTCGAAATAAGAAATAGTAATGAAGCCACGGAGCAGAAACCTGGAGACTTACAAAGAGGGTTCAGCTTAAATTAAGGACGACGCAGCGAGCAATGGTAAGAAAAATGGTAGGTGTAACCTTAAGAGACAAGAAAAGAGCAGAGTGGATTAGGTAACAAACAGGGATTAATGATATCATAGCTGAAATCAAGAAGAAGAAATGGACATGGGCCGGGCACGTAGCGTGTAGACAGGATAACCGCTGGTCGTTAAGGGTAACTAACTAGATTCCCAGAGAAGGGAAGCGGGTTAGGGGGAGACAGAAGATTAGATGAGATTAAGAAGTTTGCGGGTATAAATTGGCAGCAGCAAGCACAGGACCGGGTTAATCTGGCGGAACATGGGAGAGGCCTTTGCCCTGCAGTGGACGTAGTCAGGCTGATGATGATGATGATCATTAATGGAGCTATGAAACAACGCAAATGATACTATGGCTAGCCGTGAGTGGTCTCCAGTTCAATTACAGGTCGAAGAATAGAACCATGATAGATGAAGTGCTTTTTCTGTTAACAACGGTGGGTCATAGTGCCAACTTAACATACACCTAAACAGTTTTAAAGGACGAACATCAATAAATAGTTTGTGGCATGAGTTCCTCGAGAAGTTGCACTTACGTAACATTGATTGATTGATATGTGGGGTTTAACGTCCCAAAACCACTATATGATTATGAGAGACGCCATAGTGGAGGGCTCCGGAAATTTAGACCACCTGGGGTTCTTTAACGTGCACCCAAATCTGAGCACACGGGCCTACAACATTTCCGCCTCCATCGGAATTGCAGCCGCCGCCGCCGGGATTCGAACCCGCGCCCTGCGGGTCAGCAGCCGAGTACCTTAGCCACTAGACCACCGCGGCGGGGCGCACTTACGTAACACTCTGCACAACATCTTTACCACATATTCATCAATGTGCATCACCTTCGCTAAATCAAAGATATTCCGTAGTAAGCATAAGAAAACGCCAGCTGAATAATTTTGCAACTCTGGCAGATTTATGTATTGATCTTTCCATAATGCTGCAACAGAAATGAACTGCTTTCGCAATGTAATGGCAAGCTTTGAATCACCATGGCTTAGTATCTTTTGCAATGTTGATTTCGTTATCAGTAGTTCTGGAATTGCACGAACTCGAATTTGTTCGTCGAGGTACACAAGCTGGCAATGGCACATATAGAGAAGGGAAGGCAAAACAGAAACAAGTACACCAATAATTTCTTTTAAATAGAAACAATGGTGTGCGCATTATAATAATGACAATTAACAAACAATAACAATAAAAAAAGTATGGGGCAAGTCAATACTAGTAATTGTACTGTAGATTAGAATAATGAAATGGACAAAAACATAGGTTGCCACCGGCAGGGTTCTAACATGCGACAAGATTTCTTTTTGTCCCCTTTTCTTTCTCACAATTACAGTAGAATGACTTCATGACATCCCCTATACTTTCGCTGGGATTATTGTCTATTATTCCTTATTTGTACTTTTACATTGAAAGCTATGAAAGTACGTGTGTCCTCGTAGTTGTCTGCTGCCGCCGCCGTTGGCCGTAACCACTACCGCGAAATAAAAAAAACTAGTACCAATGACACTTTAGGGCTCGAATCTAGGTTCGTTGCGTGCCAGCCAGGTATTCCACCACAGAGCCATGCCGATTTTTTTTTCTACACGATATTTAATATAAGTGTGGCTCATGTATATGCATAGCGTATAACACACATACGGTCAAGTCGACAAATGTACATTGAACGTTAAAAAGACAATCTCACACAACAGAATGTCTAAAGGGGTATTTGAGTAGCACACTTCATGAACTCGGCATACCAGTCCACCTGAAATTGCAGTTGGTCATAAAAGTCCCTTAGCCGCACAGTCGTTTCCACAAAGTGGCAGCGCGAGGACACCAATGGTTTCACATACCTATCCAACAAGCAAGTTTTCCATAAATGTTGCATGCCGATTAACAACTGCATGCCAACTGTCAAGTTATTGCATTTGGGTGGTACGAGATGACGGTGGCTATGAGATTTTAAATCTAGACGTTTTTATAGCCCTCTGCAGGACGTCCCAGAAAAGGATTGCGTCCTACAACTAATTAGGCAATGTTCCAATCATTCAGAAACTTCGCATATTTGGCAGAGAATACAAATATGGTTTTGGTGTTTAACCGGATTCTTACAGGTATTGATTCTGTATGCACTTTGTAAAAAAATATCTTGCTTATTGGTGAAATACACATTTCCGTTACACGTAAATGCACTTTATGACCGGAAAGTGCAATGCATATTGAGTGGTAAAGTGAGGCAGGAAAAAGAACATCCAGTACAGCTGAATAAAATAATATTTATTATTAGTACTCTTCAGAGAATCTGTCAGAACACGCGATACTACGCATACTTCACGCATGAACCCTTTCAGATATGGAGGCGATTGATATGCGGGGCCTAGCGTCCCAAAACCACCATAATAATATGAGCGATGCAGATATGGAGGCGATGCGAAAGTAGTTTTTGAAATGCAATTGCAAGATTGTTCGAAGCATCGCATGAGCACGGTCATAAAAATAGAAAAAGAGCAACACCACTTGTTTAATAAAAGAGGTTTACCAACCTAAGACTACTCGCGCAGACAGGTATGAAAATATTGTATTGTCTTATCGGTTCATAGGTTGAATAACCTAGCAAAAAAGTAAATATATGCTGAAAGTTCCTTATGTAGACCCTAATACAACAAATTACTTAGAGTACGTAGAATATTTTTTTGCCATAAACAGGTTGAATGCTTCAGTTCTGCCAAAGATAGAGAAGTTTTGAGTAATAAACGTCCGAGGAAACCACTTTAGGGTGGGAACATGTTCTTTCCAATACTGTGCACTTCAAGGACATACATATTGTTACGTGATTTCGTCTGACTGAAAGAGGGCATAGGGGGGCATACCCAAGTAAGGTGCCTCAGACTGAGAGAAAAGAAGTGGACGTTGTCAGTGAGCGGCGTTGTGGCTGCGGACCGACAACTGTTATTTTCCACGTAACATTTTGCTGGAAGTGCTGGGTGCTCTTCTGACAACGGA
Organism: Rhipicephalus annulatus; assembly: GCA_013436015.1. Lineage (NCBI taxonomy): Eukaryota > Metazoa > Arthropoda > Arachnida > Ixodida > Ixodidae > Rhipicephalus > Rhipicephalus annulatus. Next base: position 819,577 of record WOVY01000645.1, read on the forward strand.
GCTACGCAGTGGACGCCTCCTTAAGTCTGCTACCATGGCTCCGGGTGAAGATACGGCTTCGCCACCTACCTCAGCAACGACAGCAACCCGGTACGTCGCCCTAACGCAACCCCGTGATCCCGGTACCTTTACTGGAGAGGACAACGTGAATGTGGACAAGTGGCTTAGCATGTACGAGCGCATCAGCAAGCAATATGGCTGGGACCCAACCGTTATGCTTGCGAATGTCATTTTCTATCTTGACAAGACCCCTCGCACTTGGTTTGAGACCCACGAGCACAAAATCACAAGCTGGGAAATGTTTAAACAACAGCTCCGCGACCTTTTTGGCAACCCGTTTGGTCAACAACTTGATGCCCGAAAGCAATTGGCTGTCCGTACACAGACGTCCACTGAGCCCTACTTGACTTATATTCAAGACATCTTAGCGTTGTGTCAAAGGGCCGATCCCAACATGACTGAGGCCGACAAGATTTCGCACGTGTTAAAAGGAATCGCCGACGATGCGTTCAGTCTGCTTGTATTCACCAACGTAACGACCATGGACGCCGTGATCAAAGAGTGCCGCCGTCTCGAGCAGGCGAAGAGTCGACGCATTTTGCAGAAGTTTCAGCGCCTACCCAACACCGCGGCAACGTCGTCTTGCGAAGCCAATCCTTGTCATCCGTCTACAACCGAAGACGTGACGCGCATCGTCCGACGTGAACTCGAGGCCGCTTACCCGGCTGCCAACAAACTACCGACGTTGCCCGACGCCTCAACGCCAGCTGTCGCCTTGATCCAGGCTGTTGTCCGCCAGGAATTCGCAAACCTTGGTATCCTGTCCACTGCATCCACACTGGATAATACTGGTCCCTCGATAGCTTCTGTGGACATGAGACGTCGCCGTCCGTACTCTATTCAAACCAGGAACCCGTCTGAATGGCGAACAGCTGATGATAAGCCAATCTGCTTCCGCTGTGGTCGCGCAGGACACATCGCTCGTTACTGCCGCAGTCAATGGCCATCTATGTCTTCTGGCTCGTACCCCGCTTACAGTAGCTCATTCCGTCCACCAAACCACCGTTATCCGACCCGCACTCAGTCTACAGCATTTACTGCCCCTGAGGACTACGGCCACCCTGCCCCGTCGTCGCCACCGCCTCAAAGCCGCCCTTCTCGTTCAAACACGCGTCGCCGCTCTCCCTCGCCATCGTTCAACCGCCGCGCGTCCCCGGAAAACTAGGCTGCGCAGCTTCTGGAGGTGAAGCTGCCCTGTCGACCTTACCCAAAAATCCTCTGTTGCCCTTACGTTTGAACCGGAACACCCTAGAAGTATATGTTGATGGTACACCTGTTGAAGCTTTGATAGATACGGGCGCTCACGTCTGTATTATGAGTTCGCGTTTTCGTCGTCGCATGAAGAAGGTCCTCACGCCCCCCTTGACCAGTGTCGTCCAAGTTGCAGATGGTGCAAAAGTCCCAGTCGTCGGTATGTGCACAGCTCAACTTACCGTAGCCGGTCATCAAGTGGTCGTCCTTTTTACCGTGCTTGAAACATGTCCCCACGACCTCATACTAGGCCTCGATTTTCTTGCCGCCAATTCTGCTCTGATTGATTGCTCCGCTGGTGTGCTCCGCCTTGAACTACCACAAATCAGTGCCGCCCCGTACCAACCTACATGCCGATTACAATGCAGCGATTTTGTTCGCCTGCCCTCGAAAACTGTGACGTACGTCGATTTTCTGTGCTCACAAGCTGTGCCCGACGGTGACTATTACGCTACGCCTCTCACCGACGTACTCCTTGCGCACAATGTTGCAGTGCCCTATACGGTGCTCAGCATCACAGATAACAAAGCTTGTCTACCTCTTGTCAATTTCGGCTACATGAATCATGTGCTTCCACAAGGCATTTCTTTGGCCCACCTGTGTCCGTTGCTCGATTCACAAATTGAAGTGCTTGCCTTAGACACACTTGCTTCACCGCAGCGCACATCACTCGCAACACATTCGGGCAGCCGTCAAATTGTAGACATGATCGCCACTGATCTTCCACCTCCGCAAGTTGAAGCCCTACAACATCTTCTCGAGGCCTACCAGGATGTTTTCGATTTTGGTGACCGACCTCTTGGGCAGACGTCCTTTGTCCAGCATCGCATACACACAGGTGATGCCAACCCTGTTCACCGCCGTCCCTACAGAGTGTCTGCTTTTGAGCGGAGCATAATTCAGAAGGAGGTGAACAAGATGCTAGCGAAGGACATTATTGAACCATCCTCCAGTCCCTGGGCATCCCCGGTGGTATTAGTTGAAAAGAAGGACGGATCGTGGCGATTTTGTGTGGACTATCGCCACCTTAACAACATCACCAAGAAAGACGCATACCCTCTGCCCCGCATTGATGACGCCCTTGATTGCCTCCATGGTGTCGCCTACTTTTCTTCTATAGATCTTCGTTCTGGTTATTGGCAGATTGCCGTGGACCCCATGGACCGAGAGAAGACGGCTTTTGTAACACCCGATGGCCTCTACCAATTCAAAGTCATGCCTTTCGGCTTATGTAATGCCCCCGCCACCTTTGAACGAATGATGGACTCCCTGCTCCATGGATTCAAGTGGTCTACGTGTCTTTGTTATCTGGATGACGTGATTGTGTTTGCTCCCACTTTTGAAGCGCACCTTGAGAGACTGTCAAAAATTCTTGATGTATTCCGTCTCGCCGGCCTTCAGCTGAATTCATCTAAGTGCCGGTTTGGTCGCCGTCGCATTACAATACTTGGACATATTGTTGACGCTTACGGTGTACAGCCTGACCCAGAAAAAGTTCGAGCTGTGAAGGACTTTCCTGTGCCGAAAACCGCCAAAGATATCCGCACCTTTGTGGGGCTCTGCTCCTATTTTCGGCGGTTCATCAAGAACTTCGCGGAAATCGCTCGGCCCCTAACAGATTTACTCAAACCGGATGAGACGTTTACCTGGGGTCCCTCGCAAGCAGCAGCATTTTCCGACCTGACCACTTGGCTCACTTCTTCTCCTGTGCTGGCTCACTTCGACCCTACGGCACCGACGGAAGTGCGCACCGATGCCAGCGGTTACGGAATAGGCGCTGTGTTGGCTCAGCGACAACGTGGGCAGCATCGCGTGATAGCTTATGCCAGCAGGCTGCTGTCCACCTCGGAGCGTAATTATTCCATCACAGAGCGCGAATGCCTAGCGCTGGTGTGGGCAGTCGCGAAATTTCGCCCTTACTTATACGGCCGACCATTTATAGTTCTTACCAACCACCACGCTCTCTGCTGGCTCGCCTCCCTCAAAGATCCCACAGGTCGTCTCGCGCGCTGGGCACTCCGACTCCAGGAGTATTCTTACACCGTAGTGTACAAATCAGGAAAACTGCACAAAGATGTGGATTGTCTGTCACGCTACCCTGTGGCCGACTGCGATCCTACGACCACTGATTCTGTGGGCTGCGTCCTTTCCATCTCCCAGCTGCTTCATCTCGGGGACGAGCAGCGTCGCGATCCGGATATCAGCCGCCTAATACAACAGCTCGAATCTTCAGCGCAAGACGAAATCACGTAACAATATTGTCACAGGGTCGTGACGTTGACAAAGAAACATACAGTAGGATGAAGGTTAAACTGTTTATTTGGGCGAACTTTTGCCCGGTAAATGGAAAGTCGGATCACAGTATCAGACCTGCACTGATAACGGCGAATGGATCGTCATCCGTCGATCAACCAACAAGCGGCGAAGCGCGTCAACATTTATACACTTGCCGTCGAATGCTCTAGCGTTATCGCTAGTGGTGACGTAGCCTCCAAAATATTCTGTATAGTTCGCGGAGCAGGTGTGATCTTATAAAAATGGCCTACTACAGTCCTGAAGCTTCTCGAAGAATGCAAGCGCGGTTTGCGCTGAGAATTACGTAGTGTATCAGGGCAATAACAAAACTTGAGAACGAGAACATAGCATAGCCCCCCTCTAAAAAAGGCATCGTTCCGATGCTTTAACAGAAGATGAAAGTACAACAATAGTGAAAGTAAGTAAAATGAATAAACTACGATACAGCAATAAAAAAATTACACGAACGGAAATATAATATTCTCGAACGGAAGATGAAAGTACAACAATAATGCAAATAAGTACAATGAATAAATTACAATACAGCAATATTATAAATAACAGTGTTCCAGTTTGTTAACGCGGATGAAACGACTTGAGGTGCGCGACATGGACGACTTCAGGTCGCGATCGGCGTCGTTGAGAGTTCGTGATGCCGTCGGGGCAATCTCGTAATCGAGTGGGCCGAGACGTCAAACCACTCTGTACGTTCCGAAGTACCGTCGCAGAAGCTTTTCACTGAGTCCACGTCCGCGTATCGGCGTCCACACCCAAACACGTTCACCGGGCTGGTATTCCGTGAAGCGTCGTCGAAGATTGTAACGGCGGCTGTAGGTCGTCTTTTAATTTTTGATACGGAGACGCGTGAGTTGTGGGGCTACTTCGGCGCGTTGAAGGTACTCATTCACATCGAGGTGAGATGGCATCGAGCGTCGTTGCTGGCTTCCTTCCGTAGGTCAATTTGTATGGAGATACTTTCGTCATCTCCTGCACCACCGTGTTGTATGCGAAGGTCACGTACGGAGGAACGGCATCCCACGTCTTGTGTTCGACATCGACGTACATTGCCAGCATGTCGGCAATCATCTTGTTTAGCCGCTCGGTGAGATTGTTGGTCTGTGCGTGGTACGCAGTCGTCCAGCGGTGGTTTGTCTGTCTGTATGCCAAGATTGCTTGAGTTAGGTCAGCAGTGAATGCCGTTCCTCTGTCGGTGATGAGGACCTCTGGGGCGCCGTGACGTGAGACGATATTTTCGACGAAGAACTTAGCTACCTCAGATGCACTGCCTTTGGGCAGAGCTTTTGTCTCGGCGTAGCGGGTGAGGTAGTCGGTTGCTACCACGATCCACTAGTTTCTGAAAGATGACGTCGGCAACGGCCACAGTAGGTTCATACCAATATGCTGAGATGGTCGGCGAGGTGGTTCAATTGGCTGCAGAAGTCCCGCTGGCCTTGTCGGTGTTGTCTTGCGTCGCTGACAGTCCCGGAATGTCCTCACATAGTGAGTGACGTCGATGGTACCTTCCTTGTAACCTCGTGAGCGTGCGGCAAACACCGAGGGGCCCTGCTGTCGGATCATCGTGCAGGGCCTGCAGGAGTTCTGGTCGCGAACTGAGGAGGTACTTGGCTCGAAGCGGTGAAAAGTTTTTCTTATGGAGAAGACTGTTTCGCAGGAAGAACGACGCAAGTGCGCGCTTGAATACCTTCGGTACTTCGGTGGCCCTGCCTTCGAGGTATTCTAATAGGACCTTAAGTTCCGGGTCGGCCCACTGTCGTTCAGCGAAGTCCTCGGAAAACCATGCCTTGAATGTGATGGAAGAACAAGTCACCATTCCGCCTCGCTCCAGCGCCATTATTTTAGTCGGCGCTCCTAAATCACCTGATTCGGAAGGCGTCGTTGAAGGCAGTGAGCATCTGTTGGTCACCCGCAATATTTGCGTCGCAAGAGAAATTGCAGAGCTGCGGGGTGGCAAAGCAACAGTTATGCTCACGAGTTTCAGCAAATAATACAAACACATGCACAAAGGAACGACGATAGCATACATCGAATAAATTGTAAAAGCCACCAGTGCTTTCGCCCTCACCGATGCTGCGGAACCTGCGAAGACCAACTGCTCAGGGTCTGCCTGGCTGCTTCAGGAAGGGGTCCGTACTCTGGTTGTAGTCCCCTCTGCCTGCGGCTTGTTCGCTAATCAGGTTGGCGTCCGTGTCTTCTTTGCCACTTGGGGTGTGCTTGCTGCTTGAAGGGGTGATCGGAACCTCAAAGAAGCAGCACCTCCATCAGATGTCACAGGGTCGTGACGTCTACAAAGAAACAGACAGTAGGATGAAGGTTAAAATGTTTATTTGAGCAAACTTCTGCCTGGTAAAAGGAAAGTCGGATCACAGTAGCAGATCTGCACTGATAGCGGCGAACGGATCGTTAGCCGTCGATCTACCGACAAGCGCCGAAGCGCGTCGCCATTTATACACTTGCCGTCGAATGTTCTAGCGTTATCGCTAGCGGTGACGTAGGCTCCAGAATAATCTGTATAGTTCGTGGAGTGGGCGTGGTCTTATAAAAATGACCTACTACAGTTCTGAAGCTTCTCGAAGACTGCAGGCGCGGTTTGCGCTGAGAAATACGTAGTGTACTAGGGTGATAACTAAACTTGAGAACAAGAACGTGGCAGTATATTGGAACACCTAACTACATTGGCGGAACACAGGACTAATCTATACCCTGAACATGGGTTGGTTTAAATGCCCATGGGCAAACCCACAGTCTCAAGCTTTTGGCAAAGTTAATTCTTGCAGCTGAATTTTTCCAAATGCTGCAATTGTTGACACCACCATTTTATACTAGAAAACTCTGTGCTAAATAACGCTAGGTCATCTTCATACGCCAACACCTTTACTTCTTACCATAAGCACTGAAACAATGAACGTTGTTAGAATTATTTACACCGAAGCACTATGGCTCCAAGTAAAGAGCAAGAAACATTGGCGACAACAAACAGTCTTGTTTCACTGACGAGTAAAAAACACGGGTTTTAAAAAATAGTCACCAAGAATGAACGAGTTGAACATTCATTGGAGTATAGTTTCACATGTTTAAATATATTGAAGCAAATGTTGGCATGTTCGAAAAGCAAAATCAGGAAAGAATTCCGAACTCAAGCAAAAGCTTTCGGTAAATCAACTTGTAGAATTCACAGTTGTTCATGTGAGTGTGAACAATGTTCCAATACCGTGCGAGCAATGTGCATCTATTCTGTATCGAGCAACCTTTTAGACCACCATTTTCATGGGCAATAATATTTATTGAAATTGCAAATATAAATCTGTTTGAAAGTACCTTTGCAAAAATTATGTAGTGAACATTCACAATGTAATTGGCCTGTAGTCATCAATGTAATTATGCTTTACTCGATCTGAGCACTTTCGGATCAGAAAAGTGTGGCTTTTATTAAAAAGCGAGGAAGCATCTCCAAATTCCAACTCAGCGTCAAAATGTCAAGCAGTGCAGGGCACAGTACTGTTTTTATTGATCTTTAAAAGTCGTCTGATAATCCGTCAGATACTGGCGGTTTTAACAGTGTTACTGTAAATGGCTAGCTCTATTTCTTGTATACTGAATGTCCCACAAATAGAATCACATTCTTCGTCATTTAGAGGAGGCACATATTACAAAAACTGCGTCATCAAACCTTTCTTTTCGTTTGGAGAAGGGGCGCTAAAGAAACGTTTGAAAAAAGTTTTAAATTTTGACTTAATTACACTGCAGTTATTCACCACTAAGGCTACCGAGAAAAGGTCTGGTGTAAATTTCTTTTTATTGTTGCAGTATTCATCGAGTAAGACTTGACGTGTGGGCTCCTCCTAATGTAATATACGAGTATTGCGAGATCGAACACCGGCACCTCTGTAACCTAAAGGGTCATGCGTCTGGAGTGAATTTTTGGCGTTAGCGATTCCGGCTATATAGTGACTAGGGGTCCCACGCTCAAATTCGTATAGCCATGCCGCTGCTTTGGACTTGTTCGCAAACTTGCTCCAGGCAAGCTCGATGAAGAAAAATAATTGCGTTTTTATGATTAATTCAGTGTCTTAGAACAGCAAAGGTAAAACCAGGCGTCAGACAATGCATATAGCTTAACGAGTGGGTCGTGCAATGCCGCAACCCATTACAAAAGCTTGTTTTTGATAAATTGATAACTATGGCGCATACACACTTTAGCCATAGTTTTTCATTGTCGTCAGCCCCTGCACGAATAGTTGGCACAAAATTACCTGGAAGTGTTTAGCGGATACAACGCTTCATAAAGAAATGACGAAAAATAGGAAAGCGAATTCTGCTTTATTACCCAGAATTTATTAATAATAATGCTATAGTGGGTGCCCAGAAAGTGTGCTTGCAGTGTTTACCCAATGCGCGTTTAGAAAAGGCTTTTAAAGGCCCCTCTTCTAATTTTCGCTCTGTGCCTTCTGCGCAGGCCTGGCTTTTTTCTAACAAATAAAACGGGGACCTAAATTTACAACGCACCTTCCGGTATGTACGTACAACCACAAGCTGCATAGGCAACACGTTACAAGGTTCGATATTGTATACCCAAGAGAACGCATCATAGCAGTGGCGTAGTTTTCTGTTATCAACGTTCCATTATTCTTTGAACGTGGATTCCTACGCTGCATATATATATGCCAGAATTCCCGCCTTCAATAAAATCAGTTGTTTGCTGGTGCCTGCGTTCGTCTTCCTTCCTGATGAAGCGTTCTCCGTAGTAATAATTAGAATAAATATAATTTCATAATAAAGTTAGCCCTACAATCATTGTTTATAAGAGATGAATAGAGACCTGAATATAGGCAAACATATATTTTGTTCCTTGCGTTTCTATCTTGCCATTTTTTATACGAGCATGAATTAGAGGTTAAGCAGGGCTTTTATGACGTTTATATTCTGCCTTTAAACGCCTATTTCGGATGTTCGCGCATAAATACTTGTAAGCGCCTACAAATACCTAATTTCCAAGTGGGCGCCTATATGAGCGCTATCCAAGCTCAAATTTTGTTTTTGAGCGTGGTGTGCAACCGTTATTCATGAAAAAAGGCAACATTGATACTTCTAAACAATATAAGGTTCATCGAATACAAAGCTGGCATGCTGCGAGTGGTAGGAGAAGGAGCATGAGAAGTACAAAAGACGCTATTCCTGCAGCCCTAAGTGGAAACACGTCTCAGCGTCTATAGAGGAATGAGAAATAAGAATTAATTAAGGGGTAAGAAAATAAGAGTGGCGGCTACAGGCAAGGACGGGGCAATAATTTGCTACAGACTATTGTCCTGAAGGAACAGAAGAACTGTCCTGAAAACCCGGGTGTAGCGGTGGGAAAGGACGAGCATGTTTTTCTGGTCAGCCGCTGGTAGCTGGAGAAAGAATAAAAAACCATGGAGGGCCACTCATGGAATCATCTTGTTTATTCAGTGGTCGTGAACGTCACCAAGTCGTTATACTTTGTGCAGTGAAGCTTGACACAGGCACCAGCATGTTTACATTAAACTGTGTATTTAAAATACATTCACCGTATGCGCAAATACGCTTGTTCAGTACGAGATTCCTTGTCATATGTCTTTAAAGGGGCCGTGCGACACTTTTTGAGCAAGGTGAGAAAACGTGGTCGATTGGTAGGTGAGGCTCTCGACAACAAGCGAGTTAAATATTATAGTGCAGCACGTTGCCTGGAATTCACAAATAATTATCAAAGTCAGCTAAATATAGCTTTCTCTTTAATCAACAAATCAACAAATAAGCCAAAAAAATCACTCATTATAAGCCCATCTATCAGCTATTGGCTGATTTGAACCTGACGTGATCGGTTGTTACAGAGGTCGCCGCCAGAGACCGTCACCCATTCTTGCATGTGCGCGCGATCACACTAAAAAAGGCGCGTATTCAAAGAAGAAAAAAATGCAAAAAATCTCACGGTAGCGAAGTACGAGTGAAGTTTTTGTTTGCCCCTCCCATCCCTCCCTGCTCTACTTCCAGTGTTTTCGTTAGAACGAGAGAAGAGAGAGCATGATTACAGCGTGTGAAAAATCTTTGTAACTCCTCTCGTACCTGACGGATTCTTAAAATTTGCGGTGTTCAGTTTGAGAGGTAACACGCTTTTCCAGTGAGTTAATTCCATGGTTACTCAAAAAATTATTTCGGGGCCCCTTTGAGTCACAAACATGAAACAATACATAACAGGGCTTCAAGGTTTGTTCCAACCTATTACTCAAAGATGACAGCTGTAACAAGATGTAAAATGAACTAGGATCAAGTTATTATGACGCAAGCATTAGCGGCGGGTTGTGTGTAGCACAATTATAGCGGCTGATGCAGAGCGTAGAGTTCAGGACGCGTCAACTAACGACACGATAGGTTCCGCGAAGACAGACGCGGAAGACCCGTACACGGGAAGGAGAGGAGACTGCTTCGTTCACACAGTTCACAAGCGGAGCCATCAATGTAACCCCCGTTTGGAACTAGAAGGGGAAAGCTTCCTCGGAAGAGCGTCTTGCAAGAAGCAGGCCAAGCGCCACCATCCAAGTTTAAAAGTCATTGTTGGCATGTGTAAATACGAATGACGCAGGGACGCGACCACTTGGCTGACCAAGACATGGTGGCGACTCGCACACGAGCTCATCCTCCCCAACTATACGTCATTACCGGGTGTTGTTAGGTTGGCGGGGCGCCTCGCTGTCGCATGCACACTTGGTAAGTGCTCAAAGCCCAACGTTGTACTCACCGCTCTTAAGGAGGCTTCTACGAACGTTTGATGAGACGTTTCACGAGAGAACAGACGGGGTTCGAGCGTGAGAAAGGCTACCGATTGAGGTCGGCCTGGTATGAGAGAGAGATTGATACGCGGAGAACCTATCCCTTCTCGTGCTGTACTTCATAACTTGATATTTACCAATGCAGTGCCTGTCATGCAAGTGTTTCTTGGTTGGTTGTGGCGATGCGAGCCCGCACGTGTGATTGGCTTGTGTCGAGACCCTTTGTTCAACCGAGGGTTAAAGAGACGATGTTTGAATGAGAAATAGAGAGCGGAGGTTCGGGCTTTGACTCGGACAGACGCCTGAGGCTGCAAAAAAGCGTCTCTTCACCAGACGACGGCTCTTCTTTCACACTGCCACCGTGCAGTTGAGTTATCTGGGGTACCTTTCCGAACCTGAAACATCTTCCCTGCTTAGCTAGTGTAAAAGCTAGTCGAGGAAGAGGACATTTACTGATGGGGATTGCCATCATTGCGTCAAATTAAACTTTGGGGAAAGCTCTTATACCAAGCAATTCATGGTAAGACTCGCATTCGAAAATGAATGTACCTAAACAGTCCTCTTCGCGCAAAGGCAATTAAGATTTTAATATGCCGTATCATATAGTATTTTTCTAATAATTTGTTTTTTGTAAGTTTCATGACAGATTGAAATGGCTTATAAAGAGAACGAAGTGTGTTGTGTCAACGAAGGTGTATTTTATTTGACATTGTAACCCATCTGCTGCAGCACCTTCGGGTAAAAAATGTGATGTGCACGCAGCTTTTGTTTTGTTTGTAATTTACTTTTTAAGCGTCCCTCTCTAGGTGACATAATAAGTTTTAGTTATACACTCGAAGTTCTTGCTTGCCCAATGAAAAGCATTCTACCACGGTTAAAATTGGTTTGCCACCAAAGCATTACGTGAAGAAGCAAGCATGAATCGCTAGCCTTTCGTCTCATGTAGCCATCGCGAGCCTCATTCCTTCCATGTTCTGTACAATATTGGGGCTAGAGAGTCACATGAAGTATATGCACCAAGAACAACATGCGTAAGCAAGGACACGCGTGCATAACGTGCCTCAGCCTACTTGTGCACGTACGCTATCTATGTTGTGTCGTTTCGGCGTTCTATGTTGTGTATTACCAGTTTATGTGGGATGTATGAGTCAGTGCGTGTACTTGAGAAGCTGGCAAGGATCATGCATTGTGACCACGATACATCACGTTGCTCCGCTGAAACTGCAGTCAGAGTCGCCGCGCCAAACACAAGCTAAGCATTGTAAGGGTTGGCGAAGGCTTGATGCATGAACGCCGAGAAGACGAACGCAAGCCAAATGAGGTAGTAGTAGTAGTAATTGACTGATATGCGGATTTATATGTCCCAAAACTACCATACGATTATGAGATACGCCGCAGTGGAAAGCTCCAGAAATTACGGCCACCCGGGGTTCTTTACCATGCACCCAAATCTGAGCACACAAGCATACAGCATATTCGCCTCCATCGAAAATGTAGCCGCCGCGTTAGGATTCAATCACGCGACCTGCGGAACAGCAGCCGAGTACCTTGGCCACTATACCACCACGGCGGGGCGTAGTAGTAGTAGTAGTAGTAGCATAGGCAGTAGGTGTGTTTTTACATAAGCACAACCACGATATGAATATTAGGGATGTCGTAGTGAAGGTCTGCGCAAATTTTGACCATCTGGTGTTCTTTAACGTGCACTGACATCGCTCAGTACATGGGTATCTATTTTTTCGCCTTCATCTAGATGTGACCGCCGTGGCCACAGTCCTACCCGCGACATTCAGGTCAGCAGCGTAGCACTCCATACGAACAGGTAAACTGAGGTGGACACGAAATAAGGGCTTATTAGTGAATAGCATCTCGAGACTATTCAAAACAAAAACAAAAATACTAACAACTCTGAGATTACGTTTTCGTGTTTTATTATTTTATACTTATTTTGAAAAGGTGATACACAGATCAGGGAAAAGAAAGACATAGAGACAAAGAGAGCTGTCTTTATTTTCCCTTTGTCTTTGCGCTCCCCTTTCAAAATGATGTGAAGCAGCTAGCCCAAAGCAAAGTACTCCTCATTCATGCTACACAACAAAACACAAAAATCGCACATGCCAAGTAATGTCACGTGCAACGCCCTCAATAAGGAACTGTATAAAATGCAGAATGTAATAAGAAGACGGGATAATATTTGTCTGTTTTTTCTAGATGTAGGTAGCATTCACCGCAGTTCTGATGAAGAGCGTATGGTATGCGACGTCAGCTCACCAAAGTCAACATGAAGGAGCGACGTAAAAACCGGCCCATTCTATGCGGTACGTCGCTCCCTAAATCTTGGGGTGCACGCCCGCAAGAACGGCAAGTGGCATTCATTAAAAATTGAGCATTTTTATCAACATGTAATTTGCAAATCTTAACAAGATCGATTCGGAGTGCCCAGTGCACCAATACACTTGTCAGCTCGAAATGCCCAAACGTAGTGAGGAACCAGTCCTCAACAGATTCGTGTCCGGGAGTGATGACGCAGGTAGTTACTCCACGGGCCCAGACAATACCTCGAAACACAATGGTCGGAAGTGTTTGGAGGATGACGTAATCCCCGTCACGGGTTTCTCGGCCAGCTAGCTACCAATTAAGCTGGACCAACGCCAACGGCAGCGAGGTGGCGGCTCAGCCAGCAGCAACCAAACGCACAGCAGCCCAAGGGTCGGCAGCTATCTGCTGCAGCAGCACGACTCGGCTCCCGAGGAGGATTTTTCCGTGGTGGTAGCGAAGGAAGGTGTCTGTGTGTGTGTAGGGAGGGTGTTGACACAAAAGGGCGTGGGCTCGCGACTCGCGCACACGATCCTCGACAAGATCGTAGAGGGCTGGGCCTGAGGTGCTTTCTTGTAACATTGCTGGTCAATAAGTGGTCATGCAGGCACTCAGTGAAATGGTGATTCTGCCCGCAGACAGGCCAGAGCTGTTCACAGGTCTAAGAGCACCACCCAAGGGCCTGTTGCGCTTTGGGACACCAGGCAACGGGAAGACGATGCTGGCGAAGGCCGTCTCCCATTATTCTTACTCTACCTTCTTGAACATCAGCGCGACCTCGCTAACTCTAAAATACGTTGGTGAGGGAGAGATGCCGGTTCGAGCTTTGTTCGCTGTTGCACGAGAACTGCAGTCTAGCATTATCTTTATTGATGAGATTGACTCTCTGCTGAGCGAGAAGAAGGACTACGAGCATGAAGCTATTCGAAGGCTCAAGACAGAGGTCCTCGTTGAGTTTGATGGGCTGCACACAGGGAGTGAGGAATGATTTTTCGTCATGAAGGCCACGAACATGTCTGAACAGCTCGACGAAGCTAATCGCATGCGTTTCACGAAGCGGGCCTACGTGTCCCTGCCAGGTGAGAACACGCGGATAGTTCTTCTAGAAAAGCTGCTCAAGAAGAAAATTAGCTCTTTGTCACTAGACGAGCGGAGGTACCTGGCAAGGGTTACCTGTGCCTACTCGGGGAGTGACCTTACGGCGCTGGCCAAAGACGCTGCACAGGGTCCCATCAGAGAGCTCAATCTTGAGTAAGTCCGGTGCGTCAACCCTAAAAAGTTCTGAAACATATCGCTAGAGGACTTCTTGACCTCACTCAAGAAAGTCCGCTGCAGCGTGCCGTCACAGAGCCTAGAGTTCTATAAGCACTGGAACCAGGAGTTCTGTGACAACATCGTCTGACGTCATCCTCAGCGCATGTCTTCGGGTCTACATTAATCTTTTATCTATGAGTTGGCCATCCATATAGCACGCTTACATAAAATAGGTAGAACGGCGAAAAGCCTGCTTTGTCATGACGGGACGGATTATGCGCTAAAATTGCATAGGGTAAGGCAAGGTTCCAGTCTCGGTAGTCGGGCGACACGTACATGGCGAACATATTTGTGAGAGTACGGTTAAAGCGTTCCGTAAGGCTGTTTGTTTGAGGGTCTTAAACGGTGGTCAGTGTGTGTAGCGTGGAACAAGAATTCAGGATATCTGCTATGACTTGGGATAAAAATGTACATCCACGGTCTGTGAGGGGTTGTCTCTGGGCACCATTATCCAATATAATGTCCCGTACCAAGAAGTCAGCAACGTCGGTTGCACAGCTTGTCGGTATATTTCTTGTAATAGCATAGCGTGTAGCAAATTGTATATTCACGGCAATGCATTTTCCCAATGGTAATGTGGGAACTGGACCAAGCAGGTCTCACCCAACACAGTAAAATGTTTCTGCGGGCATGTCAATTAGTTGAAGATGGCCAGCGGGTAGAAGTAACAGTGCTTTTCGACGTTTGCATAAATCACCCAAGGCAACGTATCGCCGTACTGAGCGAACAAGGCCTGACTAGAAGAAATGGCACCGTATGCGCTCGTTAGTGATACACACACGCCAAGATGTCAAGTTGTGGGGCGTCGTGAATTTCGGTAAGGGCAAAGTGCCGGAAATGCTTAGGCACAGCAATGGGAAGGTCATACCCATCAGGTTACCGTGGCAAGGTTTTGCATTCATACCACTGAAAAGAAAAGAATCTTCATTAGTACGGTGATTTATCAATGGCGCTGAAAGAGATCACGCTCATTGCTGAGCACATAAAGGAGCTATAAAACAACTAATGTGATACTAGGCCCAGCCGTCAGTGGTATCTGCTTAGAGTTATGGTCGAAGAATAAAATAAAGAAGGAACATGTGTATTCTTCTGTTAACCGTGACGGGTCAGAGTGCTAACTAAATATACTCTTTAACAGTTTTGAAGGACGAACATCGATAAACAGTTTGAGTTTCTCGCGAAGTTGCACTTACGTGACCTCCTGCATAACCACTTTAGCACGAATACATCAATGTGCAACACGTTGGCTAAGTCTAAGATATTCCGTAATAAGCATAATGAAAACGCTAGCAGAAAACTTTTGCCAATTCGGCACATTTAGATATTGAACTTTCCATAATGCTGCAACAGAAAGGAACTGCCTTCATGATATAAAAGCAAACAATAAATCACCATGGTCTAGTATCGTATGCAATGTCGATTCTATTATCAAAAGTTCCGTAATTTCGCAACCTCGAATTCGTTAGTGGAGGGGCACAAGCTCGAAATGGCACAATTAGAGAAAAGAAGGCGAAACAGGCACAAATACATCAATACTTTTATTGAAGGCAGAACGACAGATATGCGTATATTATTATTGAGAATTAACAAACACCAATCCTAGAGAAAGTATGGGAGATGTCATTACTTGTAAGTGTAATGCAGATGGGAAGAAAGAAGTTGACTAAAACATAAGTTGCCAACGGCAGTGTCCGAACATGCGTCAAGATTTCTTTTCAGTCCACTTTTCTTTCTTCGCAATTACATTAGGATGAATTCAAAGACACCCCCTATACATTTCTTGCAAAAGCGTGTGTTAGTCCTCATTTGTACTTTTACAGCGAAACATGTAATACGATGTGCGGCGTCGTAGTTGTCCACCGTTGCTGCCGTTGTCCGTAGCCACTATCTTGAAATAAAAAAAACTAGTACCAAGGACACATTGAGGCTCGATTGTACGCTCGCTTTTTTTTCGCCGCTTTGTTGCGTTTTTATGCAGTTTTTTTTCTTGCATGGTATTTAACACAAATGTGGCTTACGTATATATATAGCGTACAACATAGCGTACAACAGGGTCAAGTCGAAATATGTACAATGAACGTTACAAAGTAAATCTCACACAAGACAATGTTTAAGGCGGTATCTGAGTAGCTCACTTCATGAACTCAGCATACCAGTCCGGCTGAAAATGCAGTTGGTCATAAAAGTCTCTTATCCACACAGTCATTTGCACAAAGTGGCATCGCGACGACACCACTGGTTCCACATACTTATGCTACTTGCAAGTTTTTCATAAACTCTGCATGCCCCTTTACAACAGCATGTCTACTGGCGTGTCAATGCATTTGGGTGGTACGAGGTAACGGATGCTATGAGAATTTGTATCCAGACATCTTAAAAGGTTTTCGGCAGGACGTCTCAGAATAGGATGGCGTCCTTACAACTAATAAAGCAATGTTCTATTCTTTCCGGAACTTCGCAGAGGTGGCAGGTAATACAAATATGCCTTTTATGCTTAACCAGGCTTTTACAGGTATTGTTTTTGTATGCACTTTGTAAAATTATTTCTTGCTTGTTGGTGTATTAGGTATTTTAGTTAAACGTACTAGTGCGTGCTGACCAGAGCGTCCCATATATATTGAGCGGTAAAATGGAGCCAGAAAGAGCGCACCCAGTACAGCATAGTAGAGGCCTTGTCTTGAGCTAGAGAACAAGTACTAATTGGAAAATCTGTCAGAAAACGTACTGATTGGTATACTTCACGCACGAACCCTTGAAGATAGAGAAGTGATGAGAAAGTAGTCGGTACCACTATATTTAGTAAAACATCCGCGAAAATCACTTGCAAGAATGTTCGAATAAATA
Organism: Rhipicephalus annulatus; assembly: GCA_013436015.1. Classification (NCBI taxonomy): domain Eukaryota; kingdom Metazoa; phylum Arthropoda; class Arachnida; order Ixodida; family Ixodidae; genus Rhipicephalus; species Rhipicephalus annulatus. Next base: position 836,460 of record WOVY01000645.1, read on the forward strand.
AATGATTATGGCTACGAAAGTAGGAAAAGCGCCACAACAGTTGTCTAATAGAGAGGTAAATTAGACTACCTGCACAGTCGGGTATAAAATATTTTCTTGCCTAATCGGTTTATAGGTTGATAACGAAATAAATGTTGCAAATATACGGCAAATTTTTTGTGTTTACAGCCTGGAAATACAAATTATTTGCAGTACGTGAAATAGTTTGCAGCCAGAAACAGATTGCATGCTTTAGTTCTGCCAAAGATGGAGAGGTTATAAGTAATAAACGTCAGAGCCAAGCGTTAAGCGTGAGTACAAGTTTTTTTCAATAATGTGTACTTGATCGACATGCATTTAATTGAATGACTGGGAATTTCGCGGAACACAAGACTGCTCTATACTCTGATAATGGGTTGGTTTATTTGTCTATGAGCCAAACCACAGTCTCAAGCTTTTAGTAAAGTTCATTCGTGCCCTTGAATTTTTTTCTAATTCGCCGATTGTTGACATTACCATTTTTATACTGGAAAAATCTGAAAACAAAAGTTGGTCTTCCGCATACGCCAATGCCTTTACTTGATTCCCATAAGCACTGGAACCACGGACGTTGTTAAATCAATTACACACACCTACACGCAGTGGCTCAAAGTAAAGCGCAAAAAGCATCGGCGACCGTGAACAGCCTTGTTTCACAGACGAGTCAAGAAACACGAATTTGAAATGATAGCCATAAACAATAAACGGGTTGAACATTCATCGTAGCATAGTTTCACAACTTTAAATATTGTACTTCCAATCTTGCCATGTTTCGAAAAGAGAAAACAGAAAAGAATGGTGAACCCGATTAAAGGCTTTCGGGAAGTCTATTGTAGTATTGCCAGTTGTTCATTGGAGTGTGAACAATGTTCCAATACTGTGCGAGAATTGTGTATATTACTCTGCATTGATACGTGTGATGGGCCCCAATATGTTGTGACATTGCAAATTGAAGTCTGTTAGAAAGTACCTCTGCAAACATTTTGTAGACAACGTTGCACAATGTGATTGGTCTGTAGTCATCAATGTGACGAAGGTTTTTTCCATCTGAGACTTTGAGATTAGAACAGTGTTGCTTTCAGTAAAATAGCGAGGAAGCGTCTCCGCATTCAAACTCAGCGTGATAATGTCAAACAGTGCAGGGCAGAGTACTGATATTATTGTTCTCTAAAACTCGTCAGACATTCCACCAGGTTCTTGCGGTTGTGGCAGTGGTAATTGTTAAACGGCAAGTTCTATTTCTTGTTTAGTGAAGGGCTCATTGATAGATTCACATTCTTTGTCAGTTAAGGAAGTCACAAATGACAAAAACTACGTCACTTTCTCTTTGTTTTTGTTTTTAGAAAAGACGATGAACACATCTTTGTGATAAGATTCCGATTGTGGCATAATTACATTGCAATTATTGACCAATCATCCTCCCAAGTAAAGGTCTTGTAGAAACTTGATTTTAGCGTTGCGATATTAATCGAGAAAACCTTGACGCGTGAGCTCCCTTGATTGCAAAATACGAGTATTGCGAGATCGAACACGGACACCTCTCTAACGTAAAGCGTCATGCCTCTGGAGTTCGTTTTTGGCGTAAGCAATTACAGCTATATAGCGACTAAGGGCCTCACACTCAAATTCATATAGCCATGCCGGGGCTTGAGACTTGTTCGCAAACTGGTCCTGGGCACGCTCGATGTCGGAAAGGGAATCATGTTATTATGAGTAATAAAGCGTTTTAGAACAGCAAAGGAAAAATCAGGCATCCCACAATGCATATAGCATAACGAGTGGATCGTCCAATGCTCCACCCTATTAGAAAAGCTTGTTTTTGATCACATCAGAACTAGGGCGCATACCCATTTTTAGCATGAATCATTATCGTTTGCCACTGAAATAACAATTGGCACAAATTTATTTGAAAGTGCTTAGCGGATACAACATTTCATAATAAAATGCCAAAAAAGCAATGCGAATGCAGCTATACTACACAGAAAGTATTCCTAATAATGCCATAGTGGGTATCCAGCGAGTCTGCACAGCAGATACCCATTGAGTGTTTAGAAAAGGCTCTGAAAGCCCGCTCTTCTAGCTTTGCTCTGTCTCAGCTTGGCACTTGTTAGCAAACTTTTCTTAGGCACGCTCTATGCCTGGAAAAGAGTCGCGTTATTATGAGTATTAAAGCGTTTTAAAACGGCAAAGGAAAAACCAGGTGTCACCCAATACGAATAGCGTAACAAGTGGGTCGTCCAATACCCCAACCCATTACAAAAGCTTGTTTTTGATCACCGAACAACTGTGGCGCATACCCACTTCAGGCATATTTCTTCGTCGTCGTCAGCCACTTCATGAATAATTTGCAAAAATCTTTTTGCAAGTTTTAGCGGAAACAACGCTTCATAATTAATTACGAAAGGAAGCATAGCGAATGCTGCTCTATTACTCAAAAAAATAATATCGCCATAGTGAGTACCCGGCGAGTGATTGAACGATTGATATGTGGCGTTTAACGTCCCCAAACCACCATATGATTATGAGACGCCGTAGTGGAGGGTTGTGGAACCCGGCGAGTGTGCTTGCAGTGTTTACCCAATGAGTGTTTAGAAAAGGCTCCTATAGGTTTTGCTCTGACTTTGCTGCACCTTTCGCGCAAGCCTGGCTTTACGCTAACAAACAAATCAAGGCCTTAAATTCACAACACTCCTCCCGGTATATACATACAGCTACAAGCAGCGTAGGCGCAATGTTACAAGTTTCGATAGAGTACAGCAAACAGAAAGCATCAAAGCAGCTGCGTAATTTTCTGTTATCGGCGTTCCATTACACGTCGAAAATGGTACCTACACTTCTTATGAATATATATGCCTGAGATCTCGCCTTCAATAAAATCGGTTTTCTGCTGGCGCCTGCGTTCATATTCCTTCGCGTTGAAGCTTCTTCAAAGCAATATTCACAATAAATAGAACTTTAAAACACAATTACTCATAGAATAATTCTTTTTAAGTAATATACATTGATATGGATAGTTTCTGCTGTATAATTTCATTCATTCTTTCCTTTTCGCGAACACAACTCTGTATTTTTTTACTTATTTCAGGTGACGCTGCATCACAGATACTACGACAGAAGTATGGACCGAGGTTCAACACGTTTTTCAAGCTGCCGAGGGCCCGACGGCACAACTGTTTCGCCAGTGGCAAACCGCAGGCGATCATCATCATGGAAGTAACATGCTCTTCTTCAAAAAGTGAAGCCGAAAAAACGTGCGCACGAGCTCGGCAGATTAGTCGAATGGCATGGCTACGCGCAGATGGCTGCTAGCGTCGCCCCGCTGGAGACCGCGCCCTACGACTGCTCCGGCGCCGACGACAACGCTGCTCGGCCACGCACGCTGAGGACCGTCGGCGGATACGCGATCTACCCGATTTTCGTCGTGTTCTGGCTGCTGTGATGGTTCTGCACTAGTGAATTCACCATGGTGGTGTTCGTTTTCCGCGGTGTCCCTAGCGCTCGCCACGAATACTTCCACTACAGCCGCCTCCTGGTGACTTGTGGCAGCTCGCACGCAATGTCGGCGTCCAGTGGGAACCCTGACGTGAAACTGCTCATACGACAGAAACACCACAAGCCGGCCTTCGACTTCATCTCCAAGGCGCTCAAATTTGACAGGGAGAATGACAATCTGAAGGAGTTGGCGATCGACCTCTACCGCAAGGGTATCGAGGAACTACAGAAAAGCGTCGCCATGGACTTCTCTCAAGAAAAAGGTCCTACATGGGAGCGAGTGCACGGGCTTACTGATAAGATGAAGGTGTACGTCGACATGGCCAAGGAGAGGCTCGACTTCTTAGAGTGGATAGTCAACATAAAGCACCTCGTTGATGACTTGTCCTGGCATGCAGACGTTGCCTGGCCTCAGGCCCCCCAGAAGTGCCGAGCATGGCAAAAAGCGGCACCCGGCCTCGACACAACCATGAAACTTGACGGTACTCCGTGGCTAAAGATGGCCGAGAATGACCGTCTTGGCAGCCAAGTGAATGACAGGCATCGGTACTGCCTGCCACGCCTCTGTCGCCGTGTTCAAAGGTTACACTGAGGAACCAGGCTGCAACGGCATCGCAGTCACGAGTGGCGACACAGGCAGTCGCTCCATGGGCCGGGACAATACCCCGGAACACAGCGGTTGGAGGTGCTTGGAGGACGGCCAAGTCCTCCTCACGGGTTTCTCGACCCGCTTCCACTCAAGCTGAACCAACGCTAACCAGCTGCAACCAAACGCACAACAGCCCAAGGTTCGGCAGACACCTGCTGCAGCAGCGCGGCCCGGCTCCCGAGGAGGATCCTTTCCTGGCGGTAGCGAAGGATGGCGCGTTTCGACACTAAAGGGCGTAAACTCGTCACTCGCCCACATGAGCCTCGACGAGATCGTAGACGGTTGGCCTAAGGTGCTTTTCAGTGACATTGCTGACCAAGAAGTGACTAAGCAGGCACCCAGAGAAACGGCGATACTGCCCACAGACAGGCCAGAGCTGTTCACAGTTCTAAAAGCGCCGCACAAGGGCTTGTTGCTCTTTTAGCCACCAGAACGGGAAGACAATGCTGGCCAAGGCAGTCGTCCATGAATCCCACTCTACGTTCTTGATCATCAGTGCAGCCTCGCTAACTTTGAAATACATTGACCAGGTTGACTGTATGCTGAGCGAGAAGAAAGACAATGAGCATGAAGCTACGCGGAAGCTGAAGACAGTGTTCTTTGTCAAGTTTGATTTGCTGCACACAGAGAGTGAGGAGCGGAATCTTGTCATGGGGGCCACGAACAGATCTGAACAGCTCGACAACGCAGCTCTCAGGCGTTTCACGAAGCGGGTCTACGTGACCCTGCCTGACGAGAAAAAGTGGCTAGTGCTTCTGGAAAAGGTGCTCAGGAAGCAAAAGAGACCGTTGTTAATAGACAAGCTCAGGCACCTGCCAAGGTCTACCCGTGGCAACTTGGGAAGTGACCTAACGATGCCAGCCAAAGACGCCGCTCTGGGTTCTTTAAGAAAGCTCAATCCTGAGCAAGTCCGGTGCGTCGACCCACAAAAGATGCGAAACATAACACTCGAGGACTTCATAACCTCACTCAAGAAAGTCCGCTGCAGCATGTCGTCAAAGAGCCTAGAATTGAATTAGCGGTGGAACCAGAAGTTCGGTGACATCACCGTCTGACGTGATCCTCAGCGCATGTCGTCTTGTCTACAGACATGTCCTGCCTGTGAGTTGGGTATCCAGATAGCACAGGTCCAACAAGCACGCCAAATACTCTATCCTCAGGGCTGTGCTTGTGAATGGACAGATTTCGGTGCAGAACCAGCTAGCAGCTGCTCCGAGCCTGCCATTTCCACAATATGATTGTATTACGTCGAATTGATGTACATATATATTTTCGTATCTCTGTGATAATTATTGTTGTTAACAATATATCCGTAATATACTATCAAGTTTGTGGCATGATTTTCGCTTACAGTGTGAGGTCGCACTTTAAATCCTGGACGTAATTTTTTACGGGGCATCCAATGCTTTGACCTATTTGACAGCGTCTTTTCATTTATGTATGTTATGTAAATTATTATTACTGATGGTTCTTCTATATTTGTGTAAAATTCTTTTCATGCGAGGCTCCCTAAATAATAAAACATATTGTCGTTTTGTATAAATTTCTTTATTACCTTATTTTATGTTTCTGTTTTGCTTAGGTATGGTAATCTTATTCAACTTCGTGTTACTTTGATTATGAAATCTCTATCGATCCCTACATATATGCAAGAGAAGTGTCGGGTGGCACACGTATATTATTAGTTAACACAGCCTGTGGCGGGTGCACATGGAGGTTAGGCATGTTGACGCGCATATTCGAAGTGCACGTAATTATTATTTTAAAAATTGTGCTACTTGAAAGGAGTACATATACTCATCAAAATGATAAACCAGAATCAATTCGCTCAGTGCCGAGCGCTTGACTTGACTATTCTTTGTAGAGAGCAATGATTTCGTATTTACAGTGGGAAATGGTAATAAAAATAATTCAAAAGCCCTCGTTGGACTGGAATTGTACTCTTTGTCATATAAAGTGATGTAGGCCCATCACGATACCATGCTTTCATTTATGTCAGCCAAATTGTCCGTGAAGTTTGTTTACTTTCTAAGTTTTATTGATGGTTAACAACAGACTTAGTATAATTTCTTGATTATTTAAATTATTCGACAGTTCTTGAAGCCATTAGGTGCATGCATTTCCGGCTAAATGTTTTCACGCACTACTGAGTTTCATTCATGTTTTCTAAATGCGAAGCATTTCTTAGCGAACTTCGGCGACTTTGAGCGTATCTATCTATCTATCTATCTATCTATCTATCTATCTATCTATCTATCTATCTATCTATCTATCTATCTACCTATCTATCTATCTATCTATCTAACTATCTATCTATCTGTCTATCTATCTATCTATCTATCTATCTCTTTATCTATCTATCTATCTATCTATCTATGTATCTATCTATCTGTCTATCTATCTATCTATCCGCCTACGACTTCTCACTCTCCTGTCGTTTCGATAATAGTATCGATACCTAAATTAGTATTGCATAGCATGACTATGCGGTGAGCATAGTGACTCGTCATAACATAAAAATCATGACATGTATGTCATGATTCAAGATTCACGGTCTTGCTGCTTGTGCGCTGGTTTCGTTCACATTACATATTTCAAAACTGGTATTGTATGACATGACTACTTGGTGAACATAAGTGACAGACGCTAACGTGATAATCATGATTGTATATCATGTAAAGCATGACCAAACGCCATGCTCACGGTGCGTTAGCGCTTGTTTCGCAAGCTTAACTTATACCGATTAAGGCTATACGGAACGTCAATTAATGACGAAGGTATATGACTGGTGTACACATGATAATCGTGGCATGCGTGTCATGTAGGAACAAGCAACATACCACACTCACGATGATCTCGTGGCCATTTCAATGGCTCTATATATACCAAATTTGGTATTCCTTGACGTGAACAGACGACTAAGGTAAATGTCACATCCAAACAAGATAATATTGATATGCGTGTCAGGTAAAATATGAATAGATTCAACACTCATAGCACTGTCGTGGCCATTGTGCTGGCTCCACAATACCAACGTTGGTATTACGTGACGTTAATGGACGTCGAAGTAAATGAGATGTCTATTCATAATAATCAGGACATATAAAGCACGTACGGCATAATTGACGTCCGCCTCGTGACGTTGTGCTGATTTTAAAGTGACATTATAACCTTCCGCGTTCGTCCTTCAAATATCATCGACTCCCACTTTACGTGAGAACTGCTATATTGTTTACGTTATCTGTTTTCTTGTTATAGTAAATATGTCTCGAGTAAGACTTGAGAGTTCGTCGCTTATTTTTCATAGAGGCTTTTTGACTCTCGCAAAAAAGCAGCCTCATCAAGAGCGGCTATATAAATATAAATATGTACCTGACGCACAGTAACCAATTCCTCTGGACTAGTTAATCTATGAAGTGCACATTACTCCCTTTGTTTGCCTTGTGCTATAAGTGTTTTTCTTTTGAAAATAGAATCGTGCAAGAGAATCGCGTGAAGATAGAAAATTGGGCAGATCAAACGTGCCTTGGGGATTCATATCATGGTAATACAGCGACTGGAGGGTGGCTGTTGTAATTCTTTTATTAGGCGAAACGTTTCTTACGCAAACACATCTAAGGTGTTGTTTGCGTGAACTGTTAACACAGATAAAATAAATTGGCCTTGGCATATAAAGGGTCAAGGCAATCTTGCTTTTTCAATGCCTCGAGCTGCGGACTCCACATTGTTCATGTTTTATGGGACTAATACGATGACTGCTGTGATGATTGAGGGAAACGTTTCTTACGTAAATGCGTCTCAGGTGTTCTTTGCATGAACTGTTCACACAGATACAATAAAAGTAACATTTGCATATGAAGGGCCCATACGCTTGTTCTGGTGTGCCGGAAAGGAGTGTTATCAGTCCACTGCTTTTTTATTTATAATAATGACTTACCAAGTAATTTATCCTCACAAGTGCGAATTTTCGCTGACGACTGTTTAATTTACCGAGATAACTAGTACTTGTAGTCACGTAGTAATTCAAAATGACCTCGACCTCATCAGCAATTGGTGTAATAGTTGGCTAATGTCCCTTAATTCAAGTTATAGTAAAGTAATGTCCTTCTCTCGCAAACATTTCAACTCTGAGTTTTCTTACATTATTATTGGCAATACCGTATCTAGTGTTGACTCTTTTAAATTTTTAGGTGTAACCTTCACACCTAACCTTTCCTGAACTACCCACATCACCAATATGTGCAGTGCAGCCTCACGATCATTAGGCTACATACGCTGCAATTTACGTAAGACGCCCACAAATATATGTGCTTTAGCTTACATAACATTTGTTCGCCCTCAGCTAGAATTCACTTCTGCAGTTTCGTCCCCTCAATACAGCTATTTACTAACATGCTGGAATCGATTCAGAATAGAGCCGCTAGAATCCTCTCACAAAACTACGATCATAGCGCAAGCATAACACAAATAAAAAAATTATCACTTTCCTTTTTGAGCAGCCGACGTGATCTAAACCTCCTTTCATTATTTCATAAATATGTACGTGAAACAAGGCCATTATCAATGACATTGCAAACATCTGCATTCGCATCAAACAGACTGTATAATCATCTTTCATTCCCTCGCATATACGGTAAAACATACATTTTTAACTCATCTGTACTCCACCGTGTCATCCGCATGTGGAACAGCCTTCCTGATGAAATCGTAGCTGAAAGCAATCGGGAAAAATTCCAGCACCTTCTACTCACCCATTCCCAGGATTAACTGCTCGTTTTATTCATATCGAAATCGGCACCTACGCGTTTATTCACTACTAGAATCTCGCTTTTTTTCTCTTACATTAAACTTATTTTTTGATGGTTTGAGTACTAACATGCCATTCAGTTCTGTTGTCTAGTATTCAGTGATGTTCTCTATTGATTATTAGAAAGTCTTTTCACAATTTGTGCTTGTTTTTTCATAGCTTGTTTTACGTCATTATCTCACGCATATATTCATCTGATTTTCATTGCTGTTCTATTCCTATGAATATTATTATTAATATATTTTTCATTGTTATTCCTGTTAGTACATGTATAATAATTGACAATTAATTCATATTATTGTTTGTATGAAAACTGTACCAATTCCTGTATGTATTCCTCTTATGCTCCCCTTACACAATGCCCTGTTGGGTCTGAGGTATTTTGAATAAATAAATAAATAAATAAATAAATAATTAAATCAGGCTTTTCCAGTGCCTCTAGAAACCAAAGATCGCTTCAAAGGCTGCCTGGACAACTGCGAAATCGCTGCGGAAGGTCAGAACTCACGAGTTCTTCAAGTATTCCGCATGCTAGTCGACTATTCTAATATAAATCCGCGCTAGTGCATCAGAGTGCTTCGGAAATAAAAAACCATACGCATGCGTCATTCCAGGGTAACATAAATTAAGGAGGAGACAGTGTTGACTCACCGCTTATATATGTATAGTGACAATATGTGTGTACGTATAGCTGCGCTTACTCTAGTGGAGCATTGCGCAAATAAGCTTATGGCCGCCCCAGTTATGATACTCGCTAAGAAGAAATATAGCGGGGAATTCGTGCCGATGAAACAGACGTCTCTTCTTTAACGTGAGCTCCAATGTTACATCAGTGAATGAGCTACCGCTTACGCATCTGTGTACACGGCGTCTATTGTAAGCCCAAAATTGGCACATTTCTCAATTTTTCCGAATACTATAATCTGCCTCGTAATAGTTGGCTCAATGCAAAAAAATAATAATAAAAACGGTATAGGATGCTTCTCGCTGACTGCTTCACATAAAATTGATTACCACACTGCATAGGGTCTGCCGCATATTTAGGCGTGGGGCACCGACGGCCATCATGTGGATGCTTGTATCGCATACTGTCCTTTAGTGTCGTCTCTTGGTGTCATGCAGGCAAAATTATGTATCGTATTCATATGACAGCATAGGCACGTACAGTAGAGTATAGCGAGGGGGAGGCAAAGGTAAGTGAGAAAAGGTGTTGTGAGGAACAGGTGGAACAAAAGCAGAAAGACAGAAGGTAAGTAGAAGCATTGTATGGCGTCACCCGGGCACAATCTTGTATAGCAGGTGTCAACAATATTTTTAGCCAGAGCGCCAATTTTTTATAAAGCTGGCAGAGTTGATGCCAGAGTAGAGGTGCGGTAAAGAGGTGGACTTTGCAGACAAGTAGAAATATGTGTTGAATTTATATATCATACAAAAGAGCAATATCATTATGTTTATTTCCTGCAGACATCTCACAAAGTTGCAAGCGGAAATTTTATTGGAGGTCATGCTTGCTCATATCATGCCGAGGGGCGCACGCACCTGCAGGACTAAATACGCTTGTTGTCTCTGTGTTCTCTCGTAATTGCGCTTGTCCGTCTCTCTTGTTTATTTCACGCTCAAAGCTGCCGTAAAATTGAACCAACTCGACCATTGAGTCACTCTACTGGACCACAAGTTCCTGCTTTTGATGTACAGCATAGTCTTGCTGTAGTACATTAAAAGTAATGGCGGGAAATTGAGGAGAGGAGGAGTGATGTGCGAGTGAGGAGGATATAAATGAGGAGTGATGAAAGTGAAGGATACCGTAGCCAGCACAGCGTACCGTACCCTCGTGTAGTGTAGTACAACAAGTGATAGAAAAGGGATGCGAGGGTAAAAAGAAGGAAGTCTGAGGAGGAGTAAGAGAGGGCTGAGGGGAAGGTAAGAACACATATGGCCGCATATACAGTAAAGCTTGAGAGTGAAAATTGAAAGTGAAGGTGTGGATGACGAAAAGGAGCAAAGGAGAGTGAATCTTTGCATGGCGTAATGAAGAGCATCAAAGGAAGTACATGGAAAATGAAGTACGGCTTAGTACACATGTTATGGTGAGGAGAAAGGAAATGACAGAGAAGAGGGTAGAGCAGACCTTATCTGTGTGTATAACAAAGGGCGGAAACAGAGAGTTAGGAGGACAAGTGTGAGGGTGAGTAGGATAGAAAGGAGGTGGAACACGGCATAGGCGTGTATAATACAGCACTGAAAGAGTGCGAAAGTGATTTGTCACAATGATTGGAAGAAACTAGCCCAGAATATAGAAGAAGGAATACCCTTAAAAAATAACAGACATGTCCAACTCCACCGACGGACTAGATTGATCTTAGTGACTATAAACTGGTTCAGCACTAAACTATGAGACTAAGAACACTGCTTTAATTATTGAGAAAGTGGTTAAGAACTTCTTTACAAGAACACGCATTCACCCGCCCAGAATTTCAGTGCAATAGACCTTTTTTTCCAAACTTACGTGACTTGCTGAAAGGCTGGCCGAACAGCATTGATGGAAGCATGCCGGGTTCACTATCATCAGCTGCGTCATGCACGTGAACGGCTGTAGTGAAAGGAACGAGCATCTTGAAGCGTTTCGAGGTTCCTATGTTTGAGGGGGTAGACTACAAAAATCGTGATTTCTTCCAATGCATGCTATCGTCTTTATGTCACCTGTGAATCATTATCGCTGCTTTCTGTCTGATTCTCAGTTTTTCCTATTCCCACGTTTAGTGGCGTTCTTCGAGTGTAATCGCATACCAACTTGTCTAACAAACAGCTCTAATGGTCTATCACAAATGCCCATAGGCTCGACATATCAAGTACAGTTGTTTCTACCTTCGTCAGGTACTCAAAGTTGACGGGCGGTACGAAGTTTCCGTGCTCAATTATTGTAGAAGTCAGTGTAAAATTGTTCCGATTATAAACGAGAGTTTGATGTCACTCACCTATTTTTCTAAGAAAAACCTGGAAGTTGTTAATCAACGTTTCTTGGAAAAAACTGCCACGCATGCTTCACTCTTTCTCTGTTTTATATTGCCGGCCCATTGCACGTGTAGATATTGCCTTGCGCGAATCTAACCAGAATGTCTGGCAGAATTGGAGATAATAGGAAGATTTAGAATACCGTTTGCAAGCGCTGCGGGCGTTGCGGGCGTTGCGGGCGCCATATGAGTTTAGAATAGCGTTTTCCCTGCTGCGAACCCCAACGCATGATCGCAGCGACACCGTATACTCGAAACCAGTGCTTGCGGGCCACATGCGGGCCGCCATTGCCGCACACAATTTCGGATTTATTCGCGTGCGGTCGCGAACGCCGACTCGCGTTACGACACATGCGCAGTGGCAGCGACCCCACCGCAAGGTCTCGCAGTGCGCTATTCTAAAGCTCCCTAGTCTTGGCAAAAGACGTTAGACATAAGCACGCAAACGCGTGCAGCTGAGTTGATTTTAGAATAAACTTGGCCACAAGTGATATTTTTCGAATGGTCAAAGCCATGTGTATAAATGGCGACGCTCCTTGCAACGATAAATAATTATCATCGACGGATTCCTTTCTAGCCGCTATCATTGTACAGTGTGGTGGCAATCTGATTTCGAATTTGTGGGTACAGGTTCAGTAAGTTATGTATTTCATTCTAGACGTACCAGATGCTGTCTTCGATGCACCAAAACAGCATGACAGTATATCCAACCTGTTCTCGTACTTCAAACTCAATGACGTTATCTTACCTTGTTTCGTCATAGCAAACTTAGAGATCTGTTAACTGCCGGAAAGCTTGGGACCAATAACTCTGACAGGCTTTTGCGAGAAGTATGTTAGTATTTCATTTCCTTGTTATTACTTTCAATATCAACCTTACTTTCTTCCCTATTCTACCACCTGACTAGAGGGGTAGAGGATATGAAGAGACTTTCTACACCCCCCCCCCCCTATGGAAAATTCTATATAAATGCAGAAACTCTGTGGCGATAAAAAAACACCAATTACGTCAGCTTCATCTGCTCGAAAAGGTTCTTTACCAATTCAATGACAGCCCCGCCGCGGTGGTCTAGTGGCTAAGGTACTCGGCTGCTGACCCGCACGTCGCGGGATTAAATCCCGGCTGCGGCGGCTGCATTTCCGATGGAGGCGGAAATTTTGTAGGCTCGTGTGCTCAGATTTGGGTGCACGTTAAAGAACCCCAGGTGGTCTAAATTTCTGAAGCCCTCCACTACGGCATCTCTCATAATCATATGGTGGTTTCGGGACGTTAAACCCCACAGATCTATCAATCAATCAATTCAATGACATGTATAACTTTTCTCTATTTGATTTATTTCGGAAATTTTATTTTAACTCAAAAAAGTATACGCAAATATCTTTATAGCCAATTAAATGAGAATTGCCAGACATACAGATTAGCTCGAACCAGTCTATGTACTTTGCCCTCTTCTTAACCCCTCATGGCGGAGCCACTGTCCTGCGGCTTTAAAGGTTATTTTCTGACGCACTCTTGTAGGGTTTGATCCATGAAACGTGGAAAATAGACGTCAGGCCCTGCCCAGGTGGCATTGCAAATGACGCCGCCACCAGCAACCCTGTTGCCGCGCCAGTCATAATTGCGTAGTGCACAGAGAACCCTCCTCTTCCGTTGGTCCTGATGTGTGGTTTCTTGAAAACAAAGGGCCTAACAAGTTTCTTACTTCTATCCAAGCTCACTTCCCAAATGTAGCGAGCCCATCAAAACGAAAAACGGGCTGAATGCAAATTATGTTCAATTTAATATGGCGTGCTGCCCCTGGAAACCTAAATGCAAACGAGCATTCCATGACATAGTGTTCGAGGCAGGCACCAAACTAAGGGCATACAAGAACAATCTATGAGATCACTGGCACGAAGCTTGCATTATCCGGCACGAATGACCCAGGAAGTTTTCGATTTACAGTTGCATTCTTGCTTGCAGTTGCTTGTTGTGCGCTGAAGTATTTTTAATTGGCATGCTCGAATGTCCAGTTGACGGTTGTTTTTCATGTGTATATAATGCAAATGGGGATACATGCGTTTCCCCTTTCTCGGTGTAGAACAAAAGGCAAAACCGGTGCCTCCGAGACAGCTCCCGTAATGCCGAAGACCAAAGGCAAAAAAAAGCAGCTGTTTGTGGTCGCGACCAATTTGCAGTTTACTTGTATGATGCACGTGTTCCCATTTCCTAAATAAAGGTTTCACTTAAGGCCTTCAAAGCCCCAGTGTGCGTAATGCTGAGTGGTGGTGACAGCTTAAGCTAATCGGTAATCGCAGCGTGTGCGATGTTGATCGCGGCCGGGAATCACCTGTCTACTGTTGCACGTCGCGCACCACGGACAGAGGGTCTATTGAGCTTTATATTCAAAGTTACCACAGTTCTTCATCAACGCTACTCAAAACATGAGCAGGGCACCTACATTATCACTAGAAGCCAGATTTTTAGACACTAAAGAAGTGTGTTTTAGGCGCCAAAGACAAGCAGGTAAAATACCGCTTTAGGCCAGTAAAATCATATTTTTAGGCAGAATAAATTTCTACAAAAATCAAAATATCCCATAACAACTACGTCAGTTAATTGTATCTAAGGCAAGAAAAAAATAAACTGTTTAATATAGCAAAAAGATACCAACTATTGAGCATAGACATACATTTCCCGCGCGATTCGAAGTTTGTGGCCTTTCGTTTTATTGTCTAGCAATGCACCTCGAGTGTCCACCATTCAGTTAACAATCTCCTGGGTCTCTTTTCTTTCGTTGTGGCTGTAAAGGGGAGCGCTGGAGCAAATAACCAGACCAATGATGCCGCGAAAGAGAGGGATTTCCTCCTATTGCTGAACACCACAAAAGGGCCCCTCACTAAGCTTGGGTATTTCGAGCTGACAAGCGTAATAATGCACTGGGCACTCTGGATAATTCCTGTTGAAATTTTCAAATCAACTTGTCGTGGAATATGCTCAATTTTTGATGAATGCCACTTGCCTTTCTCGCGGGCGTGCGCCCTAAAATTTAGGGAGCGACGTACAGCAAGGAACGGTCCTGTTTTTACATCGCTCCTTTACGTTGAGATTAGGAGGCTGACGTCGCATACCATACGCTCTTCATCAGAACTTCAGTAAATGCTATCTACATTTTAAAAACACACGAAAATTGTCCCGTCTCCTGATTATTTCCTGCATTTTAAACGGTACCTCATTGAGAGCTTTGCACATGGCATTATACTCTACTTGGCATGTGTCATTAGTGCGTTCCATTGTGTAGCATGAATGAGAAGTACTTCGGTTTGGACTAGCTACTTCATGTCGATTTGAAAGGGAAGCGGAAAGACGAAGGGAAAAGAAAGACAGCACTTTTTGTCTCTATATCTTTCTTTTTCTTGTGCGTTTGCACTGCCCTTTCAAAATTAGTTTAACGTGTGGAAGCTGACAAGTATAATTTAACACGCAAATGGAATCTCAGCTTGTTATTATCTTTTTTGTTTTGAAACGCCTCGAGATGTCTTTCACTAATCAGCCCTCGTTTCGAGTCTTCCTCGGGGGACCAGTCGTTATAGGGTGCACCGCTGCTGACCCGATTGTCGTGGCTTCAATTGTGGCCGCGGCGTTCACATCTAAGTAAAGGCGAAGAAGTAGATGCCCGTGTCCTGCGAGATGTCAGTGCTTGTGAAAAAACACCACAGGTCAAAGTTTGCAGAGACCTCCACTACGGGCCCCTTAATATTCATATTTTCTTTTTTCTTAATTAAAAACACACATACTACCACTGCAACTGCTACTATATACTACTACTACTGCTACTACTTCTACTACTACTACTACTACTACTACTGCTGCTACTACTACTACTACTACTACTACTACTACTACCTGATTTCGCTTGCGTTCGTCTTCTCGTCGTTCCTGCATCGTGGCTTCGCCAACCTTGACAACGCTTAGCTTGTTTTGGGTGCGTCATCTCTGACCGTGGTTTCAGCGGAGCGACGTGGTGTGTCGGGGTCAAAAAATATGATCCTTGCCAGCCTCTCCTAAAGTACAGGCACTGACTGATACATCCCACTGACACTGGTAATACACCACAGAGAACGCCTAAACAGGACAACATCAATAGCTTACGTGCACAAGTATGCTGGGGCAAGTCATGCGCGCGTCACCTTGCTTATGCATGTTGTTCTTGATGCGTATACGTCATGCGATTCTCCAGCCCCGACATCGAAAAGAACAGGGAAGGAATGAGACACGCGATGGCTGCATGAGACGAGAGGCAAGAAATTCTAGCTTGCTTCTTCACATCATGCTTTGGTAGCTCGTAGCGAACCAATTTGAAAAATCACCGTGGTAGAATGCTTTTCATTGAGCACGCAAGAACTTCTAGTGTCTAACTACAACTTATTATGTTACATAGAGAGAGACGCTAAAGAGTAAATTACAAACAAAATAAAAGCCGCGCACACATCACATTTTTTACCTGAAGGCTCTGTAGCAGATGGGTTACAATGTCAAAGAAAATACACCTTCGTTGACACAACACACATCGTTCTCTTTATAAGCCATATCATTCTGTCATAAAACTTACAATAAACAAATTAAAAAATTATATCTGGCACGGCATATTAAAATCCTAATTGCCTTTGCGTGAAGAGGGCTGTTTAGGTGCATTCATTTTTGAATGCGAGTCTTACTATGAAATGCTTGGCATAAGAGCTTTAACCAAAGTTTAATTCGACGCAATGATGGCAATCCCCATCAGTAAATGTCCTCCTCCTCGACTAGCTTTTACACTAGCTAAGGAGGGAAGAATTTTCAGGTTCGGAATGGTACGCTCGATGACTCAACTGCACGGTGGCAGTGCGAAAGAAGAGCCGTAGTCTGGTTAAGATTCGATATAATGCAGCCTCAGGCGTCTGTCCGAGTCAAAGCCCGAACCTCCGCTCTCTATTTCTCATTCAAACATCGTCTTTTTAACCCTCGGTTGAACAAAGGGTCTCGACACAAGCCAATCACACGTGCGGGCTCGCATCGCCACAACCAACCACGAAAACACTTTCATGACAGGCACTGCTATGGTAAATATCAAGTTATGAAGTACAACACGAGAAGGGATAGGTTCTCCGCGTGTCACTCTCTCTCTCATACCAGGCTGACCTCCAACCGTAGCCTTTCTCACGCTCGAGCCCCGTCTGTTCTCTCATTAAATGTTGCTTCGTAGAAGCATCCTTAAGAGCGGTGAGTACACCGTTGGGCTCTGTGCGCTTACCAAGTTTGCATGCGACAGCGAGGTGCCCCGCCAACCTAACAAAACCCCGGTAATGACGTATAGCTGGGGAGGATGAGCTCGTCTGCGAGTTGCCACCATGTCTCGGTCAGCCCAGTGGTCGCGTCCCAGTGTCATTCTCATTTACACACGCCAACAATGATTTTTAAACTTGGACGGTGGCGCTTGGCCTGCTTCTTGCAAGACGCTGTTCCGAGCAAGCTTTCCGCTTCTAGTTCTAAACTGGGGCGACCTTGATGGCTCCGCTCGTGAACTGTGTGAAAGAAGCAGTCTCCTTTTCTTCTCGTGCACGGGTCTTCCGTTTCCGTCTTCAGGGAACCTATCGCGTCGTTAGTTGACTGGTCGGGAACTCCTCGCTCTGCATCAGCTGCATTAATTGTGCTACACATGACCCGCCGCTAATGGTTGCGTCATAATAACTTCATTCTAGTTCATTTTTTATCTTGTTACAGCTGTCATCTTTGAGTAATGGGTTGAAACAAACCTTGAAACCCTGTTCTGTATTTTTGCATGTTTGTCACTGAAAGAGGCCCCGAAACACTTTTTGAGTAATAATGAAAATAATTCACTGGAAAAGCGCATTACTTCTCAAATTGAACGCCGCAAAAATTTCAAGAATCGGTCAGGTACGAGAAAAGTTAAAAGGATTTGTCACACGCTGCAATCATACTCTCTCTTCTCTCGTCCTAATGAAAGCGCTGGAAGCTGAGCAGGGAGGAATGGGAGGGGCAAACAAAAACGTCACTCGTGCCTCGCTACCATGACAACTTTTTTCATTTTTTTTGTTCGACAACCCTTAGCTTGGGTTGGGTGCGTCATCTCTGAACGTGGTTTCAACGGAGCGACGTGGTGTATCGGCGTCACAAAATATGATCCTTGCCAGCCTCTCCTAAAGTACAGGCCCTGACTGATACATCCCACAGACACTGGTAATACACAACAGAGAACGCCGAAACGGGCAACATCGATGGCTTACGTGCACAAGTAGGCTGGGGCAAGTCATGCGCGCGTCACCTTGCTTATGCATGTTGTTCTTGGTGCGTATACATCATGCGGTTCTCCAGCCCCGACATCGAAAAGAACAGGGAAGGAATGAGATACGCGATGGCTGCATGAGACGAGAGGCAAGAATTTCTAGCTTTCTTCTTCGCATTATGCTTTGGTAGCTCGTAGCGAACTTATTTGAAAAATCACCGTGGTAGAATGCTTTTCACTGAGTATGCAAGAACTTCTAGTATCTAACTACAACTTATTATGTAACATAGAGAGAGACGCTAAAGGGTAAATTACAAACAAAATAAAAACCGCGCACACATCACATTTTTTACCTGAAGGCGCTGTAGCAGATGGGTTACAATTTCGAAGAGAAAAAAAAAACCTTTTCTTTGACACAACATGCTTTGTTCTCTTTATGAGCCATTTATTTCTGTAATGAAACTAACAAAAAATGAATTAATGGAAAACTTGTGTCTGATTCACCCCTCTAAATTCTTCAATACCTTTGCGCGAAGATGACTCTTTCAGTACATTCCTTTACGATTACAACTTTTACAATGAAATGCTTGACAAAGGAGCTTTCACCCTAAATTATTTCGCAGTGATTTCCATCCCAATTCAGTTTTCATAATGTTACAGCTGTGGTTTTTGAGTGATGGCTTAGGACAAACCTTGAAGCTCTGTTCTGTGTTTTTTTCATGTTTGTCACCTCACGACATAATACAAGAGATCTCATGCAAAACAAGCGTATTCAAGCATACAGTGTATGTGTGCTAAGTACACCGTGGATTTTAAACATGCCGGTGCCTGTCTCAGGCTTCGCTGTATAAAGTATAACAATTTGGCGACCTTCGCCACCACTCAATGCACAGCAGGATTTTATCACTGGCCCTCCATGGTTTTTCATTAGTTCTCCAGCTACCCGCAACTGCCCAGAAAAACTTGCTCTTCCTTTCCCATTGCAACACCCAAGTCATCAGGACAGTTCTTAATTTTCTTCGGGGGCACTGGACAGCTGTCTGTAGATGGTGGTCGCTGCGTCTTCGGCTATAGACGTCACTTTTATTTTCTTACCTCGTCTTTAATTCTCTCTCCTCCTTCCTTTTAGACGCTGAGACGTGCTTCCACTTAGGGTTGCAGAAATATCGTCTTTCGCACTCCTCATGCTCCTTCTCCAATCGCTCGCAGCATGTGAGCTTTGTCTTTGTTGAACCTTATAGCGTTTGGAAATATCAAATTAGCCTTTTTCACATGAAGGAGGGCCTCACACCACGCTCTTATACACAATTTGGGCTTGAATAGCGCTCATATGAGCGCCCAGTTGCGAAAGAAACATTCATAGGCATTTTAGTGATTTATGCACGAACACCCAAACTTGGCTCTAATACGCAATATGAAAACACCATAAAAGCCTTTTTTAACCTCCAATTTATGCTCATATATCCAAATGGCATGATAGGAACGCAAGGAACAAAATAGGCATTTGTCTGAATCCAGTCTCTAATTATCACACTTACTTAAGCGAACGGCTGTGAGGAACGCGAGTGTTCACCCAACACGTTCGCACCGGCCTATAATTAGCGCTGTCGCCATTCTGTTTTGCGAAAGCTGTGGAAATCTGTAAAACTGAAGTCATCCGTGGCCATTCCCATTGCAACAGTATCACAGACTAGGGTCTTTTTTTTTCGTTGAGCGCCGAGCTATGGCGCCCGCTCTTGTTTTGCCGTCGTTTAGGCGAGTTTAGGGAACTTTACGGAGGTTCTGTGACGCGTCCAACTAGCGCAAAGAAATTCGTAGCTAATTTTCTGAGTGGTATATGCGCAAATACATCTAATATTTAGCTCAATCGTTGTTTCGTACGTTTTAGTGGCACATGGTTGCGCAGGAAACTGCGCAAGAGAGTGGGGCTTTGCACAACTCCAAACTGCTTCGACAGGTGGCGCCGCGTGTCCACGAAACTCCAGAGTTTGAAGTCTATATAAATGGACCGCAAAGCAGATGATACTGAGGGGTATTTATAGACGCCTAAAACACCACAGGAAGAAATAATCACAGAGAAAGAGCGTCAACTCGCAACTGATTTATTTGCAGGAGAAACGCAGGAACTATATAGCCGCACACACATGTGCAAAACACACTACTTCACCTAGTCACATGAAAGCAGATGATGTTGGATAGACGGTGCTGATATCAGTTGTAACAGGAGTTACTTAACGCAACACATGGTAACTTCCCGCGTAATGTGACAAAAGTTTTTTCAGATAGACCCACCCGAATATGAGGAGACCAGAACATAACGAGCGTACCGGCAGCGCAATGTACGTCTTGATATTCCTCATCGTACCGACGCCGTTGGATGTTGCGGCGCCATCAGCGTAGCGGTGGCGAGCTGACGGGCAGGATCGGCTCGTGCAATCGCGCCGCGGGCATACTGGCTGGTGGACGAGGTATGAGCTTTGATGTCGGTGGCCAGTGGTAAAGTTGGCTCTCTTACATACAGCAGGTAAAACGGCGAAAAGTCCGCTTTGTCGGGACGGGATGAATTATACGCTAAAATTGCATAGTGGAAAACAAGGTCCCAGTCACGGTAATTGGGCGACACGTACATAGCGAGCATATTTGTCAGAGTACGGTTAAAGCGTTCCGTAAGGCCATTTATTTGAGAGTTTTAAGCTGCGGCAAGTGTGGGTTGTGTGGAACAAGAATGCAGGATATCGGTTAAGACTTGGGATAGAGATGTACAGCCATGGTCTGTGAGGGGTTGTCTTGGAACACCGTTGACCAATATAACGTCCCGTAAGAAGAAGTCAGCAACGTCGGTTGCACAACTTGTCGGTATATTTCTTGTATTAGCGTAGCGTGTAGCATAATTTATATTGACGAAAATGCATTTTTTCGCAATGTTAGTTTCGAAACTGGACCAAGCAGGTCTCATCCAACAGGTTAAAATTGTTCTGCGGGCTTGTCAATTAGTTGAAGATGACCAGCGGGTAGAAGTGACGGTGCTTTACGACGTTGACATAAATCACGTATCGCTGTACCGAGCGAACAAGGCCTGACTAAAAGAAATAGTGCCGTATACGCTCGTTATTGAGAAACACACGCCAAGTTGTCTAGTCGTGGGGCGTTGTGAAGTTCGTTGAGGGCACGGAGCCGCAAATACTTAGGCACAGCAATGGGAAGGTCAAAATCGTCAGGTTACCGTGGTATGGTAGTGCATTCATACCAATGGAAAGAAAATAATCTTCATTAGTACGGTGACTTATCAATGGCACTGAGAAACAGCACGCCAATTAGTGAGCATATAAAGGGGCTATAAAACAACGAAAATAATACTAGGATACTAGGCCTAGCCGTCAGTGGTCTCTGCTTCGAGTTATGATTGAAGAATAAAACAATGGGGAAACATGTGTATTTGTCTGTTAACAGTGGCAGGTCAGATGCTAACTAAACATACTCTGTAACAGTTTCGAAGGACCAACATCCATAAGTAGTTTCTGGCGTGAGTCTCTCGTGAAGTTGCACTTACGTTACCTTCTGCATAACCACTTTAGCACGGATTTATCAATGTGCAACACCTTCGCTACGTCCCAGATATTCCGTAACAAGCATAATAAAAACGCTAGCTGAACACTTTTGCAACAATTGCAGATTTAGATATTGAACTTTCCCTAATGCTGCAACCGAAAGGAACTGCCTGCATGATATAAAAGCAAATATTGAATCACCATGGTCTAGTATCCAATTATTTGTCAATTCTGTTACCGGAAGTTCTGTAATTGCGCAAACTCGATATTTTTGGGAAGGGGCACAAGCCGGAAATGGCGCAATTAGAGGAAAGAAGGCAAAAGAGGCACAAATACATCAATACATTTATTGGAGGCAGACCCACAGGTATGCGCATAATATTAATGAGAATTAATGAGCACTAATCCTAGAAAATATATGGGGGATGTCATTACTTGTAAATATAATGAAGATGGGAAGAAAGAAGTTGAAGAAAACATGGGTTGCCAACGGCAGGGTTCGAACATGAGACAAGATTTCTTTTCCTCCACTTTTCTTTCTTCGCAATTACGTTAGGGTGAATTCAATGACATCCCCTACACTTTCCCTGGCATGATTGTCTGTTAGTCATCATTTGTACTTTTACAGCGAAAGCTGTAAAACGATCTGCGGCGTCGTAGTTGTGTGCAGTTGCTGCCGTTGTCAATAACCACTATCTTCAAATAAAAAAAAAACTAGTACCAAAGACACAATGATTCTAGATTCTAGGTTCGAATTCTTTGTTTTTTTGCCACCTTTTGTTTTTATGCCGTTTTTTCTTTCATGGTATTTACCACAAAGGTGGCCTAAGTATACATAGCGTACAACATATGAAGGGTAAAGTCGACAAATGTACAATGAACGTTACAAAGTAAATCTCACACAAGACAAAGTTTTAGGCGGCATTTGATTAGCTCACTTCATGAACTCAGCATACCAGTCCGACTGAAGTTGCAGTTGGTCAAAAAAGTCCCTTAGCCACACAGTCATTTGCACAAAGTGGCATCGCGAGAACATCATTGGTTCCAGATATTTATGCCACATGCAAGTTTTTCATAAACTCTGCATGCCTATTAGCAACAGCATGTCTACTGGCATGTCAAAACAATTGGGTGATATGAGGTAACGGGTGCTATGAGAATTTTTATCGAGACGTTTTTAAAGCCCTCTGCAGCACGTTCTAGAAAAGGATGGCGTCCTTACAACTAAAAAAGCAATGTTCTATTCTTTCCAGAACTTGGCATAGGTAGCAGTTAATACAAATATGCATTTGGTGTTTAACCAGACTTTACAGGTATTCTTTATGTATGCATTTTGTAATAAAATTTCTCAATTGGTTATGGATGAAATAGGTATTGGTGTTTAACCAGACTTTACAGGTATTCTTTATGTATGCATTTTGTAATAAAATTTCTCAATTGGTTATTGATGAAATAGGTATTTTCGTTACGTGTACTAGCACGTTGAACAGAAATTCCAATGTATAGTGAGCGCTAATGTTGATGATATGTGGGGTTTAACGTCCCAAAACCACTCTATGATTATGAGAGACGCCGTAGTGGAGGGCTCCGGAAATTTAGACCACCTGGGGTTCTTTAACGTGCACCCAAATCTGAGCACACGGGCCTTAGTGAGCGCTAAAGTGAAGCCGGAGAGCACAGCGAGTACAGCATACTATAAGTCTTTTCTTGAGCTAGAGAACAAGTACTGATTGTAAAATCTGTCAGAAAACGCACTGAATGTATACCTCACGCACGAACCCTCACGCACGAATATACGCATGTATACCTCACGCACGAATATGTTACTGGCGCTTCTTGCTTCGTGTACACACAACTCTAAAGTGTGAGAATAACTGGAAAGTATGGTTTAGACATCCATGAACCTAAATAAACTATTCTCTCTTGTGTCAATGTTCGCACAAGCAGCGCTGACGATCGAACGTCGTGCTGTCAGCTACACAGGCTGTCACTGAAAGCTGCCGGCCGCACTTAGCCGGTACTTCTCCGACTGATTAGTAAGAACACGAAACTTTCAGTTGGTAATTTGGTACGCCTTCGTGAACTGACTCCCGGGCCATACGTTTTCAGCGGATTACTTTAGCATTTCGATGGGTGTTTTTTTAATTGTTGATATTGATATAACTGCATATATCTGTACACTGGCACGCTCACTGTATACTGCCAGCGGATGCCTGAGAAACGCTATCGCTCACCTTCGCGACTCCTTTAATGCATTTCTGGCATTGAGTGACCTTCCACTTGCTTCAGGCACAGTTTAGGTAACCGTTAGATATATTGCGAAGCTCAAATGCAGAAACTTCAAGCATCACAACTCAGCTGCTTCAAAAGCAGCCTTACCCAGTTCCCCGTCCCAGCGAGACCTATCGTGCCGCCCGCATCTGTGTACCTGCTGCCGGCGCTTTTTACTTGAAAAAGGCACAATTGTATAGTGTAAGACTGACTGTAAAGTACAGATTAGACATCCCTGAGCCTAAATCGACCATTTATCTTCCATCTGAGCGCAGGAGCCATCTTCCATCTGAGCGAAGCTTCCATCTGAGCGCAGGAGCCGGTACTGCTCTGACTCGTACGTAAGAACACGCAATTTTGAGTGTGTAATTTAGTACGC
The DNA here is from genome assembly GCA_013436015.1 of Rhipicephalus annulatus. Taxonomy (NCBI): domain Eukaryota; kingdom Metazoa; phylum Arthropoda; class Arachnida; order Ixodida; family Ixodidae; genus Rhipicephalus; species Rhipicephalus annulatus. The sequence continues at coordinate 860,900 of WOVY01000645.1, forward strand.
GTTAGTGAACTAACATACTGGCACACTTTCTCAGCGGATTGCATCCTTCAGTTCTTCGGCGGTTTCTTAGTTGTAGGTATCGATATAACCGCAAATATGTAATCTAGCACGCTGGATGTGTAATGCTACATCGTCGCTTGCGCGAAAGAAAAAAACTCAATATTCACTCGTGTGCGTGGATATTTACCGTGGATATCTACGAAACAAGACATGTAAATCATCTGTTCTTGTGGACCAGTAGCAAGTGCTAGAAACGAGTATGAAAGGAAACAAAACTACCGGCAGCAACAGCTCACAATCTGTGGCTGCTCCATCAGTCAATTTGAGATTTTTCAGAGTTAAGATGTAGATACTTCAAAAAACTTTGCGCTTTTGCTAATATCTGCACGTCATTGGGTGCACGGAAGCAGTTCGTCACTGTGGATTTAAGACGTAATTGTTATTTGGAAAGGAATATTGTGTCAATCTTGACTGCGCGACTTGTGCACATGAAGTTGAACGGCGCATTCTTCAGATGAATAATCGTTTTATAACCCCACATGCACGTTCTGGCGTGGCGTAGTTGGTTGCGCACTCAGTTAAAGATCAGGAGGTAGCGAGTTAATCCCGTCAAGTAGCGTTTTAATTTTTGTATTTTTGTTTTTATTGAGATTGCGCGTTATTTTACTTATATATTTATTTATTTATGGCGAATGGGCACCCCCGTTTTATCCCAGGGAAGCCATTTTGCGCAGAGTACTGGGAAGCTGCCGCTCCAGTGTCTCAGTATCTGCGCTGGGAGGTGCTCGTACCAATGCCATACTGGTCCCATAATCAGGCATGGCGCTGGACGCTGGTACCCAGTGGCGGTGGTTTTCGCAATAGGGATTTTTTTAAGAAGCGTTGTATCCGCTAAGCACTGTCGAATAATTTTGTGCAAATTGTTCATGCAGTGACTGACGATGATGTTTTATGCATAAAGTGGGTATGCGCCAGTTATTAGGTGATCGAAAACAAGCTTTTGTAATAGGTTGGGGCATTGGACGACCGACTAGTTAAGCTATTTGCATTGTCTGACACCTGGTTTTTTTTTGCTATTCTAAAACGCTTCATTACCCATAATAAATCGATTCTTTTCTGATATCGAGCGTGCCCAGGACAAGTTTGTGAACAAGTCCCAAGCCTCGGCATGACTATATGACTTTGAGTGTGAGGCCCCGGTTCGCTATACAACCGCAATTGCTAACGCCAAAAACGCATTCCAGAGGCTTGATGCTTTAAGTTACAGAGGTTCCTGTGTTCGATCCCGCAATACTCGTATTTCGCATTCAGATGAGCCCACACGTCGAGGCTTACTCGATGAATATCGCAACGCTAAAATCAAGTTCGTACCAGACCTTTACTCGGGAGGAATATTGGCCAATACTTGCAGTGTAATTATGTCAGAACTTGAAACTTATTACAAAGGTTTGTTCAGCGAATCTTCTCAAAACTAAAACAGAGATGGCAGGATGCAGTTTTTGTCATTTGTGACTTCTTTAACTGACGAAGAATGATAATCTAATAGAAGAAATTCAGTATACAAAAATAGAACTTGCCATTGAACAGTTACCACTGTCAAAAACGCCAGGTTCTGATGGAATATACGACAAATTTCACACAACATTAAAATCAGTCCTGAACCCTGCACTGCTTGACATTTTCACGCTGAGTTTGAATGTACACATAGTTCCTCGCTGCATTACTAAAAGCAATACTGTCCGAATCTCAAAGTGCTCAGATGGAGAAAATCTCCGTCCCGTTGTTCACTAAAGATCAATAAGATTGTGCAACGTTGACTAACAAACTTTTTGCAAAGGTACTTTCAAACGGACTTTATTTTTCAATGTCACTACATATTGGTGCCCATCAGACGTGTGGTCTGGAAAGTCGCTCAATACAGAATAATATACATATTTCTCGCATGGTATTGTAAAAGTGTTCACAATCACATGATTACTGGCAATACTACAAGCATAAGGAATTTGAATGAAAATATGAAGCCTTCTTCTTCCCCCGGAGATGACGGAATTCACGCCAAGTTTCTTATAAACACCGCATTGTTTTCGTCCTCAATACTGTAGAGAATTTTTTCACAGTCTTTGGAGTAGAGTACCCTGCCAAATGACTGGAAAGTGGGGAAGGTGGTTCCACTTCACAAGTCCGGTAACACCAACGATCCCCACAATCATACACCCATCTCAGTAACTAGTGTGCCATGTAAGCTATTAGAACATGTCATTTACTGCAACTTAGTCAACTTTCTTGAGAATAATTCTTTTTTACTAACTTTCAATATGGTTTTAGAAAAAGTTACTCGTGTGAAACTCAGCTCTTGTGCTTTACTATTGATTTGTTCTCCGCTATTGATTGTGGTACTTTTATTGATTGTGTATTTATCGACTTCTCTAAAGCATTTGACACAGTTTGTCACGAATTACTACTTTTAAAGTTAATTAAACTAAATCTTCACACACACATCATAAAATGGATTGAGTGCTTCTTACATAACCGCGAGCAATTAGTGACTCCCAATTAATGTAACTCTCCTCCTACTGCCGTAACCTCAGGTGTGCGTGAAGGCTGTTTTGTGTCCTTTGCTTTCTTTAATATATATTAACGAATTGCATCAAAACATTTCCTCCTAAATTGGGTGATTTGCTGATGATTGTGTTATTTACCATGAAATTTTGACCTCTAACGACACTGACATCCTGCAATCTGACCTCGTCATTATTTCTTCATGGTGTAATAATTGGCTAATGAAACTTGACACAAATAAATGCAAATCAAAGAGGATAGCTCGTAACCCTTCAAAAGTTGCGTCCCCCTCGTATCTACTAAATAACACTTCCCTAAACAATGTTTCTTCTTACAAGTACCTCGGTGTTAACATTTCTAGAACCTTTCATGGCAGGCTCACATTGACTACCTAACATGCAACGCTAATCAATCTCCTGTCTATTTACGTCGAAATTTTTCTCTTGCTCCAACCAACCTAAAGCTTCTCCTCTATAAAACATTAGTGCGGCCAAAACTCGAATATGCGTTGTCTATTTGGGATCCACATATTCACATGCTCATAGACAACATTGAATCCATTCAGAATCGCTCAGCACGTTTCATATTGTCCAAGTACTCTCGAACTGATATTGTCCCACTATAGAGGCTCAACTCAATTTGTATAACCTCTCAACACGACACAAAAATTCACGTCCCGGTATCTTTCATAAAATCTATCACACTAACAGAACCCTCTCTGATTCACAGTTTTTTCCAACAGCCTAAATATCAGCACGCAAGGACCATCATAAAGGGTGGGGTTCCTTCTGCCATACGAACCAGCACTTACTATATAGAAGATAGATAGATAGATAGATAGATAGATAGATAGATAGATAGATAGATAGATAGATAGATAGATAGATAGATAATAGATAAATAAATGAATCGATAGAAACTCTCAAAGTCACCGAAGTTCGCTAAGAAATGCTTCGCATTTAAGAAACATGGATGAAATTAGGAAGTGCGTGAAAACAATTTGTCGGAAATGCATGAAGTTGATGGCTCCAAGAACTTTCGAATAATTGAAATAGCCAAGAAGTCAAGCTCAGTCCATTGACAAACATCAAAAAAACAGAGATAGCAAACAAACACACGGACATTTTTGCAGACATAAATGAAAGCACAATATCTTCTGTGGCCTACAGCTTCCTATATTACAAACATTACGACTCAAGCTCAATGAGAACTTTTGAATTATTTTTATTACCCTTTTCCTCAGTAAATATGAAACCATTGCTCTCTACAAAAATATTTATCAAGCGCTCTGCACTGTGCGCATTCACTCTTGTTAATTATTTTGATGAGCTTGTGTACTTTTTTGATGAAGCACAATTTATAAAGTATAAATTAAGTACACTTCGAATATACAAGTCCAATATCCTAACCTTTTTGTGCACCCGCCACAGGCTGTCTTACCTAATAATTTACGTGCGTAACCCAATACTTCTCTTACTTTTTTGTTGAAATCGATACCAATTTCACAACAAAGTAACACAAAGATCACTATCATAACAATACCTAAGCCAAAGAGAAACATGAAATCAAAAGTAAAAAATAAACATATGCAATACGACAATAGGATTTATTATTCAAGCAGTCTCGTATGAAACGTAATTAACCTATGTAAGGTAGAGACACCAGTAATAATAATTAACCTACCAAACGTAAATAAAAAGGCTGGGCTCCAGCTATCGTTCAACCGACAAGAAAGCACGAACCAGACTCTTTCCCTCACAAACATTTAAGGGAGTCAGAGAGGCCGCGCTGATGTTCAAGAATGTAGAGTGGGATTTCTGAGCGACTGCTTGACTGCCTTCGTCAGCATCGTCTTCCCGTTGTCTGGTAGCCAAAAGAGCAACAGGCCCTAAGGCGCTGCTCTTATACCTGTGAACAGCTCTGGCCGGTGTGTGGGCAGGGTCACCATTTCACTGAGTGCCTGCTTGGTCACCTCTTGGCCTGCAATGTCACTAAAAAGCTCCAAAGACCCACCGTCCACTATGTCGTCGAGGATCTTGTGGGCGAGTTGCGAGTGGACGTCGCTGATTGTCGATACCCGCCTTCCTTCGCCACCGCCATTGAAGGATCGTCCTCAGGAGCCGGGCCGCGCTGCTGCTGCAGGTGGCAGCCGATCCTTGGGCTGCTGTGCGTTTGGTTGTTGCTGGTTGAGCCGCCGACTCGATGCCGTAGGCGTTGGTCCAGCTTTATTGGCAGTTGGATTGGACGACAAGAACTTGGCCGTTATCCAAGCATCTCCGGTCTTTGTGTTTCGAGGTAGTGTGTGGCCCGTAGGGCGACTGCCTGCGTCACCATTCCGGACCGCGATGCCGTTGCAGCGTGGTTCCTCAGCGTATCACCCGAACGCGTTGTCAGAGGCAGCGACAGGCAGAGCCGATGTCTTTCTTTTACTTGGCTGCCAGGAGCGCCATTCTGGGCGATCTTTAGCCATGAGGGATCACCCAGTTTTCCGGCTGCGTCATGGCTGGGTGCCGCCTTCTGCCATTCTCGGCGTGTCTGGTCGGCCTTAGCCCGAGCGAAGCGCGCATAGCAGCAGGAATCGTCGCCGAGGTTTTTTGTCTTGACCACTCCCTCGAAGAAGTCGATCCTGTCCTTGGCCATGACGAGGTTCACCTTCATCTTATCAATAAGCATGTGCGCTCGCTCCCATGAAGGACCTCTTCCTTGAGAGAAGTCGATGGCGAGTCCTTTCTGTAGTTCCTCGATACCCTTGCGGTAGAGGTCGATGGCCAACACCTTGAGATTGCCATAATCCTCGTCATATTTGAGCGCCTGATAGTCGAAAACGAAGGCCCGCTTGTGGTGTTGTTTCTGTCGTATGAGCAGATTCGCGTCAGGGTCCCCATGGGGCGCTGCCATTGCGTCGGAGCTTCCACTGATCGCCGAGAGTTGGCCGTAGTGGCCCTCTTTATGGCGATCACTGCGGCTGACACGAAAAGCGAACACGACCACGGTGAACTCAGTAAGCCTGCGCGCTCGCTCCCATGAAGGAACTTTTCCTGGAGACAAGTCGATGGCGATGCCTTTGTGCAGTTCCTCATTTCCCTTGCGGTAGAGTTCGATGACCAACAGTTTGAGATTACCATTATCCTCGTCATACTTGAGCGCCTTAGAGTCAGAATCGAAGGCCCGCTTGTGGTGTTGTTTTTGTCGTATGAGTAGATTCGCGTCAGGGTCCCCATTGGACGCTGCTATTGCGTCGGAACCTCCACTGGTAGTCGAGAGGTGGCCGTAGTGGCGCTCTTCATGGCGAGCTCTGCGGCGGCCACAAAAAACGAACATGACCACGCTGAACTTACGCGTGCAGAGCCATCGCAGTAGCCAGAAGACGACGAACACAGCGTAGATCGCGTATCCGCCGACGGTCCTCAGCGTGCGTAGACGAGGAACCTGGTCGTGGGCGCGGCAGCAGTCGTGTGGCGCGGTTCCTAGCGGGGTGATGCTAGCAGCCATCTGCACGTAGCCATGCCAATGAACTAGTCAGCCGCGCTCGCGCGCACGTCTTGTCGGCTTCCCTTCTCGCAGAAGAAAACGTTACTTTGATGATGATAGTCGATTGCGATTTGCCACTGCCAAAACAGATGTGCAAAAGGGCCCTCGGCAGCTTCAAACACGTGTTGAAGCTCATCCGCAATTCTGTCGAAATATCTCAGATGCAGCGTGATTTGATTACCGCCGGGTATCACTGAAAGAATGACGTAACGAAGATTGGACGCAAACAGGTCGGATCTCTCTGCGTCATCGTTTTCCATCAAGATGCTCGTAACAGCAAGCACGTGAACCGGTCTTCGTTTGCTTCATGCCTATGCGCAATAATATTCAAATGTGTTAAATGCCTGTCTATTTAGTGAGCCTTACAAAAACTCGAATTTACGTCGCCTGAAAAAAGAAAAAAAATCACGGGATTGTGTTCGCAAAAAGAAGAGATAAGCTGAAATTTTACAGAAGAAACTAGCGATATCAATGTTCATCACCTAAAACAATAAACGTAGCACTAATTTGATAATGAAACTCTATTTAGTGGGAAGTATGCCATGGAGAACGCTTCATCACGTAGGAAGACGAACGCAGGCGCCAGCAGACAACCGATTTATTGAAGGCGTGACCTAAAACTTATATATCCATATGCAGCGTAGGAACCAATTTTGAATATTATTGAAGCGTTGATTACAGAAAGAGACGCAGCTGCCTTGATGCCTCCTGTTTGCCATACACCATCCAACCTTCTAACGTTGTGCCTATGCAGCTTGTGATTGTATGTACATACGGGAAAGAGTTTTGGGAATTTATGGCCTCATTTTATTTGTTAAAAAAACACAGGCCTGCGCGCAAGGTGCAGCACACTAAGAGCGAAAGCTAGAATAGCGGGCTTTCGAGCCTTTTCCAAACACCCATTGTGTAACTTGTGCGCACACTTGCTGGATACCCACTATGGAATTATTAAGAATAATTTCTCGGTAGAATAGCAGCATTCGCTTTGATATTTTCAGTAATTTCTTTATGAAGCGTTGTATCCGCTAAGCACTTTCAAATAATTTTGTGCCAATTATTCATGCAGTGAGTGACTATGAGGATTTATGCATAAAGAGGGTATGCGCCACAGCTATGAGGTGATCGAAAACAAGCTTTTGTAATGGAATGGGGCATTGGACGACCAACTCGTTATGCTATTTGAATTATTGACGCCTGGCTTTTCTTTAGCTTTTCTAAAACGCTTCATTACCCATATAACCTCGATACTTTTCCCGACATCGAGCATGCCCAGGACAAGTTTGTAAAGTCCCAAGTCCCGGCATGGCCGTATGACTTTGAGTGTGAGGCCCCGGTTCGCTATACAGCCGGAAATACTAACGCCGAAAACGCACTCCATGGGCATGATGCTTTAAGTTACAGAGGTGCCTGTGTTCAATCCCGCAATACTCGTATTTGGCATTCAGAGGAGCTCACACGTCGAGGCTTACTCGATAATTATCGCAACGCTAAAAGCAAGTTCGTACCAGACCTTCACTTGGGAGGAATATTAGTCAATATTTGCAGTGTAATTATGTCGGAACTTAAAACTTATTACAAAGATTTGTTCAGCGCCTTTTCTCAAAACGAAAACAAAAATGGCGTGACGCAGTTTTTCTCATTTGTGACTACTCTAACTGACGAAAAATGATAATCTAATAGTGAGAAATTCAGTATACAAGAAAAAGAACTTGCCATTGAACAGTTACCACTGTCCAAAATGCCAGGTTCTGATGAAATATACGACTAGTTTCACACAACAATAAATTCAGTCTAGGGTCCTGCACTGCTTGAAATTTCACGCTGAGTTTGAATGTGGACATAGTTCCTCGCTGCTTTACTAAAAGCAATACTGTCCGAATCTCAAAGTGCTCAGACGGAGAAAATCTCCGTCCCGTTGATCACTAAAGATCAATAAGATTGTGCAACGTTGACTACAAACTTTTTGCAAAGGTACTTTCAAACGGACTTTATTTTTCAATGTCACTACATATTGGTGCCCATCAGACGTGTGGTCTCGAAAGTCGCTCAATACAGTAAAATATACATATTTCTCGCATGGTATCGTAAAAGTGTTCACAATCACATGATTACTGGCAATACTACAAGCATGAGAAATTTGAATGAAAATATGAAGTCTTCTTCTTCCCCCGGAGATGACGGAATTAACGCCAAGTTTCTAATAAACACCGCATTGTTTTCGTCCTAATACTGCAGAGAAATTTTTTATAGTCTTTGGAGTCGAGTACCCTGCCAAATGACTGGAAAGTGGGGAAGGTGGTTCCACTTCACAAGTCCGGTAATACCAACGATCCCCACAATCATAGACCCATCTCAGTAACTAGTGTGCCATGTAAGCTATTAGAACATGTCATTTACTGAAACTTAGTCAACTTTCTTGAGAATAATTCTTTTTTACTAACTTTCAACATGGTTTTAGAAAAACTTACTCGTGTGAAACTCAGCTATTGTGCTTTACTATTGATTTGTTCTCTGCTATTGATTGTGGTACTTTTATTGATTGTGTATTTATCGACTTCTCTAAAGCATTTGACACAGTTTGTCACGAATTACTACTTTTAAAGTTAATTAAACTAAGTCTTTACACACACATCATAAAATGGATTGAGTGCTTCTTACATAACCGCGAGCAATTAGTGACTCCTAATTAATGTAACTCTCCTCCTACTGCCGTAACCTCAGGTGTGCGTGAAGGCTGTTTTGTGTCCTTTGCTTTCTTTAATATATATTAACGAATTGCCTCAACACATTTCCTCCTAAATTGGGTGATTTGCTGATGATTGTGTTATTTACCATGAAATTTTGACCTCTAACGACACTGACATCCTGCAATCTGACCTCGACTATATTTCTTCATGGTGTAATAATTGGCTAATGAAACTTGACACAAATAATTGCAAATCAAAGAGGATAGCTCGTAACCCTTCAAAAGTTGCGTCCCCCTCGTATCTACTTAATAACACTTCCCTAAACAATGTTTCTTCTTACAAGTACCTCGGTGTTAACATTTCTAGAACCTTTCATGGCAGGCTCACATTGACTACCTAACATGCAACGCTAATCAATCTCCTGTCTATTTACGTCGAAATTTTTCTCTTGCTCCAACCAACCTAAAGCTTCTCCTCTATAAAACATTAGTGCGGCCAAAACTCGAATATGCGTTGTTGATTTGGGATCCTCATATTCACATGCTCATAGACAACATTGAATCCATTCAGAATCGCTCAGCACGTTTCATATTGTCCAAGTACTCTCGAACTGATATTGTCCCACTATAGAGGCTCAACTCAATTTGTATAACCTCTCAACACGACACAAAAATTCACGTCCCGGTATCTTTCATAAAATCTATCACACTAACAGAACCCTCTCTGATTCACAGTTTTTTCCAACAGCCTAAATATCAGCACGCAAGGACCATCATAAACGGTGGGGTTCCTTCTGCCATACGAACCAGCACTTACTATATAGAAAGATAGATAGATAGATAGATAGATAGACAGATAAATAGATAACTAAATGAATCGTTAGAAACTCTCAAAGTCACCGAAGTTCGCTAAGAAATGCTTCGCATTTAAGAAACATGGATGAAATTAAGAAGTGCGTGAAAACAATTTGTCGGAAATGCATGAAGTTGATGGCTCCAAGAACTTTCGAATAATTGAAATAGCCAAGAAGTCAAGCTCAGTCCACTGACAAACATCAAAAAAACAGAGATAGCAAACAAACACACGGACATTTTTGCAGACATAAATGAAAGCACAATATCTTCTGTGGCCTACAGCTTCCTATATTACAAACATTACGACTCAAGCTCAATGAGAACTTTTGAATTATTTTTATTACCCTTTTCCACAGTAAATATGAAACCATTGCTCTCTACAAAAATATTTATCAAGCGCTCTGCACTGTGCGCATTCACTCTTGTTAATTATTTCGATGAGCTTGTGTACTTTTTTGATGAAGCACAATTTATAAAGTATAAATTAAGTACACTTCGAATATACAAGTCCAATATCCTAACCTTTTTGTGCACCCGCCACAGGCTGTCTTACCTAATAATTTACGTGCGTAACCCAATACTTCTCTTAATTTTTGTTGAAATCGATACCAATTTCACAACAAAGTAACACAAAGATCACTATCATAACAATACCTAAGCCAAAGAGAAACATGAAATCAAAAGTAAAAAATAAACATATGCAATACGACAATAGGTTTTATCATTCAAGCAGTCTCGTATGAAACGTAATTAACTTATGTAAGGTAGAGACACCAGTAATAATAATTAACCTACCAAACGTAAATAAAAAGGCTGGGCTCCAGCTATCGTTCAACCGACAAGAAAGCACGAACCAGATTCTTTCCCTCACAAACATTTAAGGGAGTCAGAGAGGCCGCGCTGATGTTCAAGAATGTAGAGTGGGATTTCTGAGCGACTGCTTGACTGCCTTCGTCAGCATCGTCTTCCCGTTGTCTGGTAGCCAAAAGAGCAACAGGCCCTAAGGCGCGGCTCTTATACCTGTGAACAGCTCTGGCCGGTGTGTGGGCAGGGTCACCATTTCACTGAGTGCCTGCTTGGTCACCTCGTGGCCTGCAATGTCACTAAAAAGCTCCAAAGACCCACTGTCCACTATGTCGTCGAGGATCTTGTGGGTGAGTTGCGAGTGGACGTCGCTGATTGTCGATACCCGCCTTCCTTCGCCACCGCCATGAAAGGATCGTCCTCAGGAGCCGGGCCGCGCTGCTGCTGCAGGTGGCAGCCGATCCTTGGGCTGCTGTGCGTTTGTTTGTTGCTGGTTGAGCCGCCGACTCCATGCCGTAGGCGTTGGTCCAGCTTTATTGGCAGTTGGATTGGACGACAAGAACTTGGCCGTTATCCAAGCATCTCCGGTCTTTGTGTTTCGAGGTAGTGTGTGGCCCGTAGGGCGACTGCCTGCGTCGCCACTCCGGACCGCGATGCCGTTTCAGCGTGGTTCCTCAGCGTATCACCCGAACGCGTTGTCAGAGGCAGCGACAGGCAGAGCCGATGTCTTTCTTTTACTTGGCTGCCAGGAGCGCCATTCTGGGCGATCTTTAGCCATGAGGGATCACCCAGTTTTCCGGCTGCGTCATGGCTGGGTGCCGCCTTCTGCCATTCTCGGCGTGTCTGGTCGGCCTTAGCCCGAGCGAAGCGCGCATAGCAGCAGGAATCGTCGCCGAGGTTTTTTGTCTTGACCACTCCCTCGAAGAAGTCGATCCTGTCCTTGGCCATGACGAGGTTCACCTTCATCTTATCAATAAGCATGTGCGCTCGCTCCCATGAAGGACCTCTTCCTTGAGAGAAGTCGATGGCGAGTCCTTTCTGTAGTTCCTCGATACCCTTGCGGTAGAGGTCGATGGCCAACACCTTGAGATTGCCATAATCCTCGTCATATTTGAGCGCCTGATAGTCGAAAACGAAGGCCCGCTTGTGGTGTTGTTTCTGTCGTATGAGCAGATTCGCGTCAGGGTCCCCAAGGGCGCTGCCATTGCGTCGGAGCTTCCACTGATCGCCGAGAGTTGGCCGTAGTGGCCCTCTTTATGGCGATCACTGCGGCTGACACGAAAAGCGAACACGACCACGGTGAACTCAGTAAGCCTGCGCGCTCGCTCTCATGAAGGATCTTTTCCTGGAGACAAACCGATGGCGATGCCTTTGTGCAGTTCCTCGATTCCCTTGCGGTAGAGTTCGATGACCAACAGTTTGAGATTGCCATTATCCTCGTCTTACTTGAGCGCCTTAGAGTGAGAATCGAAGGCCCGCTTGTGGTGTTGTTTTTGTCGTATGAGTAGATTCGCGTCAGGGTCCCCATTGGACGCTGCTATTGCGTCGGAACCTCCACTGGTAGTCGAGAGGTGGCCGTAGTGGCGCTCTTCATGGCGAGCTCTGCGGCGGCCACAAAAAACGAACATGACCACGCTGAACTTACGCGTGCAGAGCCATCGCAGTAGCCAGAACACGACGAACACAGGGTAGATCGCGTATCCGCCGACGGTCCTCAGCGTGCGTAGACGAGGAACCTGGTCGTGGGCGCGGCAGCAGTTGTGTGGCGCGGTTCCTAGCGGGGTGATGCTAGCAGCCATCTGCACGTAGCCATGCCAATGAACTAGTCAGCCGCGCTCGCGCGCACATCTTGTCGGCTTCCCTTCTCGCAGAAGAAAACGTTACTTTGATGATGATAGTCGATTGCGATTTGCCACTGCCAAAACAGATGTGCAAAAGGGCCCTCGGCAGCTTCAAACACGTGTTGAAGCTCATCCGCAATTCTGTCGAAATATCTCTGATGCAGCGTGATTTGATTACCGCCGGGTATCACTGAATGAATGACGTAACGAAGATTGGACGCAAACAGGTCGGATCTCTCTGCGTCATCGTTTTCCATCAAGATGCTCGTATCTTCGTTTGCTTCATGCCTATGCGCAATAATATTCAAATGTGTTAAATGCCTGTCTATTTAGTGAGCCATACAAAATCTCGAATTTACGTCGCCTGAAAAAAGAAAAAAAATCACGGGATTGTGTTCGCAAAAAGAAGAGATAAGCTGAAATTTTACAGAAGAAACTAGCGATATCAATGTTCATCACCTAAAAACAATAAACGTAGCACTAATTTGATTATGAAACTCTATTTAGTGTGAAGTATGCCATGGAGAACGCTTCATCACGTAGGAAGACGAACGCAGGCGCCAGCAGACAACCGATTTATTGAAGGCGTGACCTAAAACTTATATATCCATATGCAGCGTAGGAACCAATTTTGAATATTATTGAAGCGTTGATTACAGAAAGATACGCAGCTGTCTTGATGCCTTCTGTTTGCTATACACCATCGAACCTTCTAACGTTGTGCCTATGCAGCTTGTGATTGTATGTACATACCGGAAAGAGTTTTGGGAATTTATGGCCTCATTTTATTTGTTAAAAAAACACAGGCCTGCGCGCAAGGACAGCACACTAAGAGCGAAAGCTAGAATAGCGGGCTTTCGAGCCTTTTCCAAACACTCATTGTGTAACTTGTGCGCACACTTGCTGGATACCCACTATGGAATTATTAAGAATAATTTCTCGGTAGAATAGCAGCATTCGCTTTGATATTTTCAGTAATTTCTTTATGAAGCGTTGTATCCGCTAAGCACTTTCAAATAATTTTGTGCCAATTATTCATGCAGTGAGTGACTATGAGGATTTATGCATAAAGAGGGTTTGCGCCACAGCTATGAGGTGATCGACAACAAGCTTTTGTAATGGAATGGGGCATTGGACGACCAACTCGTTATGCTATTTGGATTATTGAAGCCGGCTTTTCTTTAGCTATTCTAAAACGCTTCATTACCCATATAACCTCGATACTTTTCCCGACATCGAGCATGCCCAGGACAAGTTTGTAAAGTCCCAAGTCCCGGCATGGCCGTATGACTTTGAGTGTGAGGCCCCGGTTCGCTATACAGCCGGAAATACTAACGCCGAAAACGCACTCCATGGGCATGATGCTTTAAGTTACAGAGGTGCCTGTGTTCGATCCCGCAATACTCGTATTTGGCATTCAGAGGAGCTCACACGTCGAGGCTTACTCGATAATTATCGCAACGCTAAAAGCAAGTTCGTACCAGACCTTCACTTGGGAGGAATATTAGTCAATATTTGCAGTGTAATTATGTCGGAACCTAAAACTTATTACAAAGATTTGTTCAGCGCCTTTTCTCAAAACGAAAACAAAAATGGCGTGACGCAGTTTTTGTCATTTGTGACTACTCTAACTGACGAAAAATGATAATCTAATAGTGAGAAATTCAGTATACAAGAAAAAGAACTTGCCATTGAACAGTTACCACTGTCCAAAATGCCAGGTTCTGATGAAATATACGACTAGTTTCACACAACAATAAATTCAGTCTAGGGTCCTGCACTGCTTGAAATTTCACGCTGAGTTTGAATGTGGACATAGTTCCTCGCTGCTTTACTAAAAGCAATACTGTCCGAATCTCAAAGTGCTCAGACGGAGAAAATCTCCGTCCCGTTGATCACTAAAGATCAATAAGATTGTGCAACGTTGACTACAAACTTTTTGCAAAGGTACTTTCAAACGGACTTTATTTTTCAATGTCACTACATATTGGTGCCCATCAGACGTGTGGTCTGGAAAGTCGCTCAATACAGTAAAATATACATATTTCTCGCATGGTATTGTAAAAGTGTTCACAATCACATGATTACTGGCAATACTACAAGCATAAGAAATTTGAATGAAAATATGAAGTCTTCTTCTTCCCCCGGAGATGACGGAATTAACGCCAAGTTTCTTATAAACAGCGCATTGTTTTCGTCCTAATACTGCAGAGATTTTTTTCATAGTCTTTGGAGTCGAGTACCCTGCCAAATGACTGGAAAGTGGGGAAGGTGGTTCCACTTCACAAGTCCGGTAATACCAGCGATCCCCACAATCATAGACCCATCTCAGTAACTAGTGTGCCATGTAAGCTATTAGAACATGTCATTTACTGCAACTTAGTCAACTTTCTTGAGAATAATTCTTTTTTTACTAACTTTCAACATGGTTTTAGAAAAACTTACTCGTGTGAAACTCAACTATTGTGCTTTACTATTGATTTGTTCTCTGCTATTGACTGTGGTACTTTTATTGATTGTGTATTTATCGACTTCTCTAAAGCATATGACACAGTTTGTCACGAATTACTACTTTTAAAGTTAATTAAAGTAAATCTTCACACACACACATCACAAAATGGATTGAGTGCTTCTTACATAACCGCGAGCAATTAGTGACTCCTAATTTATGTAACTCTCTTCCTACTGCCGTAACCTCAGGTGTGCGTGAAGGCTGTTTTGTGTCCTTTGCTTTTTTTAATATATATTAATGATTTGCCTCAAAACATTTCGTCCTGAATTAGGTGATTTGCTGACGATTGTGTTATTTACCGTGAAATTTTGACTTATAACAACACTGACATCCTGCAATCTGACCTCGACTATATTTCTTCATGGTGTAATAATTGGCTAATGAAACTCGACACAAATAAATGCAAATCAAAGAGGATAGCTCGTAACCCTTCAAAAGTTGCGTCCCCCTCGTATGTACTTAATAACACTTCCCTAAACAATGTTTCTTCTTACAAGTACCTCGGTGTTAACATTTCTAGAACCTTTCATGGCAGGCTCACCTTGACTACCTAACTTGCAACGCTAATCAAACTCTTGTCTATTTACGTCGAAATTTTTCTCTTGCTCCAATTAACCTAAAGCTTCTCCTCTATAAAACATTAGTGCGGCCAAAACTCGATTATGCGTTGTCTATTTGGGATCCTCATATTCACATGCTCATAGACAACATTGAATCCATTCAGAATCGCTCAGCACGTTTCATATTGTCCAAGTACTCTCGAACTGCAATTGTCCCATTAATGAAGGCTCAACTCAATTTGTATAACCTCTCAACACGACACCAAAATTCACGTCCCGGTATCTTTCATAAATTCTATCACACTAACAGAACCCTCTCTGATTAACAATTTTTTCCACCAGCCTAAATATCAGCACGCAAGGACCATCAATAAAGGGTGGGGTTTCCTTCTGCCATACGAACCAGCACTTACTATATAGATAGATAGATACATAGATAGATAGATAGAAACTCTCAAAGTCACCAAAGTTCGCTAAGAAATGCTTCGCATTTAAGAAACTTGGATGAAATTAAGAAGTGCGTGAAAACATTTTGTCGGAAATACATGAGCTTAATGGCTCCAAGAACTTTCGAATAATTGATATAGTCAAGAAGTCATGCTCATTCTATTGGCAAACGTCAAAAAAACAGAGATAGCAAAAAACACACGGACATTTTTGCTGACATAAATGAAAGCACAATATCTAGTGTGGCCTACAGCTTCCTATATTACAAAGAATACGATTCAAGCCCAATAAGCGCTTTTGAATTATTTTTATTACCCTTTTTCACAGTAAATATGAAACCATTGCTCCCTACAAAAATATTTATCAAGCGCTCGGCCCTGCGCACATTCAATCTTCTTAATCATTTCGATGAGCATGTGTACTCTTTTGATGAAGCACAATTTATAAAGTATAAATTAAGTACACTTCGATTATACACGTCCACAATCCTAACCTACTTGTGCACCCGCTACAGGCTGTCTTACCTAATAATTTACGTGTGTAACACGATACTTCTCTTACATTTTTGTTGAAATCGATACAGATTTCACAACCAAAGTAACACAAAGGTCACTATAATAACAATACCTAAGCGAAAGAGAAACATGAAATCAAAAGTAATAAATAAACCTATACAATACGACAATGGGTTTTAATATTCAAGCAGTCTCGTATGAAACGTAATTAACTTATATAAGGTAGAGACACCAGTAATAATAATTAACCTACCATACCTAAATAAAAAAGCGGGGCTCCAGCTATCGTGCAACAGAGAACAAAGCGCGAACCAGATTCTTTCCCTCACCAACATTTAAGGGAATCAGAGAGGCCACGCTGATGTTCAAGAATGTAGAGTCGGTTTTCTGAGCGACTGCCTTCGTCAGCATCGTCTTCCCGTTGTATGGTAGCCAAAAGAGCAACAGGCCCGAAGGCGCTGCTCTTAGACCTGTGAACAGCTCTGGCCGGTGTGTGGGCAGAATCACCATTTCACTGAGTGCCTGCTTAGTCAACTCTTGGCCAGCAATGTCACTGAAAAGCTCCAAAGACCCACCCTCCACTATGTCGTCGAGGATCTTGTGGGTGAGTTGCGGGTGGACGTCGCTGATTGTCGATACCCGCCTTCTTTCGCCACAGCCATGAAAGAATCGTCCTCGGGAGCCGGGCTGCGCTGCTGCTGCAGGTGGCAGCCGATCCTTGGGCTGTAGTGCGTTTGTTTGTTGCTGGTTGAGCCGCCGCCTAAACGCTGTAGGCGTTGGTCCAGCTTTATTGGCAGTTGGATTGGAGGACAAGAACTTGGCCGTCATCCAAGCACCTCCGGCCATTGTGTTCCGAGGTAGTGTGTGGGCCCGCGACTGCCTGCGTCGCCACTCCGGACCGCGATGCCGTTGCAGCCTGGTTCATCAGCGTATCACCCGAACGTGGCGTCAGAGGCAGCGACAGGCAGAGCCGATGCCTTTCATTTACATAGCTGCCAAGAGCGCCATTCTGGGCGATCTTTAACCGTGAGGGACCACCCAGTTTTGCGACTGCGTCGTGGCTGGGTGCCGCCTTCTGCCATTCTCGGCGCTTCTGGTCGGCCTTAGCCCGAGCGAAGCGCGCATAGCAGCGAAAATCGTCGCCGAGGTTTTCTGTCTTGACCATGCCCTCGAAGAAGTCGATCCTCTCCTTGGCCATGACGAGGTTGACCTTCACCTTATCATTAAGCATGTGCGCTCGCTACCAGGAAGGACCTTTTCCTTGAGAGAAGTCGATGGCGAGTCCTTTCTGTAGTTTTTCGATACCCTTGCATTAGAGGTCGATAGCCAACATCTTGAAATTGCCATCATCCTTGTGATACTTGAGTGCCTTATAGTCGAAATCGAAGGCCTGCTTGTGGTGTTGTTTCTGTCGTATGAGAAGATTCGCGTCAGTGTCCCCATTGGGCGCTGCCTTTGCGTCGGAGTTTCCACTGATCGCCGAGAGGCGGCCGTAGTGGCCCTCTTCGTGGCGGGCGCTGCGGCTGCCACAAAAAACGAGCATGACCATGGTGAACTCAGTAAGCCTGTGCGCTCGCCCCCATAAAGGACCTTTTCCTTGAGAGAAGTCGATGGCGATCCCTTTGTGCAGTTCCTCGATACACTTGCGGTAGAGGTCGATGGCCAACACCTTGAGATTGCCATTATCCTCGTCATACTTGAGCGCCTTGAAGTCGAAATCGAAGGCCCGCTTGTGGTGTTGTTTCTGTCGTATGAGCAGATTCGCGTTAGGGTCCCAATTGGACGCTTCCATTGCGTCGGAGCCTCCACTGGTAGTCGAGAGGTGGCCGTAGTGTCGTTCTTCATGGCGTGCGCTGCGACCGCTTTAAAAACGAACACGACCACGGTGAACTGACTCGTGCAGAGCCATCGCAGTAGCCAGAACATGACGACCACAGGGTAGATCGCGTATCCGCCGACGGTCCTCAGATTGCGTAGCCGAGGATCCTGGTCGTGGGCGCGGCAGCAGTCGTGTCGCGCGGTCCCTAGCGGGGTGATGCTAGAAGCCATCTGCACGTAGTCATGCCAATGAACTAGTCAGCCGAGCTCGCGAGCACGTCTTGTCGGCTTCTCTTTTCGCAGAAGAAAACGTTACTTTGATGATGATAGCCGATCGCGATTTGCCCCTGCCGAAACAGTTGTGCCATCGGACCCTCGGCAGCTTCAAACACGTGAGTAACCTCATCCGCAATTATGTCGAAATATCTCTGATGCAGCGTGAAATAATTACCGCCGTGTATCACTGAATGAATAACGTAACGAAGATTGGGTGCAAACAGGTCGGATCTCTCAGCGTCGTCGTTTTCCATCAAGATGCTCGTAACAGCAAGCACGTGACCCGGTCTTCGTTTGCTTCATCCCTATGCGCAATAATATTCAACAGCCTTTTTATCTAGTGAGCCATGCAATAACTCGAAATTACGTCACCTGAAAAAAGAGAAAAATAGCGGGGTATGGTTCACCAAAAGAAAAGATAAGCATAAAGTTTACAGGAGAAACTAGCTATATCAATGTTCATCACTTAAAACAATAATTGTAAGACTCTTTTGATTGTGAAATTCCATTTAGTGTGAATTATGCCATGGAGAACGTTTCATCACGAAGGAAGACGAACGCAGTCGCCAGCAGACAACCGATTTATTGAAGGCGCGACCTAAAACCTATATATCCGTAGCCAGCGTAGGAACCGAGTTTGAATATTAATGGTACATTGATTACAGAAAATTACGCATCTGCCTTGATGCCTTCTGTTTACTATACTCCATCAAACCTTCTATCATTGTGCCTATGCAGTTTGTGATTGTAAGTACATACCGGAAAGAGTTTTGTGAATTCATGGGCTCATTTTATTTGCTAGAAAAAACACAGGCCTGCGCGCAGGGCGCAGCACACTAAGAGCAAAGATCTAGAAGAGCGCGCTTTCAGAGCCTTTTCGAAACACTCATAGTGTAACTGGTGCGTACACTTGCTGGATACCCACTATGGCATTATTAAGATTAATTTCTCGGTAGTATGGCAGCGTTCACTTTGCTATTTTTAGCAATTTTTTTATGAAGCGTTGTATCTGCTAAGCACTTCCAAATAATGTTGTGCCACTTGTTCATGCAGTGACTGACCATGAGAATTTATGGATAAAGTGGGTATGCGCCACAGTTATTAGGTGATCAAAAACAAGCTTTTGTAATGGAATGGGCATTGGACGACCGACTCGTAGTGGTATTTGCATTGTCTGACACCTGGTTTTTCTTTAGCTATTCTAAAACGCTTCATTACCCTTATAACCTCGATTCTTTTCCCGACACCAAGCATGCCCAGGACAAGTTTGTAAAGTCCGAAGTCCCGGCATGGCCGTATGACCTTGAGTGTGAGGCCGTGGTTCGCTATACAGCCGGAATTGCTAACGCCAAAAACGCACTCCAGAGGCATGATGCTTTAAGTTACAGAGGTGCCTGTGTTCGATCCCGCATTACTCGTATTTTGCATTCAGAGGAGCTCACACGTCGAGGCTTACACGATAATTATCGCAACGCTAAAATCAAGTTCGTACCAGAACTTTACTCGGGAGGAACATATGTCAATATTTGCCGTGTAATTATGTAAGAACTTGAAACATATTTCAAAGATTTGTTCAGCGCCTCTTCTTAAAACAAAAACAAAAATGGCGTGACGCCGTTTTTTCATTTGTGACTACTCTAACTGACAAAGAATGATAATCTAATATTCCGACGTTCAGTATGCAAGAATTAGAACTTGCCATTGAACAGTTACCACTGTCAAAAGCGCGAGGTTCTCAAGGAATATACGAAAAGTTTAACACAACAATAAAATCAGTCCTGGGCCCTGCACTGCTTGAAATTTTCATGCTGAGTTTGAATGTAAACATACTTCCTCACTGTTTTACTAAAAGCAATACTGTACGAATCACAAAGTGCTCAGATGGATAAAATCTCCATCCCGTTGATGACTATAGATCAATCACATTGTGCAACGTTGAATAAAAAATTTTTGCAAAGGTACTTTCAAAGAGACTTTACTTTGCAATGTCACTACACATTGGTGCCCATCAGACGTGTCGCCCAAAAAGTTGTTCAATACAGAATAATATACACATTTCATGCACAGTATTGGAACATATTTCACAATTACATGAATACTGGCAATACTACGAGCATACTTAGCGAAAGCTTTTGAATAGGTTCGATATTAATTTCTGTTTTATCTTTTCGAACATGTCAACATTGGCTCCACAGTATGTAAAAGGTGTGAAACTATGCTAGAACGAGTGTTCAACCCCCTTAATTGCTAATGGCTATCTTTCAAAACCCATGTTTCTTACCTCGTCTGTGAAACATGGCTGTTTATATTCGCCAATGCTTTTTTACTTTTACTTAGAGCCAGTGTGCTTAAGTATAAATAAAATAACAACGTCCGCCGTTCCAGTGCTTATTACATTGAGGTAAAGGTATTGGCGTATGCGGATGAGGCAGCGTTCTTTTGCACAGATTTTTCTAGTATAGAAACGGTGGTGTCAACACTAGGAATATTAGAAAAAATCTCTGGGCACGAATGAACTTTGCTAAAAGCTTCAGACTGTGGTTTGGCACGCTGACATATAAACCAACCCATTTTCAGGGTTGGTTTTAATGTCTACTACTATTTTATATTTCTACAACTACTACAACCGAATACTTTCGCATCACCTCCTTATCTGCAAGGGTTCGTGCGAGAAGTATACGAGTCGGTTCGTCACCTGACATAATTTCCAAAGTATACTTGTTCTCTAGCTACAAAAAAGGACTGTAATATCCTGTACTGGATGAGTTCATTCCGGCCCCACTTTACCGCACACTATATATTAGAGGTATGCATGTGGGGACCGATGCCAACTCATTATTACGGAGTTCAACAAGGAGAGCAGAAAAGTAGGTCTTAAAATATTCGCAGAAAACGAAAGTAATGTACAACAACTTCCAGAAAACAGCGCTTCGAGAAAGGTAAGAGTGCACTTAAAGTTGTAAAAGACTATGTTTATAAATGAAGGATAATAACCGTGGAGCTTATGCACAAGACTGAAGTAACTAGAAGAATAAGAATTTGGTCGAGCACATTTTGCAAGCTCTGTCAAATCATGACAGGTAGATTGCCGCTATCCCTCGAGAGAAAGGTATATAACAGCTACATTTTGCCGGTACTTAGCTACAGAGCGGAAACCTGGAGACTTACAAAGAGGGTACAGCTTATATTCAGGACGATGGAAGCGAGCAATAGAAAGGAAAATATTAGGTGTAACCTAAGAGACAAGAAGAAAGCACAGTGGATTAGGGAACAAACCGGGGTTAAGGATAATATAGTTGAAATAAAGAAGAGTGAATGGACATGGGCCAGGAATATAGCACGTAGACAGAATAACCTAACCGCTGGTCATGAAGGGTTACTAATTAGATTCTTAGAGGAAACAAGCGGGTTAGAGGGAGATAAAAGATTAGGTGGACAGATGCGATTAAGAAGTTTGCGCGTATAAATTGGCAGCAGCAAGCACACGATCGAGTTGACTGGCGGAACACTGGAGAGGCCTTTGTCTTGGAGTAGAATTAGTCAGGCAGATGATGATGATGATGATAATGGTGATGGTGATGACAATATACTAACCTTTCGGTTCATTGCGTGCTATTACTTGTAACGAAAATACCCATTTCAACAATAACCAAGACATTTTTTACAAGGTGTATACAGAAACCATACCTGTCAACTCCTGGTCAAACACCAAATGCATATTTGTATTACCTGCCGCCTCTGCGAAGTTGCGAAAAGAATAAAAGATTGCTTTATTAGTTTTAACTACGCAATCCTTTTCTGGTACATCCTGCAGAATGATATAAAAACGTTTGGATTTAAATTCTTATACCATCCGTTATCTCGTACCACCCAAATGCAATGCCATGCCAGTTGATGCAGTGTTGTTAATAGGCATGTATTTTTATGAAAAACTCGCATGTTGGATAGGTATGCGGAACCAATTGTGTCCTTGTGATGCCAACTTTTACAAATGACTGTGCTGCTAAGAGACTTTTTTGACCAACTGGAATTTCAGCCGGGCTTGTATGCCAAGCATAAAGTGTGCTACTCAAATACTCCTTTACACAATGTGTTGTGTGAGATTTAATTTGTAAGGTTCATTGTAGGTTTGTCGGCTTGACCCTATGTATGTTGTAAGCTAAGTGTATACGTACGCTACATTTGTAATAAATACCATGTGAGAAAAAAACAGGCATAGCTCAGTGGTAGAATACGGGACTGGCACGCAGCGAACCTAGATTCAAGCCCCAATTTGTCCTAGGTACTAGTTTTTTTTTTATTTTGCGATCGTGGTTACGGAACACGGTGGCGGCGGTAGACGACTACGACGCCATACGTCGTTTTACAGCTCTTGCTTTAAATGTACAAGTAAAGACCAATGGACAGTAATGCCGGGAAAAGTATAGGGGATGTCACTGAAGTTGATTGATTGATTGGTGGGGTTTAACGTCCCAAAACCACTATATGATTATGAGAGACGCCGTAGTGGAGGGCTCCGGAAATTTAGACCACCTGGGGTTCTTTTAACGTGCACCCAAATCGATGTCATTGAAGTCATTTTAATGTAAATGTTAATAAACAAAAGTGTACGAAAAGAAATCTTGTCGCATGTTGGGGCCCGGTGGGTGGCAACCTATGTTTTTGTCCACTTCTTTCTTCCCATCTACATTACAATTACTAGTAATGACGTCTCCAATACTTGATGTAGAGTTGTTGTTTGTTTATTCTTAGTATTATTATGTGCATACCTGTGGTTCTCCTATGAATAAATATATTAGTACATTTGTGCCTCTTTCACCTTTCTTTATCTAAATGTGCCATTGTGGGCTTGTGTCCCTAGACCAACAAATACGAGTTTGTGCAATTACAAAATTTCTGACAACAGAATCGACATAGCATATGATACCAAACCGTGGTGATTCAATGTTTGCTATTATATTGTGAAGGCAGTTCCTTTCTGTTGGAGCATTATGAAAAAATTAATAACTAAATCTTCCCTAGTGTCAAAAGTATTCAGCTAACGTTTTCATTATGCTTTTGATGGGATATCTTGGTTTTAGAGAACGTGTTGCTCCTTGAATAATTCGCGCTAAAGTTGTTGTGCAGAAGGTAACGTAAGTGCAACGCCACGAGTAACTCGAGCCAGACACTATCTATCAATGTTCGTCCTTTAAAACTGTTAAAGTGTATGTTGAGTTGGCACTCTGACCCACTACGGTTACGCGAAGAAAACACAACTTCCCTCTCCTATTCAAAATCGTCCACCATATGAATTGTGGATTCTATCATCCACCCTTTTAGTGTAATATTGTGCTGGAACTGTTGGTGGCACATGGTGTATGGTGGATGGAGGGTGAATGGCGAGCTCTAGCCGGCAATGCTGAAGTGCGAGGCAGTGTCAGAACTAAAGTGACGAGCTTTCAGAAAAAAATAAAAATAATTGTATAAAAACAATGTAGGAAGCACGCGCAGAAAAAAATAGGTGCAACAACGCGGAATCAAACCTGAACTCGTCGGATACGTAATTGAGCACACGAACCGCTGCGCCACGCCGGCAGATGGCAAGTGCTGTGTTAAAGAAGTAGTCAACTCACAAATTCACTGTTGTCACTTCTGTTTGTCGCTTACTCTAAATGGACGACATCTGCACCTACTACTAAAGTTTGCACATTTGATAAACCCGAACAACTGCTACGATTGCCATTGCAATAATGGCAGAAGTGCTATGCTTATGTTACAATCCACAACCGCGAAAAAACAACAACTCAGTGGACTTAGGAGCAGATAGAGTTTTTTGGTGATTACTGCCAAGTTTAACATCCGTTTCTCAGTCTTTCCAAAGAGCGATATCTGTTCACGCTTTATGATGCTTCTATGTTCATTCGATAGATACGCCCAAAAAATTGATTGCGATGTTTTTCGCGCAACGCACAGCGCATTCATGCCAGCACCGCTGTTGCTCTGTCGTTAGAAACAACTACATAATGCCTTGGCCAAAACGAATGCAGTGCACCAGAAATAATATGCTATCCTAACGGTTCAGTGAGCATACGAATTGATGAGTCTGTGTTTTCGCATAAGAGCCAGTGAAATGCCGGTTAGTGTGACTGGCGGCTGTCGGTGAGGGGAGGCCTACTTTATGTGGAAGTGCTGCAAGCACGTCGCATCGATGTTTGTCGCTTTTTGCGCTGACATCGTACACTATAAAAAAGGCTTCATTTAGTGTAAATTATTCCACAGCTGTGTTGTATCGTCATTTTCGCTCATCAAAATTGTGTATTCTGAAACCCAGAAGCACTGGTAATACTTTTACGAGCTTGGTCAGTAGAAGTAAACTTTGGTGGAAATCGTGGTGGTATAACAGAAGTGTGAAAGTCGAATTCGCTGGAGCTCGCCACGGGGCATGTCGAAACGACGCGTGTCGAAATGACGCATGTTGAAACGAATTTACAAAATCTCATTCATTTGTCGTAAGAATGGCCAAAACGCTCTCTGCGATGCCTGTCGTGGCGAAGAGACGCTACACCTCATCCTGTGTGACTGTCCGTTTTATGACATCCAGAGATTCACTGGCGTCCATTCCTGTGAGCATCGACAACAGCCAAATGTCTGTGGACAATATTCTTTCAAGTGCTCGAGAGAAGACAATGCAACAGAAGGCGGCAAAAGCTCTGTTGAAGTTCCTACGCGAGACGGACTTGAGCAAGTAACAGCCATGTCACACACCGCCAAAGACAAGACTGGACTATGACTGAGTGTGGGCGCGTGTGCTGCCGAATGTTCTGTGATTATCTCTCTTCCCTCTCTCCTCTCTGTCTTTAATCTCCTCCCTCACCCTCCCATGCGCATGGTAGCGAACCGGCTGCCTAAATGGTGGTTAACCTCCCTGCCGTTCTTTTCCTCCTATTTTCCTTCTTTCCTTATGTTTCACGCGTATTAGCGATAACAACACACTCACTGGACCCAGTTGCATTGTGTTTTGTTATTTGTAAACTGTCTCTTATAGTGATCTAACCTAAGCAGGGAGGGAGGGGAATGAACAAAAAAGAAAACGGGAGAACTTAACTTCTCGTAGATACAGGCGATTATCTAACGAAAGTATGTTTCGCCGTATATTTCGACTAGCGTAAGAAAGATTAACCGGAGAGCAAGCCACTCATGACTAGGGTGAATGCAGTGCATCGAACGTTTGTTATTACGTTTTATCTCCACTTGTTTATCAAGTTGTCGCACCACGCTTGAACTGATGTCGTGTACGAGCTTCATTGAAACACTTGAAAGCACTGGCGTCTCCAGTTAGTCATAGAGCAATCGCACGACAATGACAGCCCACCCGAAGGCAGGGAATCCACTGCCTCGTGCACGGAACACAACACCTCACGCAGACTTACGGGTAGACCTACGATATGCGCATATTTGACCATACACATAAAAAACACCTACTAAAACGTATTAACGAAGCCCAGAATCAGCTTAGGCCGCGCAATCCTATCTCATCATGCGATACTTCGAGGCTTTGTATCGGGCCTCTGTGTGAAAGCGTATGCGCCAGAAACGCTTCTATGTGCGAGCGCGTGGTATATCTTGCTGGCTTACATACTAAACGGTTGTGTAGCCCGTGATCTCCTAACAACCAGCGTAGCTCTCCCCACTCGGTGTCCTTTGCTCGGACTCCGTCGACCGTATCCCAACCCTTTTAAACGCGAAGCATTTCTAGCAAATTTAAGCAACTTTGAACGTATCTATCTATCTATCTATCTATCTATCTATCTATCTATCTATCTATCTATCTATCTATCTATCTATCTATGTATCTATTTATCTATCTATCTATCTATCTATCTATCTATCTATCTAAACTGTAAACAAACATAAGCCGAGATGGGAGTAAATGACTTGTCCTCTAGCGCACGCCCCGATGGGGGTTTTATAAACACCATCCAGAGGAAGTAAAACATTTACTCCTCATCAGTAGGAGGTTTTTCCATGGTGCCGGGGGAGGGGGAGGTATTTACATCTATCGGGGAACTTTTTAAGGTCTGTATGGAAGTAAACTTTTGCATCAACCGATAAAAAATTAGGTCAGCAGCCGTACCATGCGCAAGCGTAAACTTTATTGCATTACCTTCAAAGCACATAATAATGATTACAGTACACAAACATGCACACAAAGTTCACGTAATGTTACAGCACTCACACTCACCACAGCTTGCCACCCGTGCTGCACACCTACGATTCAGTCACCGGGTATATATAGGCACCATATTTTCATCTCCCATGTAGCCCTGAAGGGACCATTTTTGCTCATAATGAAGCGATAAACACACACGGCGTAGGTATGAAGTTGCGGTCGCCTGAAGTAAGCATATTAGCACACATGCCTTTTATCATAAGCCTGCCAGATATTCAATATCCTTTAACTATAGCGAATGAATTTTATCAGTTTTCACTCTGTCGTACGGGCTTGATTTCCATTAGCAGCACTGTTTGTCAATCCGTAAAATGCACTGAATCATAGAGAATGCCCGAGTTGCCTTGAATGAACACATCACCGTGGCAAATTAAGCAGCTCCAGCGACAAATCGAGGTAGACCGCCGCTACCGCGTTCGACGGCTAGGCCTCACTCACGAGTACGGCACGGTGATTCAATGAATGACACCTGGCAATCACAAGACGCTTGCTGATGAGCAGTAATTACGTCTCGTTATTTTTGCCATGCACATAAATAGGTGTCCACTATACACACAGTTTAAGCTATGGAGTGATAGACTTAAACTAACTAGACGATTCGCAGTCGCGGTTCCTGTTGCTCGCATGCATTGCATGGGCATGCATGCCGTACGCTATCTCTGTGTGTCTCTGACTCTTTCGGCGCTCGCCTTCGAGTTAGCCACTTTACAGCTGCGGCCGAAAAGCGCAGAAGAGTGTTGTTCATTTCAGCAGCCTTCATTTTTGTAAAATACAATCTCTGCCTCACCGGTAGTCGATGCTAGCTCGTAGAGCTCACCCCGGCGGCTGGCGCGCAGTTCAAGCTCCCTACGATGCCGGCTTGATACCAACGGCATAGCTAGGCCTTCTTACCGCTTAGGTGTTGAAGCCGGTGAAATACCGATGACACTCCGAAAAGCCGCCATCGGCGGAGATGGGTCGAGTGCGTCACCACCGCAACTCTCAGACCGGTTGCCGGCCCGCTTGCCGTGGTCGAGCGAAGCCTACTTCAGACCGCTTCGAAGTTTTACGGCGAAACTCCTGGAGCAATCGCTGACAATGGTAACAGCTTACTTTTGCTACCATTAAATTATTTTTCGAAATTTTTTGTAACTCGGCCCTTTAAAGTGCAGCATTCGCGGCGTTTTGTTTAGGCATCGGACCGATGTCCAGCGTGTTTAAATCGTGCGGAATATATTGAAATGTTCAGAGTGAACACCAACCGGTCGTCGCAATTCTTGGCTTCACTTATAATTCCGTTGCCTGGTGACAGATGCTCACACGGTCAGCCACACAAAGAACTGGTGTTTCACACCGACGTGCGAACATATGCCCGTATACATACACACACACACACACACTCGTACATCACGTCCAAAAAGGGTTTTAAAAACTCTCATAGGTAGTTTGTAACCACGTCACCTGAAACACTCTGGGAAGTTAACAGTCATGTTGTTCAAAAACTCTGTTATTAAACAGGGGGCCTTTTACGATGACGTGTACCAAGTTCACTCTCTACCAGGGAGTAAATATTTGGGGCAGGGGAGTTTTGTGGGCTCATGTGCGGAGGAAGCTCCCATTTCAGTAGAATTTTCGTCACAGTCTATCTATCTATCTATCTATCTATCTATCTATCTATCTATCTATACATCCATCTATCTATCTATCTATCTATCTATCTATCTATCTATCTATCTATCTATTCGCCTACGACTCTTAGCTCTCCTAGGCGTTTCGATGATGAAATCTATACCGTAATTGGTATGGTATAACATGACTGCATCACGAGCATAAGTCACTAGTCATAACAAGGAAATCATGACACGTAAGTTATGCATGTCATAGTTTACATGTCATGGTCTCGCTGCTTTTGTGGTGGTTTCCTTCACATGACATCATGCAAAACTGGTAATGTATGATATGACTGCATGGCGAACATAGGTGCAGGCCTTAACGTGCAAATAATGGCATGCATGTCCGGTAGGCCATGACTACACGCCTTAGCTCATGGTGAACTCGTGGTTGTTTAGCTAGCTTCACATATTCCAAATTTTGTATTACATGATGTTATAATATGATGAAGATATACGATTGGTGAAAACACGATAATCATGACATGCGTTGTAAGACGACCATTTCTCTAGCTTTGCAAGTACCGAATTGGGTTTGACGTGACGCGAGAGGATAATAAAGATGAATGACACGTTGAAACATAATATTCATGAAATGCGGGAATCGTAAATTATGGCCCCGCCACGGGGCTCTAGTGGCTAAGGTACTTGGCTGCTGACTCGAAGGTCGCAGGATCGAATCCCGGCTGCGACGGCTGCATTTTCGATGGAGGCGAAAATGTTGGAGGCCTCACATATAAAATGTTGTAGGCCTCACTGCTTCACATATACCAACTTTGGTGTTACGTTATGTGAATGGATGAAGAAGGTGCACACATGATTATCATGACATGCATATCATGTAACAACATGACTACATACGATGCTCATGACGCTCTCGTGGCCGTTTCACTAGCTTCATATTTACCAAGTTTGGTTTTACGTCACTTGAATGGACGATGAAGGTAAATCACACGTTCACACATGCTGATGATGATAAGCTTGATATATAAAACATCAGTATACTGCATACATTCATAGCGCACTCACGGCCACTTCGCTAGCTTCACATATCCTAGGTTTGATGGACATGGGGGTTGATATTGTCACAACTCTAGGCGGCAATATGTGGGGTTTAGCGTTCCAAAACCACCATATGAGTGTAAGTGACGCCATAGTGGAGGACTCCGAAAATATTTACCACATGGGGTCCTCTAATGTGCACCCAAATAATAGCACACGGGCCTAGAGCATTTGCGCCTCCATCGAAAATGCAGCCACCGCAGCCAGGATTCGATCCCGCGACCTGCGGGGCAGCAGCCCAAATCCTTATCCTCTGGACCACCGTGGCGGGGCTATATACTAAGTTTGGTATTATGTGACGATAATGAATTACGAAGATATGCGACTGGTGCAAACATGATATTCATGACATGCATGTCATCTAAGAACATGACTACATGCCACGCTCATGATAAGCTCGTCGCCGTTTCGCAAGATTTAAATGTACCAAATTCGGTATTACGCCACGCGAACAGACACGTAGGAAACAACCCGTCCTAACATGATAACATATGGCATGCGTGTCATATAAAACAATAGTACGTGCTACGCTTCCGTCCACTTCCGGCCACTTCGCTAGCTTCATATCAACGCCTCCCTATTTTATCAATGTCAGACAGATGCGTCCAGTCCAGCAGTTCACCACTCTCTCCTTTAGCTCCTTCCCTGCTTTACCTAATCGCCTAGCCTTCGCGTCTACTTTGCTGTCACGGGAAAAGGAGCGCCCACTAGCAGTGCCTCACGCCGAAATCATGCCAAGTAGTTTTCTCAGCACTTGTGTAAAAGATGCGGTGCTTTGAGTAAACATGTCATCGTTCGTGGCGCTCTGTGGGTAACAAATGGGGAGCCATCACTACAAATACAGTGTCTAGAAATATACTGCCTAGTGTGCTCAGCGATGGCCGGGAGATGGCCCCGCAGCTGATGCCTGCCAGCGGCACGCGCATGGTGGCCGCTGTGCGAGTGGGTGCATTGGCGTTCAATCCTTGCGCTCCGCAAGCGCTGCGAAGCTATCAGGAGGCCGAGGCGCGCGAGGGCAACTAATATTTTTCTGCATTTCAAGAGTGTTATTTACATATAGCTTTATACGAACTACTCCTTCGCTTACACAGTACTGGCGCTTTGCAATACCAAATGTGGATTATTTCGTGACATACTTATCGCCATCTGCTAGTGCCCGCAAAATAACAAAACAGGCAGATCCCACGTAACTTGCGAATCAATGCTATGCAAGTTGACTCTGATGTAATTTTTATTTACGGAAATATTATGAATGCACTAAATATATGCGAGAAACTGGATAGTCAACACTAACACCAGCATTGAAGTTTCACGAACGTTTGGCTCTTCTTGCAAATTATTTCGAAGACCTGGCGTGGCTCTGTAGTAGAGTACTTAGTTTCCACGCAGATTGCTTGGCTTCAATTTCTCTGCTAGGACACAAACGTTTAATATTTGCATTTCTAGGGTCAATGTTGCCAATTCCAGCCTAACACCCGCGCGTTAAAAAAAGATATGGTGAGAAGAGTTTATCGGCGTACGTGACGGGATTGTGAAATTATTCATCTCAGGACCAACGAGTTATATTCATCAAACCTTCTTACCCGTCCACACTAATTTTGGATTACACTAAGTTAAGGGGGTGATTGTGAGGGCACCCAGACGTAGGCGATTGGATAGATAGATAGACAGGCAGACAGACAGACAGACAGACAGACAGACAGACAGACGGATGGAAGGACGGACAGATGGACGGACGGACGGATGTATGAACAGGCGGACGGAGGGACGGACGGACGGACAGATAAAGAGATAAATGAATGGACAAACGGACGAACAGGTGGATGGGCAGATAGACAGACAGACGGACAGATGAAGGGATAGATAGACGGACAGGCAGGTGGACGGATAGACAGACATACGGATGGACGGGTAGACAGACATACAGATAGATAGATCGACAGACTGACAGATGGATGGATAGACAGATGGACGGATGGATGAATAGACAGGCGGACGGACGGAGAGATGGAGAACAGATAGACGGACGGACGGACGAACGGACGGACTTGTTGATAGACAGACAATTAGACAGATAGTCGGGCGGACGGATGGATGGACGGACAGATAGACAGGTGGACGGACGGATGAATGGACAGATAGACAGGTGGACGGACAGACGGACGGACAGATAGACAGATAGACGAACGGACAAAAAGAAGATGAACAGACAGACGCACGAATAGACGGACGGATAGACAGACGTACAGACGGACGGATAGACAAACGGAAGATAGATAGGTCGACAGACGGACAGACGGACTTATAGACAGATAGATGGACAGATAGACAGATGGACAGACGGACCAACGGATAGATACATAGATAGATAGATAGAGATAGATAGATAGATAGATAGATAGATAGATAGGAGACTGTACAGCGTGACCAATGCCTTTCAGCGCACATTGAGACACTGGGCTACGCTGTACAGTGTGGCCCAGTGCGTTTCAGCGCACTGAGTGGCACTGGCAACGCTGTACAGTGTGTCCCAGTGCCTCGCAGTGCGCTTTAGTACAATGGGACACACAGCACAGCGTTTGCAGCGTCACCCAGCGCGCTAAAACGCACTAGGGGATACAGAAAACGCTGTTTTTTTCGATAGGGATGACATTGTGAGCATTGAAATCTCCTCAATATATCACAGTTTCCGTGATGGTAATCCAGAAAGACAGATATTTGAGGAAGGCTGAAGATAAACGCTGACCATTCTTATATTTACTCGACCAAATCAACCTCACATGCTACATATTCTGGAAAATCTCATGATGTAGCATTCAACTGTACTGATGGCAGATCTTTTCTCACATATATCATCGCTCTTCTTGGTCCTGTGGATCTAGAGGACATGTACACAACGTAGTTCGCTAACCGAAAAGTAGTGTCTACCCTGCCGTCTGTAATACGTAACACGGGAAAGAAGCTCTGAGCCACAAATTTCTTGAAGTCTCAACACTTAGGACGAATACTATTCACATTCCACTGGAAGTTTGCGACATTTTGATAAATATTATTCATGTCTTGCCTGCGCACTGACTGTTGTGGCTTATTGTCACATTACCTGTTCCATCGACAAGATGGCGTTGACCTCAGGAAGGCTGTTAGCTTGTGGTATCATGGCAAGTATGGCTTTTAAAGTCGAGAATAACACTGGTATGACAAGATCAGCTATCGACAGCGAAGATTTTCTGTTTGCATTACACTTACTTGACACGATGTGTACGTGCTTTCTCGGATGTTGACCACGTGATGACTTTGCTCTTGAGGTCTATACTGAGACTCTTGTGGAGCTTGCTGCTGGCTTGTTGATGTTCCCGCACTTTTATCTTGCTTTTGCTGTCCCCTTGAGCTTGCGCGTACGTCATTACTTGGTTTGTGCTTTCGGTCAAGGAGGCTATGCCGGGTTCATGGTGCTCATGTTTGGCTCAGGTGCGTCATGCTGTTGCGTGTGACCGTAGATGATGTCGTGTTGATATTGAAGAGAAGCCGCCTTGCTCTGTGGGCATCCAGAGAACGAAGCAGCATGGGGCTCCATGCAAGTGGAACACTTAGGTTGTGTTGTAAATTTGCAGTCCTCGTGATGATGGTCTTCCGCGCGTATTGTGCAGCGCCTTGTTCCTCGGCAGTTTTTCGTCAAATGTCCTAACCTCCGACAATTATAGCAGCGTCTAGCTGTGCCCAAATATTCCTCAACTGAATGGCTGATAAATCCAAGTAATACTTTCTCTGGAAGAGGTCTGTCATATTTGAATTGTAAAATAATAATTCTCATTGAGTGCGATGCTACATTTCCATCGTCTTGCCGTATGTAACGGGTCTGGCGTCATTTGTCACTACTGCCACTCTTAACTTTTCTGTGTGTTGTTCGAGACCAGAATTCCGGCTCACGAGAGGCTATTACCGGAAAGGTACACCACTTACCGCACGACTTTGAACCATGCCCCTCGTTCTCGCATTTCTCCTCCTACTACCGAGCGGACGGGCTCCGAGAGGAACAGGTACAGTGTAAAACAGGTTTTCCCAAAGCCTGCTGTGTCAGCACGGATACTGTACCAGGGAGTCACCCACCGAGCCCTCTCCCCTTTTCTCCATCTGATGTTGAATAAAAAAACGCACTGAGGCATGATAAAGGAGGGACGCGTCAGAAGAAAAACAAACTGCTGCACGGAGAGGAGTGAACACACAAATAAAGAAACGAAACAACATAGATTAAGAAATGAACAAACAGCGCTGGACATGGGACGTTGATAGGACGACAGACGAAAGCTTTCGTCTTTCGTCTTTCGTACTCTCGTCTTCCCGTGTGCAGTGCTATTTGTTCACTTCTTAGTCAGGTACCAACTAGGCCAGGTAGGTGCATTGCAACAAACTAGAAAAGAGGGGCGTTGGGCGCACCACAGTAAATAAACGCAGAGCGGTTACGGGCCTTAAAATCGAGTATAGAGGTCAAAGTCGCTGTGACGGCTGTCAACTTTGCCACATGGCAATTTTATTTTTAAATCTGTTTATAATTTGTTAAACACTTCATCGTATTTGTATTTATGTGTGTTGTTCTCAATTCTGGATGTTGAAGCAGTTTTCAAATTCTATATTATTACAATCTTCCTCACGTTCCCCTATGAAGTGGTAGATAGCCTAATGACGCCTTTCAGTGGAATACCTAGCTCTTCTATTAAAGTGTTTAAGGTTTTTTAAGGTGCTTTAGGGTGTTAAGTTGTTTCAGCTGTTTCAAGGGGCGTGCCGTTCAGCGTAATTGGTAGTAAGCACGTACTTCCTGCGACGTGGTTCTTACTTAGAAGTGTGGCAGCTTGGGCTAGTTGGTATGGCATGACGATAGTTATTGCGCGAGAACAAAACGACGACACAGAGACAAGAAGGACACGAAAGACACGAGCGCAATATTTATTATTTAATTAAAAACTTCCAACTGAGTTTATTGCGCAGAGCACGAAAATATATAGAGGAGACAGTGACCATGGCACAAGAGCAGAACATGAGTAAGAAAACCAAAAACAAACAACACAAATACAAAGGCACTGAAAAACAGCAAAGAAAAATCTAGAAGAAACCGAACCAGAAAGGTAAAGCTACCTGCCCGCACCGAATCCTTCGAGGAACCTGCGTTCCTTCTCGGACTAAGCCACGGAGGGCTTGCTAATCCAAGGCACCTGTTCGCGTTACCTGCCCGCACCGAATCCTTCGAGGAACCTGCGCTCCTTCTCGGACAAGGCCACGGAGGGCTTGCTAACACAAGGCACCTGTTCGCGTGCCATTTGCGCAGCCTCGACAATGACCCGGGTGCCCACATCTCTGTGTTTGTACAACGTCGCTGTTTCCTCGAAGAGGGGAACACACTTGCACTCAGTGCAGTGCTGGGCAAGAAAACCATCTTTCCCGTTTTTAACATTGTTCGCGTGCTCTCTCAGTCGATCGTTCAGGCACCTTCCGGTCGTTCCGACATAACAAGCACCACATGAAAGGGGGGTCCTATAGACGACTTCCCGGGAGCAGGCCGCATACCTGTTTCGATGTTGAACTCTACAATCTGTTGATGTCCTTCTTGTCTCTGTGTCGTCGTTTTGTTCTCGCGCAATAACTATCGTCGTGGTTCTTACCAGTTGTCTTGCCTCCTCCTCGATTACATTGAACTGCAGACAACTTGAAGCTGTGAACAGCTTAGCCTTGAAGGTTCCATTAACTGGAAGTGCTGTAGCAGACGACGCGTTGTTTTTCAAATCTCCTATTCTTTCTTACTCATGAACGGTTCAGGAGTAGGTCGGTGTACCAGCAAGTTGTCCTTCTTGCCCGTGCCATGGTGGACTACCTTTCTGAACCAAGGAAGACTACTTCCTATCTTAACCTCTTAACTCCTCTCCTTCTCTCTCTTCCAATTCCTGTTATACCCTTTCGCCAAACCTGCTAAGCCATGACTCCAATACAGAAGGCACAAACAAGCGTCTTTGCATTTCTTTTTCTATAATAATAGACTACTCATATTATATATAATCTGGACCAGCCATACACGGCGTCGCAGGCTGAGGACTTGCTTCTCTAGCTCGGTAGAGTTCATGACCTCGCTAGCAATACAAATATGTGCATTTGCGGTGAACTTATAGTACACGAAGAAGTCACGCCCTGCCAATAATACTTTTTGTCACCGGTAGTAGAATAAATTTATAATTTCAGCTGCGATGATTTAATAGGGCATCAATCAAATGTTTGTCCACCAAATAGTTAGCGATCTTATATTCTACTCTCTTTTTATGTGATGTCACAGACAGTTGCTCTGCAATATGGCGGCCACCGTGACTTTTTATTGTGCACATAGAGTGCAAGTTCAGCCAATAACTTAGAGTCGGTCGGTCCCCGAGTTCTTTTGTGCTCTCTCCGCTTTCTTCCGTTCTCCCGCCGCGTCGAAGAGGCAAAGGGGAAGATAAAGGAAAGCGCAGGGGCACCGGCACTAATTTGGTATCGCGGTAACATGGTTTCTTGCTCCGCGCGTCTTCATATAACGCAGCTTCTAGTATAAGCCTCCAGAGCACCTTTTGCATTGCCTATCAAGTTAGCAGGACTAGTGCAGTTGCACAATGCCCTAGAGTCTCTGCGGAAAGCAACAGCAATGGTAAGCGGTTTTCGGTGATACCGAACACCCTTTTTTCACTCGTATTTTATTCTTCATGGGCCACAGTTTAGTGAATTTTTAAGGCAGTCAGAGAATCATGTTAGATATAGCAATACTTTGGAGGGGAGACGTTGGGTACATTGGCTGAGAAGAAATAAAACTGATTTCGCCTTTTATTTATCTTAGGTGAGCGCATAAGGAGCCCCGTGTTATTTATTTTTTTGTTCTTTAGCATATAAGCCGATACGGCACAAAGTCCAAGCTTCATTGTCCTAACGTGGCTACTGCGTAGTGCACGCTAAATGTAGACACTTTATTGTACCCGATGTACAATACGTTTGAATAAATTGCTAAGCTCTGTGTTGCTCGCATATTCGTCTCCAACGCGTGTCTGTATTGCAAATTAATACTGTGAGCAAATTGCAGTAAAGTAGATAGGCGGGCCAGTTGGGACTGACGCATATTGAAAACTTTTCGGTGCGAACAAAATGGTTCTTAGAAAATACTGTAATCGTGCACAAACCTAGTGATTGGAGGGCACGGGAACTCCCGAAAGCGTAATTCTTAAAAGAGGCGGGGGAAGTTTGCATATCTCGGCCATTCGTTTGTCTTTCGGAATGTGACCTACGTAGCCTAATGAATTGAATTTGTACTTTAATTCAATAAAACTTTAGTTTATAGACAGTGCCAGTTTTGGCTAGTTCCTTCTTTGTGCTGAGCCCCGTTCAAGTTGAAATTTTGAATGAGAAAAACATTATTAAATTTATCAAAACAATGTCAATAAAGTGTGCGTATCAAGACCCTGATGCAGCTTCTAGATCACTGTGCGCTTTGTAAGATCTTTAGTTCACCCAGGTGCTGTTGAAAAAAACTATGACTGCCTCTTGTGCCAACATTACTCAAGGCACGCCCCTGTTAGACCACCTGTGAGTGAGAAGGTATATAACAGCGCAAATACAGGAACTTGTTGAACGATTTGAATGAGTCTATAGTAAGAAATGCAGCGCTTGCGTCAATAGTACTTTTCTTGTCACCTTCTCTTTGTGCGCTTTATACCTACCACCTTGTATCAAATCTAGCTAGGCCAATTTTCAGTATGAATCCAGTCCTAGATAGCACGAAAAAGATTCCGGAATCAGCGAAATGATTCAATCAGTGATTTTAATTTCTTTTATTGTACCGTACCGAAAGAGCTCATTGTATTGTACCGAAAGAGCTTTAGTCTCGGGTGGCGAGACTGGAGTTTGTGCTGAAGAGGCAAGAGTAGACGTGGACGGTGCTCACCGCAGTGCGTGCTCTCCCTCAGCGCGATTGATAAATCACCATACTGATGATGATTTTCTTTCCAATGACATGAATGTATTGCCGTACTACCTTAACCTGAACGGCCTGACCTTCTCATTGCTGTGCCTAAGCACTTGCAGCACTGTGTCCTCACCGAACTTTAGCACACTCCCACAGCAATACACTTTGGCGTGCTTCGCACGTAGGGCGCCGTTCCTTCTAGTCAGGCCTTGTTCGCTCGGTACGCCGATACGTTGCCACGTATGAGTTTTGCCAACGTCGTAAAACACTGTCGCTGCTACCCGCTGGCCATATTCAACAAATAGACATACCCGCAGAACCATTTTGCCATGTTGGGTTAGACCTGCTTGGTTCTTTTCACACGCCAAGATGAGGAAGCAAATGTATAGCCATGAATATAGATTACGCTACACGCTGCGCCATTACGCGAGCGCTAGCGACAACCTGCTCAACTGATGTCGCTAACTTTTTGTTACGAGACCTTATATTGGTTCACGGTGCCCCGACATAACCCCTTCCTGACCACGGCTGTGCATTTCTATCCCAAGTCACCGCTGATATCCTGAATTTTGGTTCCCCGCAACACACACTGACAGGGGCGTACCAACTTTTCGCGAGGATGGGGGCGAACCCACCACATTCTTCAGCCGATATATACTTAGGTATATATATACATATATATATATATATATATATATATATATATATATATATATATATATATATATATATATATATATATATATATATATATATATATATACTCGGTGAATCTGTGAAATTTGAGCTGCTTATTACAGAGCATGCACAATGAACAGAGCATTCACTTGCTGAACAATGCCTAAAGCTTTTTTGTGGTAGTCGCAGATCATCTTCATCTAAGTATTATTCCGGTAGACTAGCCGCTGCACACATTACCAGCGGCTACGTATAGCCCCTGCCGAGATTTATCAATATGAGTAAAAAAATATTTTTAGACGCAGCGTCAAGGCGTTTAGCAGTTACTGGACGCACACATCGCTGAGCTCGTCCTTGCTGAGAGAAAGAGAGAGGAAGAAAGCGAAATAATGAGTGCTTATTCAAAAGACAATTCAAGTTGAATAAAAACCAACTAGCCCGACTCTCAATTAAGCCTACATAGTGGCAAAAACCATAGTCTTACCCCTTCCACTTGGTGCGGTGGCTCAAATTAGGGGCAAGCTTAAAAGCTGAGCTTCCCTCTGTGCTCAAGCCCACCGCTTTATTCGTCACCACTTTGTGAGCTGCCACTAACGCTCCAAGTTACCATAAGCAAGGTTGATCAGGTTCATCGAAGACTAAAGCGAAAACCCTTTTTTCGCGCTTCCAAGTAACACTTACAGATGCGAGTGAATGGGAATGAGCAAACATTTATGGAATGGTCGAATCATTTGCTGCTTAAAAAATGTTTTCTTTGATCGAAAGGCATATTATCACCACTGCTTTGTCAAAGTTGCTGTGACCTTGTCGAGGGGTGGATTGAGATCAGTAAAGGGTGGCTTCAGAAAACACGATCTATCACTCTCTTTCAGGCCCTTCGGATTGCATAGGTGTGACATTAGCTCAGGCAAGTGTGTCGTGGGTTTGTCAGTTACGACCTGCTTCCGATTTGCAGCTTCTGCGTCTATGGGCATGTCGCCGTCAAGCAGAAGTGGCATGAAAACGTGACCCTGCCGGAATTGAAATCAGGTTGGAAGTCCAACGCCTTAAAGCAGCAGCTCGACGCCATTAATGCCACCTAGAACGCGGTCATTGGATTAAATAGTGCTCCTCAATAAGGCCTTAGGCGTGTATTTCCTATATTGGCGCTCCTTACAAACCATGGATTGTGGTCGGCGGCTTCCTGACCCCGCTGCATGCAGCCTACTAGCCTCAGGCCAGACTCAAGCCGTATTCACCGACACTGTCGCCTACACATTCTTTCCTGTGTTAGACATGGCTCCACCTTCTTTCACGGCTCAGAACTGCTTGTCGGTTAATGCAGGTGTGTTTCCCACTCTTACCGATGTATAGAGAATGCAGGCTGATTCACCATGGTCGAACTTTTATCAGCAATAGACCTATCGAAACTGCGCAAACCACCGGGACCAGGTGGCATACCTTATGAACTTTACAAAATTATTGAAGGCAACCTTCTACTTGGCCTGTTAGTGGCAATAACCAAATCTTGGGCTACTTTACCTATTACTGACTCTTGGCGGCATGCAGAATTGGTCGCCATTCCTAAAGCAGGAGAACCTGCAGAAAATATCGCACAGATGCGTCCGCTAGCTTTCACGTTAAAATTGGGCAAACACACAGAGCGTATGCTAGCGACATGCATTATGTGGAGGCTCGAGAGATACTCTTGCTATCTTCTGGCCAAACTGGGTTCTTTCCGCATCTGGGCGCTGAGGATGGCCTTGCCTATCTTTCATCCATGGTTCTCGTTGGAGGTCGATCTTGACGGATTCTTACTATTTTGTCCATAGACATCTGTAAAACATATGATAATGTGAGTTATGATGTTATTGTGGGAATTCTCCAACGCTCAAAGTTCCCAGCAGAGTGTGCGCGTTCAAAAGGGACGACCAGTATTGCCCCGTGGAACAAAATGCAACTGACTGAAAACAAACTCTTTGGTCGCCTTTAGAGCCTGGTTCTACGCCAGGTGAGCAGCCAAATATCCCACCTGCTTCGTACAGATAACCTAGATGCAGCTACTGTCATCGCTTATATGGATGCCAGTGTGAGCAGCACCACCATTCATACCGCGCTTGTATGTCCACTATACCAGAGGCTGGCTGAACATGCTCATATTTTGCGGATCTGGCACCACCGGCTCACCTCTCTGAGATGGCCACCTCCTTGCGTGATGGACTGAGAGCACTGCTAGCTTTTCTACAACCAGCCAGAAGCTTCCAGCTTATCATTCTTACGAACTCGGCGCAGGCGATTCATAATATACGACGAGTGTATCGCTCTTCATCAATCTCAGATACTAATCACGTTTCTGCCGCCTCCGCATCTGTGCAAATATGTGTTCCGTGGATTCCTTGGCTCGCTTTGCCGGACCTTGTAAATACTGATTTGGCAAACCAGCCTCAAGTTACACCATACCCGCTTCTGCATTTTCTTAAAGACGCACAAGGACAGATGCTCCAAGAAAAAGAGAGGCTTTCACGTGCCACGCGAGCTCTTATACTTCTGTGTGGATCAGACCTCCCTGTTTGCTTAAACTACCGAGTGAAGGTTACGTTGTGGAGGCTTCGTGCTGTGGTTGCGCTTACCTCATCCGTGACCACCCTTTGGGCGCAAAAGTACCGAGGCCCGTATGACACACCATGCCCAATTTTGATGCCACAATCCAAGATGTAACTACCTCACACTTACTGTGGACCTCCACTGGTCTACGATTAAGCCGTCGCCATCACCTCCGTGGTACATGTTCAAGGCCTGGCCGACTTACCGACTTCGACCGCTGGCTTCGTGGACCACACTACTGTTCTCTATTGGACTTCATACATGAAGAAAACATGTACGTGCATTTGTCAAAAATCATTATCCCGAGGGGCAGACTTGCGAAATAAGAAATAGTAATGGAGCTATGAAGCAACGCAAATGATACTAGAGCTAGCCGTGAGTGGTCTCCTGTTGAATTATAGGTCGAAGAATAGAACCATGATAGAAGTAGTGTTTTTT
Organism: Rhipicephalus annulatus; assembly: GCA_013436015.1. NCBI lineage: Eukaryota > Metazoa > Arthropoda > Arachnida > Ixodida > Ixodidae > Rhipicephalus > Rhipicephalus annulatus. The sequence continues at coordinate 901,892 of WOVY01000645.1, forward strand.
CTGTTAACCACGGTGGGTCATAGTGCCAACTTAACATACACCTAAATATTTTTAAAGGATGAACATCAATAAATAGTTTCTGGCATGAGTTCCTCGAGAAGTTGCACTTACGTAAAGTTCTGCACAACATCTTTACCACATAATTATCAATGTGCAACACCTTCGCTAAATCAAAGATATTCCGTAGTAAGCATAATAAAACGCCAGCTGAATACTTTTGCAACTCTGGCAGATTTATATATTGATATTTCCATAATGCTGCAACAGAAAACAACTGCTTTCACGATGTAATGGCAAACTTTGAATCACCACGGCGTAGTATCCTATGTAATGTTGATTTTGTTATCAGAAGTTCTGGAATCGCACGAACTCTAATTTGTTCGTCGAGGTACACAATCTGGCAATGGCACAATCCAAGAAGGGAAGGCAAAACAGAAACAAATACACCAATAATTTTTTAAACAGAAACAATGGTTTGCGCCTAATAATAATGACAGTTAACAAACAATAATAATAGAAAAAGTATGGGGCAAGTCATTACTAGTAATTGTACTGTCGATTAGAATAATGAAATGGACAAAAACATAGGTTGCCACCGGCAGGGTTCTAACATGCGACAAGATTTCTTTTCGTCCTCTTTTCTTTCTCACAATTACAGTAGAATGACTTCAATGACATCCCCTATACTTTCCCTGGAATTATTGTCTATTAGTCCTTATTTGTACTTTTACATTGAAAGCTATGAAAGTACGTTTGTCGCCGTAGTTGTCTGTTGCCGCCGTGGTTGTCGGCAACCACTGCCGCGAAATAGAATAATAACTAGTACTAATGACACTTTAGGGCTCGAATCTAGGTCTGTTGCGTGCCAGCCCGGTATTCCAGCACTGAGCTTGCCGATTTTTTTCCACACGATATTTATAATAACTGTGGCTCACGTATATGCACAGTGTATAACACACATACGGTCAAGTCGACAAATGTACAATGAACGTTACAAAGACAATCTCACACAACAGAATGTCTAAAGGGGTATTTGAGTAGCACACTTCATGAACTTAGCATACCAGTCCACCTGAAATCGCAGTTGGTCATAAAAGTTCCTTAGCCGCCCAGTTGTTTGCACAAAGTGGCAGCGCGAGGACACCAACGGTTTCACATACCTATCCAACAAGCAAGTTTTCCATAAATGTTGCATGCCCATTAACAACTGCATGTCAACTGTCAAGTTATTGCATTTGGGTAGTACGAGATGACGCTTGCTATGAGATTTTAAATCCAGACGTTTTTATAGCCCTCTGCAGGACGTCCCAGAAAAGGATTGCGTCCTTACAACTAATTAGGCAATGTTCCAATCATTCAGAAACTTCGAATATTTGGCAGAGAATACAAATATGCTTTTGGTGTTTAACCGGATTCTTACGAGTATTGATTCTGTATGAACTTTGTAAAAAAATATCTTGCTTATTGGTGAAATACACATTTTCGTTACACGTAAATGCACTTCATGACCGGAAAGTGCAATGCATAGTGAGCGGTAAAGTGAGGCCAGAAAAGGAACATTCAGTACAGCTGAATAAAAATTACATTTATTATTATTACTCTTCAGAGAATCTGTCAGAAAACGCGCTGATACGCATACTTCACGCATGAATCCTTGCAGATATGAAGGCGATTGATAGGCGGGGCCAAACGTCCCAAAACCACCATAATATTATGAGAGATGCAGATATAGAGGCGATGCGAAAGTAGTAGGTACCACTAAATTTGGTAAAACATTTTTGAAATGCAATTGCACGAATGTTCGAAGCATCGAATGATCACGGTCATAAAAATAGAAAAAAGCGCAACGCCAGTTGTTTTATTAAAAGAGGTTTACCAACCTAAGACTACCCGCGCAGACAGGTATAAAAATATTGTCTTGCCTCATCGGTTCATAGGTTAATAACCAAGCAAAGATAGTAAATATATGCTGAAAGTTGGCAATGTAGACCCTAAAATAACAAATTATTTAGAGTACGTAGAATATTTTTTTTATCCATAAACAGATTGAAGGCTTCAGTTCTGCCAAAGCTAGAGAAGTTTTGAGTAAGAAACGTCCGAGGAAAGCACTTTAGGGTGGGTACACGTTCTTTCCAATAATGTGCACTTCATCGACATACATATTGTCACAGGGTCGTGACGTTGACAAAGAAACAGACAGTAGGATGAAGGTTAAACTGTTTATTTGGGTGAACATTTGCCCGGTAAACGGAAAGTCGGATCACAGTAGCATACCTGCACTGATAACGGCGAACGGATCGTCAGCCGTCGATCCACCGACAAGCGGCGAAGCGCGTCGCCATTTATACACTTGCCGTCGAATGTTCTAGCGTTATCGCTAGCGGTGACGTAGGCTCCAGAATAATCTGTATAGTTCGCGGAGCAGGCGTGATCTTATAAAAATGACCTACTACAGTCCTGAAGCTTCTCGAAGACTGCAGGCGTGGTTTGCGCTGAGAATTACGTAGTGTATCGGGGCGATAACAAAACTTGAGAACAAGAACGTGGCATTGCCCCCTTTGAAAAATGCATCGTTCCGATGCTTTAACAGAAGATGAAAGTACAACAATAGTGAAAGTATGTAAAATGAATAAATGACGATACAGCAATAATATAAATAAAACGAACAGAAATATAATATTCTCGAATGGAAGATGAAAGTACAAAAATAATGCAAATAAGTACAATGAGTAACTTACGATACAGAAATAATATAAATTACACTGTTCCAGTTTGTTAACGCGCATAAAACGACTTGAGGCGCGCGACATCGACGACTTCAGGTCGCGATCGGCGTCGTTGAGAGTTCGTGATGCCGTCGGGGCAACGTCGTATTTGAGTTGGCCGAGACGTCGAACCACTTTGTACGGCCCGAAGTACCGTCGCAGAAGCTTTTTACTGAGTCCACGTCAGCGTATCGGCGTCCAAACCCAAACACGTTCACCGGGCTGGTATTCCACGAAGCGTCGCCGAAGATCGTAACGGCGGCTGTCGGTCGCCTTTTGATTTTTGAGACGGAGACGCGCGAGTTGTGGGGCTTCTTCGGCGCTTTGAAGGTACTCATTCACATCGAGGTGACTTGGCATCGAGCGTCGTTGCTGGGCTCCTTCCGTACGTCAATTTGTACGGAGATACCTTCGTCGTCTGCTGCACCGCCGTGTTGTATGCGAAGGTCACGTACGGAAGAAGGGTATCCCACGTCTTGTGTTCGACATCGACGTAGATTGCCAGCATGTCGGCGATCGTCTTGTTTAGCCGCTCAGTGAGGTTGTTGGTCTGTGGGTGGTACGCTGTCGTCCAGCGGTGGTTTGTCTGTCTGTATGCCAAGATTGCTTGGGTTAAGTCAACCCTGAATGTCGTTCCTCTGTCGGTGATGAGGACCTCTGGGGCGCTGTGACGTAAGACGATATTTTCGACAAAGAACTTAGCTTCCTCGAATGCACTGCCTTTGGGCAGAGCTTTTGTCTCGGCGTAGCGGGTGAGGTAGTCGGTACCTACCACGATCCACTTGTTTCTGAAAGCTGACGTCGGGAACGGCCACAGTAGGTTCATACCAATACGCTGAGATGGTCGGCGAGGTGATTCAATTGGCTGCAGAAGTCCCGCTGGCCTTGTCGGCGTTGTATTGCGTCGCTGACAGTCCCGGAATGTCCTCACATGACGAGTGACGTCGATGGTACCTTCCTTGTATCCCCTTGAGCGTGCGGCAAACACCGAGGGGCCCTGCTGTGGATCATCGTGCAGGGCCTGGAGTAGTTCTGGTCGCAGAACTGAAGGCACCACAAGGAGGTACTTGGCTCGAAGCGATGAATAGTTTTTCTTATGGAGAAGACCGTTTCGTAGGAAGAACGACGCAAGTGCGCGCTTGAATACCTTAGGCACTTCGGGAAACCATGCCTTGAATGTGATGGAAGAACAAGTCACCATTCCGCCTGGCTCCAGCGTCATTATTCCAGTCGGCGCTCCTAAATCACCTGACTTGGAAGGCGTCGTTGAAGGCAGTCAGCATCTGTTGGTCAACCGCAATATTTCCGTCGCAAGAGAAATTGCAGAGCTGCGGGGTGTCAAAGCACCAGTTATGCTCACGAATTTCAGCAATTAATACAAACACGTGCACAAAGGAACGACGGTCGCATACATCGAATAAATCGTAAAAGCCACCACTGCTTTCACCCTCACCGATTATGCGGAACCTGCTCAGACGAACTGCTCAGGGTCTACCTGGCTGCTTCAGGAAGGGCTCCATACTCTGGTTGTAGTCCCCTTTGCCTGCGGCTTGTTCACTAATCAGGTTGGCGTTCGTGTCTTTTTTGCCACTTGGGTTGTGCTCGCTGCTTGAAGGGGTGATCGGAGCATCAAAGAAGCAGCACCTCCATCAGATGTCACAGGGTCGTGACTTCCAAAAAGAAACAGACAGTAGGATGAAGGTTAAACTGTTTATTTGAGTAAACTTATGCTTGGTAAACGGAAATGCGGATTACAGTAGCGGACCTGCACTGATAGCGGCGAACGGATCGTCTGCCATCGATCTACCGACTAGCGGTGAAGCGTGTCGCCATTTATACACTTGCCGTCGAATGTGCTAGCGTTATCGCTAGCGGTGACGTAGGCTCCAGAATAATCTTTATAGTTCGCGGAGTGGGCGTGATCTAATAAAATTGACCTACTATAGTCCTGAAGCTTCTCGAAGACTGCAAGCGCGGTTTGCGCTGAGAATTACGTAATGTGTTAGGGTGATAACAAGACTTGAGAACAAGAATGTGGCAATATATTGGAACACCTAGGTACATTGGCGGGACACAGGACTACTGTTTACCCTGAACATGGTTTGGTTTGAATGCCCATGGGCAAACCTACAGTCTCAAGCTTTTGGCAAAGGTAATTCTTGCCAGTGAATTTCTCCAAATGGTGCAATTGTTGACACTACCATTTTACACTAGAAAACTCTGTGCTTAATACCGCTAGGTCATCTTCATACGCCAACACCTTTACTTCTTACCATAAGCACTGAAACAATGTACGTTGTTAGAATTATTCACACCGAAGCACTGTGGCTCCAAGTAAAGAGCAAGAAGCTTTGGCGACAACAAACAGTCTTGTTTCACTGACGAGTAAAAAAACACGGGTTTTAAAAAATAGTCACCAACAATGAACGAGTTGAACATTCATTGGAGTGTAGTTTCACATCTTCAAATATATTGAAGCAAATGTTGGCATGTTCGAAAATCAAAATCAGTAAAGAATTCCGAACTCAAGCAAAAGCTTTCGGTAAGTCAACTTGTAGAATTCACAGTTGTTCATGTGAGTGTGAACAATGTTCAAATACCGTGCGAGCAATGTGCATCTATTCTGTATCGAAAACCTTTCAGACCACCTTTTCATGGGCACTAATATTTAGTGAAATTGCAAATGGAAATCTGTTTGAAAGTGCTTTTGCAAAAATTATGTAGTGAACATTTCACAATGTAATTGGCCTGTAGTCATCAACGTAATGATGCTTTTCTCGATCTGAGCAGTTTCGGATCAGAAAAGTGTTGCTTTTATTAAAAAGTGAGGAAGCATCTCCAAATTCCAACTCAGCGTCAAAATGTCAAGCAGTGCAGGGCACAGTACTGATTTTATTGATCTTTAAAACTCGTCTGATAATCCGTCAGATACTGGCGGTTTTAACAGTGTTACTGTAAATGGCTAGCTCTATTTCTTGTATACTGAATGTCCCACAAATAGAATCACATATTTTGTCATTTAGAGGAGGCACATATTACAAAAACTGCGTCATCAGATCTTTCTTTTCGTTTGGAGAAGAGGCGCTAAAGAAACGTTTGAAAAAAGTTTTAAATTCTGACTTAATTACACTGCAGTTATTCACCACTAAGGCTACCGAGAAAAGGTCTGGTGTAAATTTCTTTTTATTGTTGCAGTATTCATCGAGTAAGACTTGACGTGTGGGCTCCTCCTAATGTAATATACGAGTATTGCGAGATCGAACACCGGCACCTCTGTAACCTAAAGGGTCATGCGTCTGGAGTGAATTTTTGGCGTTAGCGATTCCGGCTATATAGTGACTAGGGGTCCCACGCTCAAATTCGTATAGCCATGCCGCTGCTTTGGACTTGTTCGCAAACTTGCTCCAGGCAAGCTCGATGTAGAAAAGTAATCGCGTTTTTATGAGTAATTCAGTGTCTTAGAACAGCAAAGGTAAAACCAGGCGTCAGACAATGCATATAGCTTAACGAGTGGGTCGTCCAATGCCGCAACCCATTACAAAAGCTTGTTTTTGATCAATTAATAACTATGGCGCATACCCACTTTAGCCATAGTTCTTCATTGTCGTCAGCCCCTGCACGAATAGTTGGCACAAAATTACCTGGAAGTGATTAGCGGATACAACGCTTCATAAAGAAATGACGAAAAATAGGAAAGCGAATTCTGCTTTATTACCCAGAATTTATTAATAATAATGCTATAGTGGGTGCCCAGAAAGTGTGCTTGCAGTGTTTACCCAATGAGCGTTTAGAAAAGGCTCTTAAAGGCCCCTCTTCTAGTTTTTGCTCTGTGCCTTCCACGCAGGCCTGGCTTTTTTCTAACAAATAAAACGGGGACCTAAATTTACAACGCACCTTCCGGTATGTACGTACAACCACAAGCTGCATAGGCAACACGTTACAAGGTTCGATAGAGTATACCCAAGAGAACGCATCATAGCAGCGGCGTAGTTTTCTGTTATCAACGTTCTATTATTCTTTCAACGTGGTGCCTACGCTGCATATATATATGCCTGAATTCCCGCCTTCAATAAAATCAGTTTGCTGGTGCCTGCGTTCGTCTTCCTTCCTGATGAACGTTCTCCAAAGCATTAATTACAATAAATAGAATTTCATAATGAAATTAGCCCTACATTCATTGTTTTTAAGAGATGAATAACGACCTGAATATAGGCAAATAGCTATTTTGTTCCTTGCGTTTCTATCTTGCCATTTTTCATATGAGCATGAATTAGAGGTTAAGCAGGGCTTTTCATCATCATCATCATCATCAGCCTGTCTACGTCCACTGCAGGACAAAGGCCTCTCCCATGTTCCGCCAGTTAACCCGGTCCTGTGCTTGCTGTTGCCAATTTATACCCGCAAACTTCTTAATCTCATCTGCCCACCTAACCTTCTGTCTCCCCCTACCCCGCTTCCCTTCTCTGAGAATTCAGTTGGTGACCCTTAATGACCAGCGGTTATCCTGTCTACGTGCTACATGCCCGGCCCATGTCCATTTCCTCTTCTTTATTGCAGCTATGATATCCTTAACTCCCGTTTGTCCCCTAATCCACTCTGCTCTCTTCTTGTCTCTTAAGGTTACACCTACCAATTTTCTTTCCATTGCTCGCTGCGTCGTCCTCAATTTAAGTTGAACCCTCTTTGTGAGTCTCCAAGTTTCTGCTCCGTAGCTAAGTACCGGCAAGATACAGCTGTTATATACCTTCCTCTTGAGGGACAGTGGCAATCTACTTGTCATAATTTGAGAGTGCCTGCCGAATGGGCTCCACCCCATTCTTATTCTTCTAGTTACTTCAATATCGTGGTTAGGCTCTGCGGTTATTACCTGCCCTAAGTAGACATAGTCTTTTACAACTTCAAGTGCCCTATTACCTATCGCAAAGCGCTGCTCCTTTCCGAGGTTGTTGTACATTACTTTCGTTTTCTGCAGATTAATTTTAAGACCCACCTTTCTGCTCTCCTTGTCTAACTCCGTAATCATGAGTTGCAATTCGTCCCCTGAGTTACTCAGCAATGCAATGTCATCGGCGAAGCGCAGGTTACTGAGGTACTCTCCATTAACTCTTATCCCTAACTGTTCCCATTCTAGGCTTCTGAAAACGTCCTGTAAGCACGCAGTGAATAGCATTGGGGAGATTGTGTCCCCCTGCCTTACACCCTTCTTTATTGGTATTCTGTTGCTTTTTTATGAAGCACTATGGTAGCAGTTGATGCCCTGTAGATTTCTTCCAGAATGTTTATATATATTTCATCTACGCCCTGATTCCGCAGTGTCTGCATGACGGCTGATATTTCTACTGAATCAAACGCCTTCTCGTAATCTATGAAGGCTATGTATAGTGGTTGGTTATACTCTGAGCATTTCTCTATTACCTGATTGATAGTATGAATGTGGTCAATTGTTGAGTAGCCTGTTCTAAATCCTGCTTGTTCCTTTGTTTGATTGAATTCTAATGTTTTCTTTACTCTGCTAGCAATTACCTTTGTAAATAGCTTGTATACTACAGAGAGCAAGCTGATCGGCCTGTAATTCTTCAAGTCCTTGTCATCTCCTTTCTTATGTATTAAGATGATGTTAGCGTTCTTCCAAGACTCTGGTACTTCTCCCGTCAGGAGACACCTCGTAAATAGAGTGGCTAGTTTTTCTAACACAATCTGTCCTCCATCTTTCAGCAGATCTGATGTTACTTGATCCTCACCAGCAGCTTTGCCTCTGTGCATGCTCTCCAAAGCTTTTCTGACTTCTTCTATCATTACCGGTGGGGTGTCGTCTGGGTTACTGCTAGTTCTTATAGTATTAAGGTCGTGGTTGTCTCGGCTACTGTACAGATCTCTGTAAAACTCCTCCGCTATTTTAACTATCCTATCCATATTGGTAGTTAATTTGCCTTCTTTGTCCCTTAGTGCATACATCCGCCTTTTGCCTATCCCAAGTTTCCTCTTCACTGCTTTGACGCTTCCTCCGTTTTTCAGAGCGTGCTCGATTCTCTCCATGTTATACCTTCTTACATCGCATACTTTACGTCTATTATACAGCTTCGAAAGTTCTGCCAGTTCTATTTTGTCTGTTGTACTTGACACTTTCATGATTTGACGCTTGTTAATTAGGTTCTTCGTTTCCTGGGAAAGCTTGCCGGTGTCCTGTCTAGCTACCCTGCCTCCAACTTCCACTGCACACTCCGTGATGATACTCGTCAGATTATCATTCATTGTATCTACGCTAAGGTTGGTTTGCTCGCTAAGAGCAGAGTACCTGTTCTGCAGTGACACTCTGAATTCCTGTACTTTCCCTCTCAGTGCTAGCTCATTGATTTGCTTCTTGCGTATCAGTTTCTGTCGTTCCTTCTTCAAGTCTAGGCGGATTCGAGCCCGTACCATTCTATGGTCACTGCATCTTACCTTGCCAACCACTTCCACATCCTGCACGACTCCTGGGTGTGCAGTCATTATAAAGTCTATTTCGTTCTTATTTACGCCATTAGGGCTCCTCCATGTCCACTTGCGGTTTTCTCGTTTTCGGTAGAAGGTATTCAAAATACGCAGATTATTGCGTTCTGCGAATTCTACTAGTGGCTCTCCTCTGGCGTTTCTAGTGCCGATGCCATAATCTCTTACTGCCTGGTCTCCAGCCTGCTTCTTCCCTACCTTTGCATTAAAGTCGCCCATTACTATAGTGTACTGTGTTTTCACCTTACTCATTGCCGATTCCACGTCTTCATAGAAGCTTTCAACTGAAGCGTCATCATGGCTGGATGTAGGCGCGTAAGCCTGTACTACCTTCATTTTGTATCTTTTATTCAGTTTAATTAAAATGCCTACCACCCTTTCATTAATGCTATAGTAATCCTCTATGTTGTCAGCTATGTTTCTGTGAATTAGGAACCCTACTCCCAGTTCTCTTCTGTCTGCCAAGCCCCGATAGCAAATGACATGCCCATTCTGTAGCACAGTATAGGCCTCATCTGTCCTCCTAACCTCACTCAGCCCTATTATATCCCATTTAATGCCTTCTAGCTCCTCGAATAATACAGCTAGACTTCCCTCACTAGATAACGTTCTAACGTTAAACGTTGCTAAGTTCAAGTTCCAATGGTGGCCTGTCCGTATCCAGGGATTCCTAGCACCCTCTGCTGCTTTGCAGATCTGACCGCCGCCGTGGTCAGTTGCTCCGCAGCTGGTGGGGACTGAGGGCCGTGAGTTAATTGACGAATGCCTACGGGAGGGGGTGGCCAGATACTGCACCAGGGTGGCCAATCCTTCTCTGGTGAGATCATCGGTGCGTACCGGCTTTAAGCCAGTACGATCAGACAGTAAGCAGGGCTTTTATGACGTTTTTATTCTGCCTATAAACGCCTATTTCGGATGTTCGCGCTTAAATACCTGTAAGTGCCTACAAATGCCTATTATCCAAGTGGGCGCCTATATGAGCGCTATCGAAGCTCAAATTTCGTTTTTGAGCTGGTGTACAACCGTTATTCATGAAAAAAGGCAACACTGTTACTTCTAAACAATATAGGGTTCATCGAGGACAAAGCTGACATGCTGCGTGTGATAGGAAAAGGAGCATGAGAAGTACAAAAGACGCTATTCCTGCAGCCATAAGTGGAAACACGTCTCAGCGTCTGCAGGGGATTGAGAAAAGAGCATTAATTAAGGGGTAAGAAAATAAGAGTGGCGGCTATAGCCAAGGACGGGGCAATGGTTTTCTACAGACACCTGTCCATTGTCTTGAAGGAACAGAAGAACTGTCCTGAAAACCTAGGTGTAGCGGTGGGAAAGGACGACATGTTTTTCCGGTCAGCCGCTGGTAGCTGGAGAAAGAATGAAAAACTATGGTGGGCCACTCATGGAATAATCTTGTTGATTCAGTGGTGGTGAAGGTCGCCAAGTCGTTATACTTTGTGCAGCGAAGCTTGACACAAGCACCAGCATGTTTACATTAAACTGTGTACTTAAAATACATTACCGCATGCTTGAATACGCTTGTTCAGTACGAGATTCCTTGTCATATGTCTTTATAGGGGCCGTGTGACACTTTTTGAGCATGGTGAGAAAACCTGGTCGATTGGTAGTTGAGGCTCTCGACAACAAGCGAGTTAAATATTATAGTGCAGCACGTTGCCTGGAATTCACAAATAATTATCAAAGTCAGCTAAAAATAGCTTTCTCTTTAATCAACAAATCACAAATAAGCCCAAAGATCACTCATTATAAGTCCATCTATCAGCTATTGGCTGATTTGAACCTGTCGCGATCGGTTGTTACAGAGGTCGCCGCCAGAGACCGTCACCCATTCTTGCGTGTGCGCGCGATCACACTAAAAAAGGCGCGTATTCAAAAAAGAAAAAAATGAAAAAATCTCCAGGTAGCGAGGTACGAGTGAAGTTTTTGTTTGCCCCTCCCATCCCTCCCTGCTCTACTTACAGTGTTTTCGTTAGAACGAGAGAAGAGAGAGTATGATTGCAGCGTGTGGCAAATCCTTGTAACTGCTCTCGTACCTGACGGATTCTTAAACCTTTTGCGGCGTTCAGTTTGAGAGGTAACACGCTTATCCAGTGAATTAATTCAATGGTTACTCAAAAAAATTGTTTCGGGGCCCCTTTGAGTCACAAACATAAAACAATACATAACAGGGATTCAAGGTTTGTTCCAACCCATTACTCAAAGATGACAGCTGTAACAAGATGAAAAATGAACTAGGATCGAGTTATTATGACGCAACCATTAGCGGCGCGTTGTATGTAGCACAAGTAATGCGGCTGATGCAGAGCGCAGAGTTCAGGACCCGTCAACTAATGACGCGATAGGTTCCGCGAAGACAGACGCGGAAGACCCGTACACGGGAAGGAAAGGAGACTGCTTCGTTCACATCACAGTTCACAAGCGGAGCCATTAAGGTAACCCCCGTTTGGAACTAGAAGGGGAACGCTTGCTCGGAAGAGCGTCTTGCAAGAAGCAGGCCAAGTGCCCCCATCGAAGTTTAAAAGTCATTGTTGGCATGTGTAAATAAGAATGACGCAGGGACGCGACCACTGCGCTGGCCGAGACCTGGTGGAGACTCGCAGACGAGCTCATCCTTCCCAGCTATACGTCATTACGGGGTGTTGTTAGGTTGGCGGGGCGCCTAGCTGTCGCATGCACACTTGGTAAGCGCACAGAGCCCAACGTTTTACTCATCGCTTTTGAGGAGGCTTCTACGAAGCAACATTTAATGAAAGAACAGACGGGGCTCGAGCGTGAGAAAGGCTACCGATGGAGGTCGGCCTGGTATGAGAGAGATTGACACGCGGAGAACCCTACCGTTCTCGTGTTGTACTTCATAACTTGATATTTACCAATGCAGTGCCTGTCATGAAAGTGTTTTCGCGACTGGTTGTGGCGATGCGAGCCCGCACGTGTGATTGGCCCTTGTCGAGACCCTTCGTTCAACCGAGGGTTTAAAAGACGATGTTTGAATGGGAAATAGAGAGCGGAGGTTCGGGCTTGGACTCGGACAGACGCCTGAGGCTGCAATAAAGCGTCTCTTCACCAGACTACGGCTCTTCTTTCGCACTGCCACCGTGCAGTTGAGTCATCGAGGGTACCATTCCGAACCTGAAACATCTTCCGTCCTTAGCTAGTGTAAAAGCTAGTCGAAGAGGAGAACATTTACTGATGGGGATTGTGATCATTGCGTCGAATTAAACTTTGGGGAAAGCTCTTATGCAAAGCAACTCATGGTAAGACTCGTATTCGAAAATGAAGGTACCTAAACAGTTCTCTTCGCGCAAAAGCAATTAAGAATTTAAAATGCCGTATCAGATATATTTTTTCTAATAATTTGTTTTTTGTAAGTTTCATGGCAGAATGAAATGGCTGATAAAGAGAACGAAGTGTGATGTGTCAACGAAGGTGTATTTTCTTTGACACTGTAACCCATCTGCTGCAGCACCTTCGGGTAAAATATGTGATGTGCACGCGGCTTTTGTTTTGTTTGTATTTACTTTTTAAGCGTCCCTCTCTAGGTGACATAATAAGTTTTAGTTATACACTAGAAGTTCTTGCGTGCCCATTAAAAAGCATTCCACCACGGTTCAAATTGGTATGACACCAAAGCATGACGTGAAAAAGCAAGCATGAATCGCTTGCCTTTCGTCCTATGTAGCCATCACGAGCCTCATTTCTTCCATATTCTGTACAATATCAGGGCTAGAGAATCACATGAAATATATGCACCAAGAAAAACATGCGTGAGCAAGGACACGCGTGCATAACGTGCCTCAGCCTATTTGTGCACGTACGCTAACTATGTTGTGTCGTTTCGGCGTTCTCTGTTGTGTATTACCAGTTTATGTGGAATGTATCAGTATATTCAGGATATCAGAATATCAGCTATGACTCATGAATTCAAGAATTCAGAATATCAGCTATGACTTGGGATAAAAACGTACATCTACGGTCTGTGAGGGGTTGTCTCCGGGCACCATGATCAAATATAACGTCCCGTACCAAGAAGTCAGCAACATCGGTTGCACAACTTGTCGGTATATTTCTTGTAATAGCATAGCGTGTAGTCAAATGTATATTCGCGGCAATGCAATTTTCCCAATGTTAATGTGGGAACTGGACCAAGCAGGTCTCACCCAACACGGTAAAATGTTTCTGCGGGCATGTCAATTAGTTTAGGATGGCCAGCGGGTAGCAGTAACGGTGCTTTTCGACGTTGGCATAAATCACACAAGGCAAAGTATCGCCGTACTGAGCGAACAAAGCCTGACTAGAAGAAAAGGCACCGTATGCGCTCGTTAGTTAAACACACACGCCAAGGTGTCCAGTTGTGGGGCGTTGTAAAGTTCGGTAAGGACAAAGTGCCGCAAACGTTTAGGCACAGCAATGGGAAGGTCATGCCCATCAGGTTACCGTGGCAGGGTTTTGCATTCATACCACTGAAAAGAAAAGAATCTTCATTAGTACGGTTATTTATCAATGGCGCTGAGAAAGAGCACGCCCATTTCTGAGCACATTAAGGAGCTATAAAACAACTAAAATGATACTAGGCCTAGCCGTCAGTGGTATCTGCTTAGAGTTATGGTCGAAGAATAAAGCAACGAGAGAACATGTGTATTCTTCTGTTAACCGTGACTGGTCAGAGTGCTTACTAATTATACTCTTTAACTGTTTTGAAGTACTAACATCGATAAACAGTTTCGGGCTTGTGTTTCTCTCGAAGTTACACTTACGTGACCTTCTGCATAACCACTTTAGCACGAATACATCAAAGTGCAACACGTTCGCTAAGTCTCAGATATTCCGTAATAAGCATAGTGAAAACGCTAGCTGAAAACTTTTGCCAATTTGGCACATTTAGATATTGAACTTTCCATAATGCTGCAACAGAAAGAAACTGCCTTCATGATATAAAAGCAAACATTAAATCACCACGGTCTATTATCGTATGCAATGTCGATTCTATTATCAAAAGTTCTGTAATTTCGCAAACTCGTATTCGTTGGGGGAGAGGCACAATTTGAGGCAGGAAGGCGAAACAGGCACAAATACATCAATTCTTTTATAGAAGGCAGAACCACAGATATGCGTATATTATTATTGAGAACTAACAAACACTAATCCTAGAGAGAGTATGGGAGATGCCATTACTTGTAAGTGTAATGCAGATGGGAAGAAAGAAGTTGACTAAATCATAAGTGTCCAACAAAAGTGTCCGAACATGCGTCAAGATTTCTTTTCAGTCCACTTTTCTTTTTTCGCAATTACATTAGGATGAATTCAATGACAACACCCCCTATACATTTCTGGCATAAGCGTGTGTTAGTCCTCATTTGTACTTTTACAGCGAAAGCAGTAATACGATGTTCGGCGTCGTAGTTGTCCACCGTTGCTGCCGTTGTGCGTAGCCACTATCTTGAAATAAAAAAAAATAGTACCAGTACACATTGAGGCTCGATTGAAGGCTCGCTTTTTTTTCGCCGCTTTGTTGCGTTTTTTATGCCGTTTTTTTCTTGCATGGTATTTACCAGAAATGTGGCTTACGTATATATATGGCGTACAACATATGAAGGGTAAAGTCGAAATATGTACAATGAACATTACAAAATAAATCTCGCACAAGACAATGTTTAGGGCGGTATTTGAGTAGCTCACTTCTTGAACTCAGCATACCAGTCCGGCTGAAATTGCAGTTGGTCATAAAAGTATCTTATCCACACAGTCATTTGCACAAAGTGGCATCGGGACGACACCATTGGTTCCACATACTTATGCTACTTGCAAGTTTTTCATAAACTCTGCATGCCCCTTAACAACACCATGTCTACTGGCGTGTCAATGCATTTGGGTGGTACGAGGTAACGGATGCTATGAGAATTTGTATCGAGACATTTTTAAAGGCTTCTGCAGGACGATAGTTATAGCGCGAGAACAAAACGAGGACACAGAGACAAGAAGGACACGAAAGACACGTTGTTTTGTTTTTGCGCTATAACTATCGTCATGCCATACCAACTAGCCTAAGCTGCCACACTTCTGCAGGACGTCTCAGAATAGGATGGCATCCTTACAACTAATTAAGCAATGTTCTATTCTTTCGGGAACTTCGCAGAGGTGGCAGGTAATACAAATATGCCTTTTATGTTTAACCAGGCTTTTACAGGTTTTGTTATTGTATGCACTTTGTAAAATATTTCTTGCTTGTTGGGGAATTAGGTATTTTAGTTAAACGTACTAGTGCGTGCTGACCAGAGCGTCCCATACATATTGAGCGGTAAAGTGGAGCCAGAAAGAGCGCACCCAGTAAAGCATAGTAGAGGTCTTCTCTTGAGCTAGAGAACAAGTACTCATTGGAAAATTTGTCAGAAAACGTACTGATTCGTATACTTCACGCACGAACCCTTGAAGATAGCGAAGTGATGAGAAAGTAGTCGGTACCACTATATTTCGTAAAATATCTGCGAAAATCACTTGCAAGAATGTTCGAATAAATAAATGATTACGGTCACGAAAATAGGAAAAGCGCCACACCAGTAGTCTAATAAAGAGGTATACTAGACTACCTGCACAGACAGGTCTAAAAATATTTTCTCGCCTAATCGGTTTATAGGGTGATAACGAAATAAATGTTGCAAATATACGGCAATTTTTTGTGTGTACAGCCTGGAAATACAAATTATTTGCAGCACGTGAAATAGTTTCCAGCTAGGAACAGACTGCATGCTTTAGTTCTGCAAAAGATGGAGAGGTTATAAGTAATAAACGTCAGAGCCAAGCGTTTAGCGTGGGTACAAGTTATTTCCAATAATGTGTACTTGATCGACATGCATTTATTTGAATGCCAAGGAATTTTGCGGAACAGAAGACTACTGTATACTCTGATAATGGGTTGGTTTATTTGTCCATGAGCCAAACCACAGTCTCAAGCTTTTAGTAAAGTTCATTCGTGACCTTGAAATTTTTTCTAATTCTGCAAATGTTGACATTACCATTTTCATACTGGAAAAATCTGAAAACAAAAGTTGGTCATACCCATACGCCAATGCCTTTACTCGATTCCCATAAGCACTGGAACCACGGACGTTGTTAAATCCATTACACACACTTACGCGCAGTGGCTCAAAGTAAAGCGCAAAAAGCATCGTCGACCGTGAACAGCTTCGTTTCACAGACGAGTCAAGAAACACGGGTTTGAAAAGATAGCCATAAACAATAAACGGGTTGAACATTCATCGTAGCATAGTTTCACAACTTTAAATATTGTACATTCAATCTTGGCATGTTCGAAAAGAGAAAACAGAAAAGAATGGTTAAATCTATCAAAGGCTTTCGGAAAATCTACTTGTGGTATTGCCAGTTGTTCATTGGAGTGTGAACAATGTTCCAATACTGTGCGAGAAATGTGTATATTACTCTGCATTGATACGTGTGATGGGCACCAATATGTTGTGACATTGCAAATTGAAGTCTGTTAGAAAGTACCTCTGCAAACATTTTGCAGACAACGTTGCACAATGTAGTTGGTCTGTAGTCATCAATGTGACGAACGTTTTTTCCACCTGAGCACTTTGAGTTTAGAAGAGTGTTGCTTTAAGTAAAAGAGTGAGGAAGCGTCTCCACATTCAAACTCAGCGTGATAATGTCAAACAGTGCAGGGCAGAGTACTGATATTATTGTTCTGTAAAACTCGTCAGACATTCCACCAGGTCCTTGTGGTTTTGGCAGTGGTAATTGTTAAATGGCAAGTTCTATTTCTTGTTTAGTGAATGGCTCATTGATAGATTCACACTCTTTGTCAGTTAAAGAAGTCACAAATGACAAAACTACGTCACCATCTCTTTGTTTTCGTTTTGAGAAAAGGCGATGAACACATCTTTGAGATAAGATTCCGATTGTGGCATAATTACAGTGCAATTATTGACCAATATACCTCACAAGTAAAGGTCTTGTAGAAACTTGATTTTAGCGTTGCGATATTAATCGAGAAAACCTTGACGTGTGGGCTCCCTTGATTGCAAAATACGAGTATTGCGAAATCAAACACGGACACCTCCGTAACGTAAAGCGTCATGCCTCTGGAGTTCGTTTTTGGCATAAGAAATAACGGCTCTATAGCGACTTGGGTCTCACACTCAAATTCATATAGCCATGCCGGGGCTTGAGACTTGTTCGCAAACTTGTCCTGAGCACGATCGATGTCAGAAAGAGAATCTTGTTATTTTGAGTAATAAAGTGTTTTAGAGCAGCAAAGGAAAACCAGGCATGCCTCAATGCATATAGCATAACGAGTGGGTCGTCCAATGCCCCACCCTATCAGAAAAGCTTGCTTTTGGTCACCTGAGAACTAGGACGAATACCCATTTTAAGCATAATATATTATCGTTTGCTCCTGAAAGAATAATTGGCAAAAATTTATTTTAAAGTGCTTAGCGGATACAACACTTCATAATAAAATGACAAAAAAGCGATGCGAATGCAGCTATACTACACAGAAATTATTCCTAATAATGTCATAGTGGGTATCCAGCGAGTCTGCACATCAGTTACCCATTGAGTGTTTATAAAAGGATCTGAAAGGCCGCTCTTCTAGCTTTGCTCTGTCTCAGCTTGGAACTTGTTAGCAAAATTTTCTTAGGCACGCTCTATGCGGGGAAAAAAATAGCGTTATTATGAGTATTAAAGCGTTTTAAAACGGCAAAGGAAAAACCAGGTGTCACCCAATACGAATAGCGTAACAAGTGGGTCGTCCAATACCCCAACCCATTACAAAAGCTTGTTTTGATCACCTAACAACTGTGGCGCATACCCACTTCAGGCATATTTCTTCATTGTCGTCAACCACTGCATGAATAATTTGCAAAAAAACTATTTGCAAGTTTTAGCCGAAACAACGCTTCATAATTAATTACGAAACTAAGCATAGCGACTGCTGCTCTACTACCGAAAAAATAATATTGCAATAGTGAGTACCCGGCGAGTGTGCTTGCAATGTTTACCCAATGAGTGTTTAAAAAAGGCTCCTATAGGTTTTGCTCTGACTTTGCTGCACCTTTCGCGCAAGCCTGGCTTTACGCTAACAAATAAAACAAGGCCTTAAATTGACAACACTCCTCCCGGTATTTACATACAGCTACAAGCTGCGTAGGCGCAATGTTACAACTTTCGATAGAGTATAGCAAACAGACAGCATCAAAGCACCGGCGTAATTTTCTGTTATCAGCGTTCCATTATACGTCGAAAATGGTACCTACGCTTCTTATGAATACATATGCCTGATATCCCGCCTTCAATAAAATCAGTTTTGTGGTGGCGCCTGCGTTCATAGTCCTTCGTGATGAAGCGTTCTTCATAGCTATATTCACATTCAATAGAACTTTATAATGAAATTAGTCCTAGAATAATTCTTTTTAAGTGATATACATTGATATATAATGTTTCTGCTGTATAATTTCATTCATTCTTTCCTTTTTGCGAACACAACTTTGTATATTTTTTTTACCTATTTCAGGTGACGCTGCATCACAGATACTACGACAGAAGTATGGACCGAGGTTCAACACGTTTTTGAAGCTGCCGAGGGCTCGATGGCACAACTGTTTCGCCAGTCGCAAACAGCAGGCGATCATCATCATGGAAGTAACATGCTCTTCTTGGAAACTTGAAGCCGAAAAACGTGCGCACGAGCTCGGCAGATTAGTCGAATGGTATGGCTACGCGCAGATGGCTCCTAGCGTCGCCCCGCTGGAGACCACGCCCTACGACTGCTCCGGTGCCGACGACAACGCTGCTCGGCCACGCACGCTGAGGACCGTCGGCGGATACGCGATCTACCCGGTGTTCGTCGTGTGCTGGCTGCTATGATGGTTCTGCACCAGTGAGTTCACCATGGTCCTGTTCGTTTTTCAGGGCGGCCGCAGCGCTCGTCATGAAGAGCGCCACTACGGCACCCTCTCGACTACCAGTGGAGGTTCCGACGCAATGGCAGCATCCAAAGGCTACCCTGACGCGAATCTGCTCATACGACAGAAACAACACTACAAGCGGGCCTTCGATTTCGACTCTAAGGCGCTCAAGTATGACGAGGATAATGGCAATCTGAAGGTGTTGACCTTCGATTTCTACCGCAAGTGTATCGAGGAACTCCACAAAGGCATCGCCATCGACTTCTCTCAAGGAAAAGGTCCTTCATGGGAGCGAGCGCGCAGGGTTACTGAGTTCACTTTGGTCGTGTTTGTTTTTCGTGGCAGCCGCAGTGCTCGCCATGAAGGGCGCCACTATGGCCACCTCTCGGCGATCAGTGGAAGCACCGACGCAATGGCATCGTCCAATGGGGACCCTGACGCGAATATGCTCATACGACAGAAACAACACCACAAGCGGGCCTTCAATTTCGTCTCTAAGGAGCTCAAGTATGACGAAGATAATGGCAATCTCAAGGTGTTGGCCATGGACCTCTACCGCAAGTGCTTTTCAGTGACATTGCTGACCAAGAAGTGACTAAGCAGGCACGCAGAGAAATGGCGATCATGCCCACAGGCAGGCCAGAGCAGTTCACAGTTCTAAGAGCGCCGCACAAAAGCTTGTTGCTCTTTTAGCCACCAGAACGGGAAGACAATGCTGGCCAAGGCAGTCATCCATAAATTCCACTCTACGTTCTTGATCATCAGTGCAGCGTCGCTAACTTTGAAAAACATGGACCAGGTTGACTGTATGCTGAGCGATAAGTAGGACAATGAGCATGAAGCTACGTGGAGGTTGAAGACAGTGTTCCTCGTCAAGTTTGATGGGCTGCACACAGAGAGTGAAAAGCGGAATCTTGTCATGGGGGTCATGAACAGATCTGAACAGTTCGACAACGCTGCTCTCAGGCGTTTCACGAAGCGGGTCTAAGTGACCCTGCCTGACGAGAAAAAGTGGCTTGTGCTTCTGGAAAAGGTGCTCAGGAAGCAAAAGAGACCGTTGTTATTAGACAAGCTCAGGCACCAGCCAAGGGCTACCAGTGGCTATTTGGGAAGTGACCTAATGAGGCCAGCCAAAGACGCCGCTCTGGGTGCTTTAAGAAAGCTCAATCCTGAGCAAGTCCGGTGCGTCGACCCGCAAAAGATGCAAAACATAACACTCGAGGACTTCATAACCCCACTCAAGAAGGTCCGCTGCAACATGTCGTCAAAGAGCCTAGAATTGAATTAGCGCTGGAACCAGAAGTTTGGTGACATCACCGTCTGACGTCATTCTCAGCGCATGTCGTCTTGTCTACCGATATGTTCTACCTGTCAGTTGGGTATCCAGATAGCGCAGATCCCACAAGCACGCCGAAGTCTCTATTCTCAAGCCTGTGCTCTGAATGAACGGATTTTGGTGCAGAAGCAGCTAGGAGCTGCTCCGAGGCTGCCACTTCCACTATATTATTGTATTACGTCGAATTGATGTACATATATATTTTCGTATCTCTCTGATACTTATTGTTGTTAATGATATACCCCTAATATACTCTCAAGTTTGTGGCGTGATTCTCGCTTACCGTGCGAGAGGTCAAAGATTTAAATCTTGGACGTGCTTTTTTACGGGACATCCAATGCTTTCACCTATTTGATAGCGTCTTTTCATTTATGTATGTTATGTTAGTTATTATTACTGATGGTTCTTCTATATTTGTGTTAAATTCTTTTAATGCGCGGCTCCCTAAATAATAAAACATATTGTCGTTTTGTATAAATTTCTTTATTACCTTTATTTTATGTTTCTGTTTGGCTTAGGTATGGTAATATTAGTCAACTTCGTGTTACTTTGATTATGAAATCTCTATCGATCCCTACATATATGTAGGAGAAGTGTCGGGTGGCTCAAGTATATTATTAGTTAAAACAGCCTGTGGGGGTGCACATGGAGCTTAGGCATGTTGACGCGTATATTCGAAGTGCACGTAATTTTTATGTTGAAAATTGCGCTTCTCAAAAGGAGTTCATATACTCATCAAAATGATAAACCAGAATCAATGCGCTCAGTGCCGAGCGCTTGACTTAACTATTCTTTGTAGAGAGCAATGATTTTGTATTTTCAGTGGAAAGTGGTAATAGAAATAATTCAAAAGCGCTCGTTGGCATGGAATTGTATATTTTGTCATATAAAGTGATGTAGACCCATCACGATACCATGCTTTCATTTATATCAGGGAAAGTGTCCGTGAAGTTTGTTTACTTTCTAAGTTTTATTGATGGTTATCAAAAGACTTTGTATGATTTCTTGATTATTTAAATTATTCGACAGTTCTTTAAGTCTTTAGATGCATGCATTTCCGGCTAAATGTTTTCACGCACTGCTGAGTTTCATTCATGTTTTCTAAATGCGAAGCATTCCTTAGCGAACTTCGGCGACCTTGAGCGTATCTATCTATCTATCTATCTATCTATCTATCTCTCTATCTATCTATCTATCTATCTATCTAACTATCTATCTATCTATCTATCTATATATCTATATATATATATATATATATATATATATATATATTTAACTATCTATCTATCTATCTATCAGCCTACGACTTCTCATTCTCCTGTCGTTTCGATAATAGTATCGATACCTAAATTAGTATTGCATAGCATGACTGTACGGTGAGCATAGTGAGTCGTCATAACATAAAAATCATGATATGTATGGCATGATTCAGCATTCACGGTGTTGCTGCTTGTGCGCTGGTTTCTTTCACATTACATATTGCTAAACTGGTGTTTTATGACATGACTACTTGGTGAACATAAGTGACAGACGCTAACGTGATAATCATGATTGTATGTCATGTAAGGCATGACCAAACGCCATGCTCATGGTGCGTTAGCGCTTGTTTCGCAAGCTTAACTTATACAGAATAAGGCATTATGGAACGTCAATGAATGACGAAGGTATATGACTGGGTTATACACGATAATTGTGACATGCGTGTCATGTACGAACAATGCAACATAACACACTCACGATGTGCTCGTGGCCATTTCGATAGCTCCATATATACCAAATTTGGTATTCCTTGACGTGAACAGACGACTAAAGTAAATGCCACGTCCAGACAAGATAATTTTGATAAGCGTGTCAGGCAAAACATGAATAAATTCAACACTCATAGCTCTCTCGTGGCCATTATGCTGGCTCCACAATACCAACTTTGGTATCACGTGACGTTAATGAACGACGAAAGTAAATGAGACGTCTATTCATAATAATCAGGACAAATGAAGTATGTACGGCATAATTGACGTCCGCCTCGTGACGTTGTGCTGATTTAAAAAAAAACATAATAACCTTCCGCGTTCGTCCTTCACACATCATCGACTCCCACTTTACGTGAGAACGGCAATGTTGTTTACGTTATTTGTTTTTTTATAGTAAATATGTCTCGCGTAAGACTTGAGAGTTCGTCGCTTGTTTCTCATAGAGGCTTTTTGACTCTGGGTAAAAGCAGCCTCATCAGGAGCGGCTATATAAATATAAATAGGCACCCAACGTACAGTAACCAATTCCTCTGGACTAGTTAATCTATGAAGTGCACATTACTCCCTTTGTTCGCCTTGTGCTATCAGTGTTTTCTTTTGAATATAAAATCGTGCTAGAGAATTGCGTTTAAATGAAAAATTCGTCAGATCAAATGTGCCTTGTGAATCAATTTTATGCTAATACAGCGATTGGAGAGTGGCTGTTGTAATTCTTTTATTAGGCGAAACGTTTCTTACGTAAACATATCTAAGGTGTTGTTTGCGTGAACTGTCAACACAAAATAAATAAATTGGCAATGGCATTAAAAGTGTCAAGGCAATCTTGCTTTTTCAATGCCTCGAGCTGCGGACACATTGTTCATGTTTTATGGGACTAATACGATGACTGCTGTGATGATTGAGGGAAACGTTTCTTACGTAAATGCGTCTCAGGTGTTATTTGCGTGAACTGTTCACACAGATACAATAAAAGTAACATTTGCATATGAAGGGCCGATACGTTTGTTCTGGTGTGCCGCAAAGAAGTTTTCTCGGTCTACTGCTTTTTTATTTATAATAATGACTTACCAAGTAATTTATCCTTACAAGTGCGAATTTTCGCTGACGACTGTATAATTTACCGAGCAATAACTAGTACTTGTGATCACGTAATAATTTAAAATGATCTCGACCTCTTCAGCAATTGGTGTAATAGTTGGCTAATGTCCCTTAATTCAAGTTAATGTAAAGTAAAGTCCTTCTCTCGAAAACATTTCAACTTTGACATTTCTTACTTTATTAATGGCAATCCCGTATCTTGTGTTGACTGTTTTAAATATTTAGGTGTAACCTTCACATCTTACCTTTCTTGGACTACCTACATCATCAATATCTGCAGTGCAGCCTCACGATCATTAGGCTATATATGCCGCACTCTACGTAAGACGCCCACAAATATACATGCTTTAGCTTATGTAACATTTGTTCACCCTCAGCTAGAATTCGCTTCTGCAGTTTGGTCCCCTCAATACAGCTATTTAACTAACATGCTGGAATTGATTCAGGATAGAGCCACTAGATTCCTCTCACAAAACTACGATCATAGCGCAAGCATAACACAAATAAAAAAATTATCACTTTCCTTTTTGAGCAGCCGACGTGATCTAAACCTCCTTTCATTATTTCACAAATATGTACATGAAACAAGGTCATTATCAATGACATTGCAAACATCTGCATTCACATCACACGCATATACGATAAAACATACACTTTTAACTCATCTGTACTCCCCCGTGTCATCCGCATGTGGAACAACCTTCCAGATGAAATTGTAGCTGAAAGCGATCGGTAAAATTCCGGAAACTTCTACTCACCCATATCCAGGATGAACTGCTCGTTTTCTTCATATCCGAATCGGCACCTACGCGTTTTGTTCACTACTAGTATCTCGCTTTATTTTTCTTACTTTAAACTTATTTTTTGATGGTTTGAATACTAATATGCCATTCAGTTCTGTTGTGTAGTATTCAGTGATGTTCTCTATTGAATAATGGAGAGTCATTTCACAATTTGTGCTTGTTTTTATAGCTTATTTTGCGTCATTATCTCACGGGTGTACTCATCTGATTTTCATTGCCGTTCTATTCCTATTAAGATTATTATTAATGTATTTTTCATTGTTATTCCTGTTAGGACATGTATAATAATTGACAATTAGTTCATGTTATTGTTTGTATGAAAACTGTACCAATTCGTGCATGTATTCCTCTTATGCTCCCCTTACACGATTCTCTGTTGGGTCTGTAAGGTATTTTGAATAAAAAAATAAATAAATAAATCAGGCTTTCCCAGTACCTCTAGAAACCGAAGATCGCTTCAAAGGCTGCCTTGACCACTCCGGAATCGCTGCGGAAGGTGAAAACTCACGAGTTCTTCAAGTATTCTGCATGCTAGTCGACTATTTTGCTATAAAGCCGCGCTAGTGCTTCAGAGTGCTTCGGAAAAAAAAACCATACGCATGCGTCATTCCAGGGTAACATAAATTTAGGAGACAGTGTTGACTCACCGCTTATATATGTATAATGACAATATATGTGTACTTATAGCTGCGCTTACTCTAGTGGAGTGTTGCGCAAATAAGCTTATGGCCGCCCCAGTTATGATACTCGCATAGAAGAAATATAGCGGTGAATTCGTGCCGATGAAACAGACGTCTCTGCTTTAACGTGAGCTTCAATGTTACGTCAGGGAATCAGCTACCCCTTACGCATCTGTGCACACGGCATCTTTTGTAAGCCCAAAATTGGCACATTTCTCAAATTTTCCGAATACTATAATCTGCCTCGTAATAGTTGGCATAATGCAAAAAATAATATTAAAAACGGTATAGGATGCTACTCGCTGACTGCTTCACATAAAATTTCTTGCCACACTGCATAGGATCTGCCACATATTTAGGCGTGGGGCACCGGCGGCCATAATGTGGATGCTTGGATCGCATACTGTCCAGTTATGTCGTCTCTTGGTGTCATGCAGGCAAAATTATGTATCGTTTTCATATGACAGCATAGGCACGTATAGTAGAGTATAGCGAGGGTGAGGCAAAGGTAAGTGAGGAAAGGTGTTGTGAGAATCAGGTGGAGCAAAAGCAGAAAGGCAGAAGGTGGTTAAAAGCATTGTATGGCGTCACGCGGGCAAAATCACGTCTAGCAGATGTCAACAACATTTTTAGCCAAAGTGCCAGTTTTCTATGAAGCTGACAGAGTTCGGGCCACACGGAATTGGGGGTGCGGTAAAGAGGTAGACTTTGCAGGCAAGTATAAATATATGTTGAATTTATATATCATACAAAAGAGCAATATCATAATGTTTATTTCCTGCAGACATATCACAAAGTTGCAAGCGAAAACCTTATTGGAGGTCATGCTTGCTCATATCGTGCCGAGGGGCTCACGCACCTGCAGGACCAAATACGCTTGTTGTCTCTGTGCTCTCTCGTGTTTGCGCTTGTTCAACTCTCTTGTTTATTTCTCGCTAAAAGCTTCCGTAAAATTGAACCAACTCGACCATTGAGTCACTCTACTGGACCACAAGATCCCCGCTTTTGATGTACAGCATAGTCATGGTATAGTACATTATAACTATTGGCGGGAAAATGAGGAGAGGAGGAGTGATGTGAGAGCAAGGAGGATATAAATGAGGAGTGATGAAAGTGAAGGATACCGTAGCCAGCACAGCGTACCGTACCCTCGTGTAGTGTAGTACAACAAGTGATAGAAAAGGGATGCAAGAGTAAAAAGAAGGAAGTCTGAGTGAGGAGTAAGCAAGGGCTGAGGGGAAGGTAAAAGCACACATGGCCGCATATACAGTAAAGCATGAGAGTTAAAAATGAAAGTGAAGGTGTGGATGACGAAAAGGAGCGAAGGAGAGTGAACCTTTGCATGGCGTAATGAAGAACATCAAAGGAAGTACATGGAAAATGAAGTATGGCTTAGTACACATGTTATGGTGAGGAGAAAGGAAATGACAGTGATGAGGGTAGCGCAGAGCTTGTCTGTGTGTATAACAAAGGGCGCAAACAGAGAGTTAGGAGGATAAATGTGAGGGTGAGTAGGATAGAAAGGAGGATAGAAAGGAAAGGAAACACTGCATAGGCGTGTATTATACAGCACTGCAAGAGTGCGAAAGTGATTTGTCACAATGATGGGAATAAACTAGCCCGGAATATAGAAGAAGGAAGACCCTTAAAAAATAACAGACGTGTCCAACTCCACCGACGGACTAGATTGGTCTTAGTGACTATAAACTGGTTAAGCACTAAACTATGGTACTAAGAACACTACTTTAATTATTACGAAAGTGCTTAAGAACTTCTTTACAAGAACACGCATTCACCCGCTTAGAATTTCAGTGCAATAGACCTTTTTTTCCAAACTTACGTGACTTGCTGAAAGGCTGGCCGAACAGCATTGATGGAAGCACGGCGGATTCACTATCATCAGCTGCGCCATGCACGTGAACGGCTGTAGTGAAAGAAACGAGCATCTTGAAGCGTTTTGAGGTTCCTATGTTTGAGGGGGTAGACTATAAACATCGTGATTTCTTCCAATGCATGCTATCGTCTTTATGTCACTTGTGAATAATTATCACTGCTTTCTGTCTGATTCTCAGTTTTTCCTAATCCCGCGTTTAGTGGCGTTCTTCGAGAGTAATCGCATACCGACTTGTCCAACAAACAGCTCTAATGGTCCATCACAAATGCCCACAGGCTCGACACATGAAGTACAGTTGTTTCTACCTTCGTCAAGTACTCAAAGGGGACAGGCGGTACGGAGTTTCCGTGCTCAAATATTGTAGAAGTCCCTGTAAAATTGTTCCGATTATATACGAGAGTTTGATGTCACTCACATATTTTTCTAAGCGAAACCTGGAAGTTGTTAATAAACATTTCTTGGCAAAAATTGCCACGCATGCTTCACTCTTTCTGTATTTCATATTGCCGGCCCATTGCACGTGTAGATATTGGCTTGGCGCGAATCTAGCCAGAATGTCTGGCAGAATTCGAGATAATTGGGAGTTTTAGAATACCGTTTGCAAGCGCTGCGGGCGTTGCGGGCGTAGCGGGCGCCATATGAGTTTAGAATAGCGTTTGCCCTGCTGCGAACCCCAACGCATGATCGCAGTGACACCGTAGTTTCGAAACTAGCGCTTGTGGGCCAAATGCGGGCCACCATTGCCGCACGCAATTTCGGATTTTTTCGCGTGCGGTCGCGAACGCCGACTCGCGTTACGACGCATGCGCAGTGGCAGTGACCCCGCCGCAAGGGCTCCGAGTGCGCTATTCTAAAACTCCCTAATCTTGGCAAAAGACGTTGACATTAGCACACAAACGCGTGAAGCTGAGTTGATGTTAGAATAAACACGGCCACAAGTGACATTTTTCGAATGGTCAAAGCCATGTGTATAAATGGCGCTGCTCCTTGCCACGATAAATAATTATCATCGACGGATGCATTTCTAGCCGCCATCATTGTACAGTCTGGTGGCAATCTGATTTCGTATTCGTGGCCACAGGTTCAGTCAAATGTGTATTTCATCTTAGACGTACCAGATGCTGTCTTCGACGCACAGAAATAACTTCACAGTATATCCAACCTGTTCTGGTACTTCAAACTCAATGACGTTATCTTACCTTGTTGCGTCATAGCAAACTTAGAGAGCTGTTTACTGCCGGAAAGCTTGGGACCAATAACTGTGACAGGCCTTTGCGAGAAGCATGTCCTAATTTCATTTCCTTGTTATTACTTTCAATTTCAACCTTATTTTCTTCCCTAATCTACCACCTGACTAAAGAGGGAGGGGAGAGGATATGAAGAGACTTTCTACCTCCCGCCCCAGTAGGAAACTCTATATAAATGCAGAAACTCTGTGGCGATAAAAAAAACACCAATTACGTCAGCTTCATCTGCTCGCAAAGCTTCTTTACCAATTCAATGACATGTATCACTTTTCTGTATTTAATTTGTTTTTGAAAATTTCTTTGAACTCAAAAACGTATACGCAAATATCTTTACAGCCAATTAAATGAGAATGGCCAGACATACAGATTAGCTTGCGCCAGTCTATGTACTTTGCCCTCTTCATCTCCATGCCACTGGCAAGTAGGATAACCCCTCGTGGCGCAGCCACTGTCCTGGGACTTAAAGGTTATTATCTGACGCACTCTTGTAGGGTTTGATCCCCGAAACGTTGAAAATAGACGTCAGACCTTGCCCAGGCGGCACTGCAAAAGACGCCGCCACCAGTGACGCTGTTGCCGCGCCAGTCATAATTGCGTAGTGCACAGAAAACCCTCCTCTTTCGTTGGTCTTGATGTGCGGTTTCTTGAAAATAAAGGGCCTAACAAGCTTCTTACTTCAATCCAAGCTCACTTCCTAAATGTAGCAAGCCCATCAAAACAAAAGGCGGGCTGAATGCAAAATATGTTTAAGTTATTTTGGCGTGCTGCACCTGGAAACTGAAATGCAAACGAGCATTCCATGACATCGAGTTCGAGGCAGGCACTAAACTAAGGGCATACAAGAACAATCTATGAGATCACTGGTACGAAGCTTCCTTTATCCGGCACGAATGGCCCTGGTAGTTTTCGCTTTGCAGTTTCATTCTTGCTTGCAGGGTCTTGTTGTGCGCTGCAGTCTTTTTCATTGGCATGCTAGAATGTTCAGTTGACGGTTATTTTCCATGTGTATATGGTGCAAATGTGAATACATGCGTTTCTCCTTTCTCGGTGTACAACAAACGGTAAAACCGGTGCTGCTGAGACAGCTCCTCTAAGGCCGAAGAGCTAAGGCAAAAAAAAAGCTGTTTGTGGTCGCGACCATTTTGCCATTTACTTGTATGACGCACGTGTTCCCATTTACTAAATAAAGGTTTCACTTAGGGCCTTCAAAGCCCCAGTGTGCGTAATGCTGAGTGGTGGCGACAGCTTCAGATAATCGGTAATCACAGCGTGTGCGATGTTGATCGCGGCCGGGCATCACCTGTCTACTGTTGCACGTCGCGCACCATGGACAGAGGGTCTATTAATCTTTATATTCCACGTTACCACAGTTCTTCATCAAGGCTACTCAAAACATGAGCAGGACACCTACATTATCACTAGAAGCCAGATTTTTAGGCACTAAAGAAGTGTGTTAGAGGCGCCAAAGTCAAGCAGGTAAAATGCTGCTTTAGGCCATCAAAATCATATTTTTAGGCAGAACAAATTTCTACAAAAATTGAAATATCCTATAACAACTACGTCGGAGACTTGTATCTACGGCAAGAAAAAAAATAAACTGTTCAATGTAGCAGAGAGAAACCAACTATTGAACATAGACATACATTTCCCGCGTGATTATAAGTTTGTGACCTTTCGTTTTATTGTCTAGCAACGCACCTCATGTGTCCACCATTCAGTTAACAATCTCCTGGGTCTTTTTTCTTTCGTTGTGGCTGTAAAAGGCAGCGCTGGAGCAAATAACCAGACCACTGAGGCCCCAAAAGAGGGGATTTCTCCTCTTTCGTTGAGCACATTTAGGGGCCCCTCACTAGACTTGATCATTTCGAGATGACAAGCGTAGTAGTGCACCGGGCACTCTGGATAATTCCTGTAAAGATTTGCAAATCAACCTGTCGCGGAATATGCTCAATTTCTGAAGAATGCCACTTGCCCTTCTCGCGGGCGTGCGCCCTAAGATTTAGGGAGCGACGTACAGCAAGGCACGGTCCTGTTTTTACGTCGCTCCTTTACTTTTAGATTAGGGGCCTGACGTCGCATACCGTACGCCCATCAGAACTTCGGTAAATGCTATATACATCTAGAAAAACAGACGAAAACTGTCTCGTCTCCCGATTACTTCCTGCGTTTTAAAGGGCACCTCATGAAGAGCATTGCACATGGCATTATACTCTACTTGGCATGGGCAATTAGTGCTTTCTCTTGTGTAGCATCAATGAGGAGTACTTCTGTTTGGACTAGCTGCTTCATATCAGTTTGAAACGGAAGCGGAAAGACAAAGAGAAAAGCAAGACATTTCTTTTTTTTCTTGTGTCTTTGCACTGTTTTTTAAAATTAGTTTAATGAGTCAAAGCTGAAAAAAATATGAAACATGCAAACAGAGTCTCAGCTTGTTATTATTTTTATTTTTGTTTTGAATGGCATCTAGATGCTATTCAGTAATCGGCCCTCGTTTCGCGTCCCCCTCGGTGAACCAGTCACTATAGGATGCTCCACTGCTGACCCCAATGCCACGGGTTCATTTGTGGCCGCGGCGGTCGCATCTAGATGCAGGCAAAAAAGCAGATGTCCGTGTACGGCGCGATGTCCGTGCGCGGTAAAGAAGTCCAGATGGTCAAATTTTGCGGAGAGCAGCAATACAGCATCTCTAATATTAATATTTTGTTTTTTCTTAAAACCACGGATGCTACCACTGCTACTGCTACTATATACTACTACTACTACTACTACTACTACTACTACTACTACTACTACTACTACTACCTTATTTCGCTTGCGTTCGTCTTCTCGTCATTCCTGCATCCTGGCTTCGCCAACCTTGACAACGCTTAGCTTGTCTTGGGTGCGTCATCTCTGGCCATGGTTTCAGCGGAGCGACGTGATGTATCGGGGTCACAAAATATGATCCTTGCCAGCCTCTCCTAAAGTACAGGCACTGACTGATACATACCACAGACACTGGTAATACACAACAGAGAACGCCGAAACGCGACAATACCGATGGCTTACGTGCACGAGTAGGCTAGGGCAAGTCACGCGCGCGTCACCTTGTTTATGCATGTTGTACTTGGTGCGTATACGTCATGTGATTTTCCAGCCCTGATACCGAAAAGAACTTTAATTATTTATTTATTTATTAACTTGGATAGAATGAGGCTTGCGATGGCTGCATGAGACGAGAGACAAGTGATTCTAGCTTGCTTTTTCACATCATGCTTTCGTAGCTCGTAGCGAACCAATTTGAAAAATCACCATGGTAGAATGCTTTTCATTCAACACGCAAGAACTTCTAGAGTCTAATTACAACTTAGTAAGTAACGTAAAAAGAGACGCTAAAGGGTCAATTTCAAACAAAATGAAAGCCGCGCACACATCGCATTTTTTACCCAAATGTGCTGTAGCAGATAAGTTACAATTTCAAAAAAAAAGTTTTTATCGACACAACACGCTTTGTTCTCTCTATAAGCCCATTATTTATGTATTGAAGTGAACAAAAATGACCTATAGAAAACCTATGTCTGATTCACCATTATAAATTCTTAAATAGTTTTGCGCTAAGAGGACTCTTTCAGTACATTCATTTACGATTACGACTTTCACGATGAAATGCTTGACATAGGAGCTTTCATCCCAGTTTATTTTGAAGTAATTTCCATCCTACTTCACTTTTCATTATGTTTCAGCTGTGGTTTGGGCTCATTATGTTAAAGTATGTTACAGTAATGGCTTGGGACAATGCTTGAAGCCCTGTTTTGTATTTTTTTGTTTGTAAGCTCAAGACATAAGACAAGAGTCCCATGCAAAACAAGCGCACTCAAGCATACAGTGTATGTGTGCTAAGTACACTATTGATTGTAAACATGCCGGCGCCTGTCTCAGGCTTCACTGTATAAAGTATAACAATTTGGTGACCTTCGACACCACTAAATACACAGCAGGATTGCATCACTGGCCCTCCATGGTTTTTCGTTCGTTCTCCAGCTACCCGCAGCTGCCCAGAAAAACCTGCCCTTCCTTTCCCACCGCGATTTCGTGGTCTTCAGGTTGGTTGTTAAATTCCTTCGGGGCACTGGACAGCTGTCTGTAGAAGGCGGTCGCCGCGTCCTCGGCCAAAGACGTCACTTTTATTTTCTTACCTCATTTTTATTTCTTACTCCTCTTTCCCCTGCTGACGCGGAGACGTGCTTTAACTTAGGGTTGCAGAAATGCCGTCTTTCACACTCCTCATGGTCCTCCTCCATTCTTTCGCAGAATGTCAGCTTTGTCATTGTTGAACCTTATAGTGTTTGGAAATATCAAAGTTTCCTTTTTCACAAGAACAATGGTTTCACACCACGCTCTTAAACAAAATTTGGGCTTGAATAGCGCTTCTAGAGGCGCTCAGTTGGAAAAGAGGCATCTATAGGCACTTCTAGGAATTCATGCATGAACACCAAAAATGGGCACTCATAGACACTGTAAAAATATCATAAAAGGCTTTCTCAAACTCAAATTCATCCTCATATATCAAAATGGCGTGATAAGAAGGCAATGAACAAAATATACATGTGCCTATAATGCGGTCTCCAATTATCACACTTACTGAAGCGAACGGTTGTGGAGAACGCGAGTATTCGCATACCCAACACCCTCGCAACGGCCTGTGTTTAGCGCTCTCACCATTCTGTTTTGCGAAAGCTGCGGAAATCCGTAAAACTCAAGTAATCGACGTCTGTGGCAATTCCCAACGCAACAGTAGCACAGGCTAGGGTGTTTTCGTAAACCGATGAGCTATTGCGTCCACTCTTATTTTCGCTGTCGTTCAGGCGAGTGAACCAGAGGGTGCTTCACGCCAATTTGGTGACGCGTCTGACAAGCGCAACAAAATTCGTAGCTATTTTTCTGAGTGTTGTATGCGCAAATACATCTAATATTTAGCTCAATCGTTGTTTCGTGCGCTTTTGTGGCACACGGTTGCGCAGAAAACTGCGCAAGAGAGTTGGGCTTTGCACTACTCAAAACTGCTTCGACAGCGGGTGCTGCGTTGTCCACAAAACTCCAGAGTCTGACAACTATATCAATGGACGGCAGAGTTAACGATGTTGAATGGGTGGTGCTTATCTCCTAGATGACAGGTGTTACTTGACGCAACACATGGTAACGTTCTGTGTAGTTAGACAAAAGTTTTTCTGAAAGACCCACACGACGATGAGAAGACCAGTTCAAAACGAGGGTACCGGGAGCGCAACGCACGTCTCGACGTTCCGCATCGTACCGACGCCGTTGGTTGGTCTGCGACGCCATCAGCCGAGCGGTGGTGAGCTGGCGGGCATGATTGGCTCGCGAAATCGCGCTGCGGGCATGCTGGCTGGTGGATGAGGTATGAGCTGAGATGACTGTGCCCAGCGGTTAAATCGGGTCTCTTACATAAAATAGGTAGAACGGTGAAAAGTCCGCTTTGTCGTGACGGGATGGTTTATACGCAAGACGTGCATAGGGCAAGGTGAGGTCCTAGTCTTCGGTGGTCGGGCGACAGGTACATGGCGAGCATTTTTGTCAGAGTACGGTTAAATCATTCCGTAAGGCCGTTTTTTGAGGGTTGTGTGCGGTGATCAGTGTGTGTGGAGTGGAATAAGAATGCAGGATATCAGCTATGACTTGGGATAGAAATGTACAGCCATGGTCTGTGAGGGGTTGTGTTGGGGCACCAATAACCAATATAACGTCCCGTAACAAGAAGTCAGCAACGTCGGTTGCGCAGCTTGTCGGTATATTTTGTGTAATATTGTAGCGAGTAGCATAATGTATAATCACGGCAGTGCATTTCTTACCAATGGTAATATAGGAACTGGACCAAGCAGGTCTCAACCAACACGGTAATGTGGTTCTGCAGGCATGTAAATTAGTTGAAGATGGCCAGCGGGTACGAGTGACGGCGCTTTTCGACATTGTCATAAATCACACGTGGGAACGTATCGACGTACCGAATGAACAAGGCCAACTAGAAGAAATGGTGCCTTATGCGCTCGTTTGTGACACACACTCAAAGGGGGGCGTCGTGAAGTTCGTTGAGGACAAAGCGCCACAAATGCTTAGGCACAGAAATAGGAAGGTAAGGCCCGTCAGGTTACTGTGGTAGGTAGTGCATTCATGCCATTGGAAAGAAAATAATTTTCATCAGTACGGTTATTTACCAATGGCCCGAAGAATGAGCACGCCCAGTGGTGAGCTTTTAAAGGAGCTATAAAACAACGAAAATGATACTAGGCCCAGCCGTCAGTGGTCTCTGCTTGAAGTTAAAGAATAAAACAATGTGGGAACAATGTGTATTCTTCTGTTAACCGTGGCGGGTCAGAGTGCCAAGGAAACATATTTTTTAAAAGTTTTCAAGGACGAACATAGATAAATAGTTTCTGGCATGAGTTTCTCGTGAAGTTGCACTTACGTTACCTTCTGCATAACCACTTAGGCACGAATTCCTTAAAGTGCAACACCTTCTCTAAGACCCTGATATTACGTAATAAGCACAATGAAAACGCTAGATGAATATTTTTGCAACTCTGGTAGATTTAGATATTGATCTTTCCATAAGGATGGAACAGGAAGGAACTGTCTTCACGATATAATAGCAATCATTGAATCACCACAGTCTAGTATCCTATGCAATGTCAATTCTGCTATCAGAAGTTCTGTAATTGTGCAAACTAGAATTTGTTTGTCGAGGGGCACAAGCTCGATATGGCGCAATTAAAGGAAGGAAGGCAAAACAGGTAAAAATACAGCAATACTTCTATTGAAGACAGAACCACAGTTATGCGCATAATATAATGAGAATTAACAACCACTAATCCTAGAGAAACTTTGGGGGACGTTATTACTTGTAAATGTAATGTAGATGAGAAGAAAGAAGTTGACCAAAACATAAGTTGCAACGGCAGAGTCTGAACATGCGACAAGACTTCTTTTCATCCACTTTTCTTTCTTAGAAATTAAATTAGGATGACTTCAGTGACATCCCGTATACTTTCCCTGGCATAATTGTCTGTAAGTCTTCATTTGTACTTCTACAGCGAAACCTGTAAAACGATCTGCGGCGTCGCAGTCGTCCGCCGTTGCTGCTGTTGTCCGTAACCACTATCTTGAAATGAAAAAAAAATAGTACCGAAGACACAGTGAGGCTAGATTCCAGGTTCGCATTTTTGTTTTTTTTTGCCACTTTTTGTTTTTTATGCCGTTTTTTTCTTACATGGTAATTATCACAAAAGTGGCTTACGTATATACATGGCGTACAATACAAAATTGTTCAAGTCGACAAATGTACAATGAACGTTACAAAGTAAATCTCACACAAGACAATGTTTTAGGTGGTATCTGAGTAGCTCACTTCATGAACTCAGTATACCAGTCCAGCCGAAATTGCAGTTGGACAAAAAGTCCCTTGGCCACACAGTTGTTCGCAGAAAGTGGCTTTGGAGAACACCATTGCTTCCGCATACCTATGCAACATGCAAATTTTTTATAAACTCTGCATGCCCATAAACAACAGCATGTCTACTGGCATGTCATTGCATTTGAGTGGTACGAGGAAACGGATGCTATGAGACTTTGTATCGAGGCGTTTTTAAAGCATTTGCAGGACATCCCAGAAAAAGTTGGCGTCCTTACAACTAATTAAGCAATGTTTTATTCTTTCCGGAACTTGCCAAAGGTGACAGGTAATACAAATATGCCTTTGGTGTTTAACCACGCTTTTACAGGTATTCTTTTGTATTCACTTTGTAAAAAAATTTCTTTGTTATTGATGAAATAGGTATTTTTGCTACGCGTACTAGCACGTTGACCAGATAGTCCATTATATAATGAACAATAAAGTGGGGCCAGAAAGAGCGCTTCTAGTACAGCATTTTATAGGTACTTTCTTGAGCTAAAGAACAAGTAATAATTGAAAAATCTGTCAGAAAACGCACTGACTCGCATACTTCATGCACGAACCCTTGCAGATAGCGAAATGATGTGAAAGTAGTAGGTACCACTATCCTTGGCAAAACATCTGCGAAAACCACTTCCAAGAATGTTCCTATCATTGGATGATTATGGTGAGGAAAATAGGAAAAGTGCCACACCAGTTGTCTAAAAAAGTGGTGCACCAACCCAAGACTACCTGCGCAGACATGTCTAAAAACAATTTCTCGCCTCATCGGTTCATAGGTTCATAACCATATAAAGGTAGCAAGTATACGGCAAATATTTTGTGTGTAGACCCTGGAACAAAAATTTATTTGCAGTACGTAAAATATATGCAGTCAGAAATAGATTGATTGCTTTAGTTCCGCCAAATATAGAGAGGTTATGAGTAATAAACGTCAGAGTAAAGCGCTTTAGGGTGGGTACAGGTTGTTTCCAATAATGTGCACTTTCGACATGCATTTAATGAAACGTGTAGGCATCTTGCGGAACACAAGACCAATCTATATCCTGATAATGGGTTTCTTTATATGTCGATGAGCCAAACCACAGTCTCAAGCTTCTAGCAAAGTTCATTCGTGCCCCTGAAATTTTTCCTAATTCTTCGATTGTTGACACCACCATTTTTATACTGCAAAAGTTTGTGAAAACGAACGCTAGGTCATCCGCATAGGCCAATACATATAGCTCGTTCCATAAGCACTAAACCGTGGACGTTGTTATTTCAATCACACTTAAGCACAATGGCTGCAAGTAACGAGCAACAAGCATTAGCGACAATGACAAGCCTTGTTTCACACAATAGTTAAGAAACACGGGTTTCGAAAGATAGCCATTAACAATAAACGGGTTGAACATTCATTGAAGCATAGTGTCACACCTTTGAATATTGTAGAGGCTATGTTCGCAAGTTCGAAAGGAGAAAACAGAAAAGAATGGCGATTTTGATCAAAGTATTTAGGTAAGTCTACTAGTAGTATTACTAGTTGTTCATGTGAGTGGGAAAAATGTTCTAATACTGTGCGAGAAATGTGTATATTATTCTGCATTGTGCGGCATTTTATACACCATGTCTGATGGGCACCAATATGTTGTGACATTGCAAATTGAAGTCTGTTTGAAAGTACCCCTGCAAAAATTTTGTATTCAATGTTGCACAATGTATTTGGTCCGTAGTCATTAATGTGACGAATGTTTCCTTCATCTGAGCGCTTTGAGATTGGACCAGTGTCGCTTTTAGTGAAGGAGCAAGGAAGCGTCTCCACATTCAAACTCAGCGCGATAATGTCAAGCAGTGGAGGGCACAGTACTGATTTTATTGGCTTGTAAATCTCGTCAGATATTCCACAAGGTCTTGGCAGTTTTTACAGTGGTAACTGTTCAACAGCAAGTTCTATTTCTTGTATGGTGAATGGCCCAATAATTGATTTGCATTCTTTGCCAGGTACAGGAGTCACAAATGACGAAATCTGCGTCACTCAATTTTGTTTTCACTTTAAGAAGAGGCGCTGAAAAGATCTTTGTAATAGGTATCAAATTGCGACATAATTATAGTACAATTATTGACCAATAATTCTCCCAAGTAAATGTCTTGTAGAAACTTGATCTTAGCGTTAGTATATTCATCGAGAAAGCATTCATGATAGGGCTCCCCTGAATGCAAAATACGAGTATTGCAGGATCGAACACGGAAACCTCTGTAACGAAATGCGTCATGCCTCTGGAGTGCGTTTTTGGCGTTAGCGATACCGGCTGTATTGCGACCAGGGGCATCACGCTCATATTGATTTAGCCATGCCGGTTATTGGGACTTGTTCGCAAATTTTCCTACACCCTAAAAAAAGTGCGAGTAAAAAAGGTGTCCTTTTGTCCCACAACAATAATCGTCATCTGTATTACGTTCCATTCTTGCACTATCACCCCGCGCACCCGGTACATTCCGGTCACGATCGACATGCCCATTATCAGGGTTACATTGCATTCTCGATAGGAAAGTGGCCAACGCCGAGTTTTCAAGAAAGGAAGCGCACGCAAGCCTGATGATTATTGTTGTGGGAAAAAAAGACACCCTTTTTACTCGATATTTTTTAGAGTGTATAGGCACGCTCGATGTCGGGAAAAGAATCGCGTTATTATGAGTAATAAAGCGTTTCATATATAGAACAGCAAAGGAAAAACCATGCATCACATAATGCAAATAGCGTAACGAGGGGGTCCTTCAAGGCCCCTCTCATTACAAAAGCTTGCTTTTGATGAACCAATAACCGTGGCGCGTAACCACTATATGCATTATTCATTATCGTTAGTCACTGATGCCTGAACAATTGGCACAAAATACTTTGAAAGTGCTTAGCGGATACAAGGCTTCATAACAAAATTCAAAAAATAGCAAAGGAAATGCAGCTATAGTACCCAGAAATTATTCCTAATAATGCAATAGTAGGTATCCATCAAGTATGCGCAGCAGTTACCCATTGAGTGTTAAGAAAAGGCTCTTAAAGCCCACTGATTTAGCTTTTTCTCTGTCTCAGCTTGGGCTTGTTCGCGAACTTTCCTTATACACGCTCGATGTCGGGAAAAGAATTGCGTTATTATGAGTATTAAAGCGTTTTAGAACAGCAAAAGAAAAACCAGGCGTCACACAATGTGAATAGCGCAACAAGTGGATCGTCCAATACCCCAACCAATTGACCATTTGCGGGAAAACCACTGCGCATGAGCTGTAACCGCACAGGTAGCGTTCCTGTACAGGCGTTTTGGTTTTGGTTGGAAAACATCAGCCTGGCCAGCCGCCAGTCATACATTCGTATCTGCGCGAACCATTTTTTTAGAAGCACGAGTAATTTGATAATCACAATAGTGGCAGCTGCATCGGTAGCCCTTTTATGCACAGTAGGATAAATTCATGTTACGTTATGAAATAGAATGTAGCGTATTAGGAAAGTGCATATTCATTATTACATCGTCACTTGATGCTGACGATTTTAACTTGTATTAGAGTGTGCTAGACACGCGTATAGTATGCTCTACTTGTATCTATATGAAAACTCCCTCCCAGTAACACAATCACAGTGCGTTCCTTCAATATGACCCGTAGTAACGGCGAACACTGCCGTTTTCACGCAAACACCGTACCTCAAAGACGGTGCACAAGCCGTCCTCACTGAACCTACAGTTAATCGACAGACATTTCAAGGTTCAACTTCAAGTGTATAACATAATGTTCTTCTTAAAAGAGCAGGCGTAATGAGCCTGGCGAACCGTCGAGGTAGAGGAGTGCAGGTATCACCTCACTTGGTTATTTCTCAGGCTCAAACGCGAGAAATTCTTGTTTTACACCGTGTATACAAACGTCAACAGAATGTTTTTCTCCTTTACCTTCTTGTTTCAGTAACGGGCATGCGTTTTTGGTCCTAAAGCAACAAAACAAGCGCATTTAAACCGCTAAACACTGCATTGAGCGTGTTAGTTGACGAAGATGTTTTCCAACCATAAGCACGAGCGAAGTTTTCCTGTTTACACGACAGGGGGTGCTCACTCTTCCGCAAATAGTCAATTACAAAAGCTTGTTTCTGATCACCTAACTACTGTGGCGTATACCCACTTCAGGCATACTTCCTCATCGTCGTCAGCCACTGCATGAACAATTTGTAGAAAACTACTTGCAAGTGTTAAGCGGAGTAGAACTCAACCTTTTACCCGCTCCCTTTGTTCCCTTGAGCAGAGCTATATCCACTGCGTAGCGGCTGTTGCCGTAGAAACAGCGGAAGGTTGGTTGCATGGTGTCAGTCTTGTCTTGTCGTTGTTGCTTGTCAAGGATGGAGACCAGTGCCTTTCGATAGGTTGAAACAACGCGTCTTTATGTACGGGAACCTATGTACATAATTACAAGACTTCACCGTTGGAACCATCGCATGTTGCCTTGGCAGAACCGATAGTGCAGAGCACTGTTTGCTGCGACCAGAGCGATCGTGAGGAAACGGTAGCGAGGTTTTCACCCCGCGGCTGCCCATCCTAATTCACGGCCAACCAAACAATTCAGTTAGTTTATTGGACAGACTCGAACACGCTTGTTGCAGTCCTCTACTATCACTCTCTTATTCAAGCACTCGACTTCTCAATCGGAGAGAGAGCGATGAAAGGACCGGCGTGCCCACGACCTTTCGCTAACTGTGCGAACGCACACGAAGGTGGCAGCGTTTCGGCTGCGGGCGCATACCATTATTGCGAGATGACTACGCTGTCCAGCGTGACAGCCCTCCCGTGGACTCTAATCCAGATGAATGGGTGTCTATGCACCGGATGTTCTCACGTCGCCCGCCGGAACTCCGCTGGCCGGGGACAACCTAGCTGTTTGATAAAAGCGGCAACCGACCACGGTCTTCTTACCAGAACGGGCGTCCTTACTCCGAGATTATCGTCTCCCGAGAATCGGCTCTTTGGGAAGCGCACCCTTTTGTGACAAAGAAGATCCACCACCCTGGCCTCCGACGCTAGACCTTACACGCTCTACCCAAGATTCGCACAAGCGTTCAAATGCAGCTACGTGAATAACCACAACATAAAGGGATGGCACCGAACGTCCCCAATACTGCGGCCACACTTCGCAGTTCCTTGAACGCCAGAGGCGTTTCTGCAACGCGTGCAATAATCTCTCTGCTTAAACCTTGGGACCCCGCCAAACAGGCGCCATCACAAACCAACCAAAAAAAGAAAAAAAAAACGACACGAGGTCACAGTGTACACAAATACAATCGTACAACTCCTGCACTCTAAGGCAAAGTTACCCAAAAAAAGGAGTAACGGAACCCAAAAGGCGCACGCGATGAACGGATAGACCGTTGAGGAGCAACCACAGAGGGAAGCATGCGGCGCGAAACCACTTAGTCTACCCTGAGATGAACGGCCCGGGCGTTGCAGGCAGCGAGAAAAGCGTTACCAAGGTGACCTACTCTCTGTCTCCAAAGAAAAAATGTCCTTCTCCTCCTCTGCTGGCTCAGTCTTTTCCCGTATTTAGCCGGCAGCGGTTGCGTAGCATCGCGCTCGGAGTGCTCGCCCACAGCCGCCTTGATTCGACGATCTAAGAATTACGGCGTGGTGATTGTGTGTACGCCTGGATGAGCGTGGGCTGCTGCTTTAGCGTTTCGCTGCACCGATGAAGTCTGGAGCAAGCCTCGACAGGTCACCACGCCATGCTGTATATGTCTGGCTTCAACATAGTCACGACCAACACAGGACAGCAACAGTTGGGAAGTCCAAAATGCGGCCGAGAAGAACAGGCCTGCAGGATGTATACTTCTGTCCAACTCAGGGCAGAAAACAGCGCTGGA
The DNA here is from genome assembly GCA_013436015.1 of Rhipicephalus annulatus. Lineage (NCBI taxonomy): Eukaryota > Metazoa > Arthropoda > Arachnida > Ixodida > Ixodidae > Rhipicephalus > Rhipicephalus annulatus. The sequence continues at coordinate 943,209 of WOVY01000645.1, forward strand.
TTCTAAGGCAAGTAGGTTATTATTCTTTATTCTACTCTATTTGTTTCGTGTGCGATACGGCTCGCGCTTGCCGACAATGGGCTTGGTCCTGTTGAATATCATCAGGCATCAAGAAGGTCAGCTTCGGCGTCTTCAGTTCGCTTGTGCTTTGCAACCACCTGAAAATTGGCCGCCATTGCTGTCAGCCTCCCGTACGCTCGTTCATCGAGTGCTCGCCTTTGTTCGCCACCGCAATGAGTTCCTGGCTGACAATTTTGGCCTGAGACCTCGTCGCTGTGTTGGGAGTCGTCGAAAACACGTAGCGGATTCTTGTAAAGAGCTTGATTGTAGTATGTAGCGCGCTTTAGGTGCACCAGCACGGGCATGTGGGGCTTTCACTAGCGTCGGAACTCACTGAAAATTGGTCGCCATTAAAGTTGACTTTTCCGCCAGTCGGTTGCAAGCAGCTCAGAGCCGTCCGCTGGCCACGGCGGTGGACTCGCGTTTGTGCGCTGCACTCGCTCGAGTTTTCCACTGTAGAAAAGGGCCGCCTTACTGTCGATTTCTTAGGCGCTAGCTCGAAACCAGCTTGGTGCTGTTCGTGGCGGCGGCCAAGCGTACGCTCGCTCTCCTGTTCTAAGTTCGCTGGCGGCAGACAGTCCGCGTGCAGAGCCGTGTTTGGTCTCGCGTTCGCTTGCTCTAGCTGAACGACGTCACTTGCTTAGGACTCATCGACTTGTTAGTGGCACGGTGGTTCGCGGAGTTGTAACTGCGGCCGCCGCTTGTAAGCTGTTGTGCTACAGGGATTGAAATAAGTTTTTGATGATGTGTAACATCGCGTTAAAATAATGTGATATAATATGTTTTCAATTTCACTTGCACGTATTTCTCATATGCAATTGTAATCATCCTCTGTCACGTGTGACTCGCAATATTACAGACTTATTGTGCAGCCGTGGGCACACACCGTGCTGAAGACTGTGCGCTGGCGTCTGCGATGCCCGTCATCCATCTCTGTCGTCAGAGCAGCTTCAGAAGAACTGTGCGAGATGTGAAGGTAAAGTTATTTGTGTGTCATATTTTAACGCTTGTTTTTGTATTAACGTGCACGTACTTGTCATATACGTGCATCTTCATCTTCTGTCACGTGTGCCTAACTATTTTTACTCTATTATAGTACGTGCAGCCATGGGAACACAATAGGCAGGAGACTGCGTGCGCTGGCGTCTGCAATGCCTGTCATCTATCATTTCCGTTGGAGGAGCTTTCCAAGGAGTGAACAAGACGCTACAAGGAGACTTCACAACGAGAACAAGAGTTGACAATGAGACTGGACTTGTACACTTCAACATGAATTCACTTAAAACAATGGGGAAACTTCTTGTGTATATAAAGAATAAAAGGTTTCGATGTCTCCCTTTTTCTTTCGTTGCTGCCGTGACTGTGAAAGCAGTTACACATAGGTGGCTAACTTCTTTTTTGCGTTTTCTTTTCCGCGGAATTTTTTACTGCGCAGAAAAACAGGTAAAAAAAGTATTAGGACTGGCGGAAAATAAAAAAAACAATGTTTGAACTGGGGACAAAAAGTTCATTCGATTGGATTATTTGAGTGAATGAACCGTTTGTCCTGCAAGGTGCAACTGTGAGGACTAACGGTTACCCGGTAAGGTGTGAATGTGGGGATTAACAGTTGCTCTTTAGGTGAAAATTTTAGGACTAAATGTTAGTACTTTGGGACTAATGGTTACTCACTAAGGTTTAAGTGTGAGGACTAAATGTTAGTTCCTTGAGAGGACTAACAGTTAGACCCCGAGCCGTTAGTCCTTAAAAAGAAGAATTGTTGTGGCAGCCCTATTAGTCCCCAAAAGGACGAACCACATACCCTTTTAACACCCTTTTGCCTTAGAGTGCGCATGCTTCTAGTCATACACATACACAAAAAACATTTCGCTGAAGCACACACCCTACCACACATGGTGCTGTTCAAGTTAAACACTGGATATCATAACTCCTGCATGCTTACACACACACAGAAGAAAAAGTACACTTCACTGAGACACACACCCATTTCAACGCATGTAGCTGTTCAAGTGTTTCCCGGTTTGTGCACGTCACTCTTAACTAATGGACTGTCCACCACGTACACGGTCCTCTAGTTTCTCAATTGCCCCTGAGCCACCGCTTCCATTTCCCGAGTGACCATTTTGTGCTTTAGACTGTGTGCCTGCGTCGGCAACAGTAGGTGGCGGCCACAGAGCATGGTCATCGGTGCGCTCAAGGGCCAGAAATAGGCCGCTCCTGAATTACAGATCACTGACAAGGAATCGCGGCATTGAGTCGGAGAAAACCCGTGCCGTGCAAATGCGATCGACGCCTGAGCATCACTTGTCGCCTGCCGCGATAGGTTGAGCTCAGAGGTGGCCACGGACAAGTTCACGACGAGCCAATATGGCTTTTCGGGATCTACTCTCATCAATGGCGCTGTCTCATACAGTGTAGCTCCGTGCCGCCGAGACGCCCTATCCACCCACGCAATTTTGTCCGCAACACACTTTCCCATTAGCTCAGAAAATGGCCGAGCTACCTCCGCGTAATTTAGCCCGTATCTTAAGTAGTCTCCACACGATCCTTGAATTTCTATGAGCTCCGTCCCTACGGTCGGCCCATTCAACCCCTTGCGTACCACCCTCTGCGCTGAGGATGGGCTCGGCCGATGATGGGAGGTAGTGTCTTATACTCTTTCCTTTAGTGTCTTATACTTTATACTCTAGTGTCTTATACTCTTTGATGCTGCCTTTGCTCTGTCGCTATATTTTTTGTAATTTCTTTCTCACTATTTTCGCAACGTATCCTTTTATCATCATTTATTTCCCTCACCTCTTTTCCCAGCACATGGTAGCCAGACGGTCTAAGAACTGGCTAACCTTCCCGTCCTTCCGCTTAAAGTTTCCTCCTCCTCCTCCTTCATTGTCTACCGCAAGCTCCTCACCGTCAGGCGCCCGACAAGGGGAACCTCCAACACACCCTAAGTAGCTGTCCAAATGAAACTCCAAGCAACACTGTTCCCACTCGAGAAGTCTCCCCCCTTTCCCCATTACGATTCTATGGAGAGGGGAGCTTTTTCTAGTTAATCTGACTTCTTCAGGAACCCTCGATTGCCGCACCAAAGTCGCGTTGCGTTGGCCACTGAATGGCACCCAATTCTTACTAATAATCTCGCGGACTCAGTCGTGGTCTCGTTTATGGCACCAGCCGACTTATCAGAGGCCGGGCAAGTACCCGCAGCACATTTTGTTGCCGGCTGCGGTTCATACTCAGCATCGCTGAATTACACGCTTTGCTCGAACGAAACGCCATCTGAACCAACCTTTAGGCAACAAAGGCACAATTTACTCGAGTCCCCCAGCTCTCGAGGCTCCGATGGCCTCCATGCCATGCACAAACTCTCACGTTGTCGCTCAACAATGCCTTGCGCTTCCGCGCCCTCCTCGGCTATTTGCGGTTTTACCTCGGCATGCTCCTTTTCACGGAACTCTTCGGTGTACCTGTATCTTTCTTGCCCACCGCTTGCGATCCATCGGGTCCATCGGATGACACGCGGCTGCCCTGGGGTTTGTCGTCGTCCCCTCTCCCCACAACAACATGGGTGATCATACCCTCTATAGTCGCGGTTTCCTCTTGCCTTTCAGGGCTCTCGGCTTCTAACTGCCGCACTTTGCCCGTGTTCGCCGGGCCACTCTTACGAGTCAGCTGTGTGCTGCCATTCTTCTCCGTGCCTTTCAAAATGCTCTCGGAGGCGCACTCATGTTTAAGCGTTTTCTAAGGTCTTTCTGACAGCAGGCAATTCGCTAGAGCTGTGAGTTTGCCATTTATTGCGCAAAGGAGAGGAACCATCTCCTTTAGGTCAGCGCTAACGCCACTTTTGCTAGACATATCATCAACTTGACCACCGCAAGCTTCGCCTTCACTGTACCACCGAACGCAGATGCTAAGTTATTAGTGCCTTGCGGCTTCACCATCTCCCGTGGGATCACGCTCTCCCGCAACACCGTGATCTCAACCCCCATGTCCAAAACCGCTGCGATATGCCTATACATACGATCGAGTGACACTGCGCCCTTCGTTTACACGCTTCCCTGACACCAAGAACCTTCTTAGATATTCCCCTGCCGAAAGTTTGACCTCAGTCAGTACCGTTTCCTTGATTACCTGGTAGTCTTTATGCTCTGTTGGACTTAGCCGCATGGACAAAAATAGGACTGTCTCCACTACCAGCGGGAAAACCAAACGTCCCGAAAACTCTACCGGTACCTTGTACGCTTCTAGAGCACTCTATATAGACTCAACCCACACCGGTGCTTCAGCCTCTGTTGGAAATCTGGGTAACACCCCTGTGAGGAATTTCGAGTAGCATCCAAGTTAGCTTCACAGATCCCACGTGCGGAACTCAGATCCATTCTATCGAGAGCTTCAGCCCATCATATGTGACAGTCCCTCTATCTCCAACAAAAACTCCTGCACCCCACGCTCCGGCGTGAGATTTACGAACTGGTCACCTCTTTGGCTCTCCCGCACACTACCCTCTTCCAACTTTGCCGCGTCGCTCACGTCTCCCGACTCACAACTGATGGCCTGCGCTCGCCTGTCCCGGTTTAAGTAGTCAAACCTTATGTCCACAGGACACCTCACAGCTCAAGAGAGGCAGTGGCACCCCTGAGATCTAAGAACACCAGAGGACCTACCACTTATGAAGCTGCTGCTAGCTGTCTTCTCATCTTGCCCGCCGTCAGACGCTCGACATCACCCAATATCGCCAGGGTTGTCGCCAGACCGATGAATTTAGGATGACAGCTGCTGGACTGCTGACTTCCTCGGGTTAATGGTTGCCGCACCACAGCCTCGTCAGCTCGGTGGTTCGCTTCTTCTTTGGAACAGCGCATGTCTTGCCTTTTGTTCTTGCGTGACCTCCGCAATGCGACAAACTCCTTGGTGCGCAGAGCGTTCCTTGTCGTCGTCGTCTCGATCTTGTCTGACTGCGCCAGTAAAACTCAACCTTCTACCCACTCTCTCTCTTGCCTTGAGCAGAGCTCCCTCAGCTGCGTAGCAGCTGTTTCTATAGAAAGGAACAGAAGGTTGGTTGCATAGTGTCTGTCTTGTCATGGCTGCTGCTTCTTGTAAAGGATGAAGACCGGCGAGTTTCGATACGTTGCAACAACTCAACATTATGTACAGAAACTTGTGTGCATATGTACAAGACTCTTTCATGGTTGGGACCGTTGAATGTTGTCTCGGCAGAGTTGGTGGTGCAGAGCAATGTTTGCTGCGACCAGAACGACCGTGAGGAAACGGGAGTCAGGTTTTAACCACTCAGTTGCCCTTCTCGATTCTCCTCACAGCCAACCAAAACAATTAAGTCCCTTTATTGGACAGACGCAAACACACTTGTCGCAGTCCTCTTTTCTCGCTCACTTATTCAAGCCCTCGACCTCTCGATCGGAGGGAGAAGGACGAAAGGACCGGCCTGCACACGACCTTCCGCGAATTGTGCGAAACGACACGATGGTGACGCCGTTTCAGCTGCGGGCCCATACCATTACTGTGCGATGACTACGCTGTCTACCATGACAGCCGTCCCACGGACTCTAATCCAGATAGATGGGTGTCCATACACCGGATGTCCTCCCGTTGCCTGCTGGCGCTCCGCTGGCCGGGGACTGGTTGTTAAAAGCGGCGACCGGCCGCGGTTTTCTTACCAGAACGGGCGTCCTTACGCCGGAATTATCGTCTCCAGAAAATCGGCTCTTTGGCAAGCGCACCGTTTTGCTAAAAAGAAGACTAACCTTCCGGCCTGCGACGAAAGACCTTACAAAGTATACAACGCTTCATGGAAAATTACGACAATCAGCATAGCAAATGCTGATATACAAGCAGGAAATTAATATAATATTGTCATAGTGGGTACCCAAAAAGTGTGCTTGCTGTGTTTACCCTATGAGGGTTTAGAAAAAGCTTCTAAAAGCTGCTATTCTAGGTTTCGCTCTGACTGTGCTGCGCCTTCCGCGCAGGCCTCACTTTTTTCTGAAAAATAAAATGGTCTCTTAATTTACAACACTCCTTCTGGTATGCACATACAATCACAAGCTGCGTAGGCACAAGCATTATATGGTACGATGGAGTATACCAAATAGAAAGCATCAAAGAAGCTGCGTATTTTCTGCAACAACGTTCCTTTATTCTTCGAACATGGTGCCTACGTTTCATGTGGCTATATATGCCTGAGGTCCCACCTTCAAAAAAGTCGGTTTTCCGCTGGCGCCTGCGTTCATCTTCCTTCGTGATGAAGCGTTCACCATGACAGTATTCACAATGACTAAAATTATATAATGAAAGTAGTCCCAAATTCAATTTTTGAGGTAATGATCATTGATATAGATAGTTTCTGCTGTATATTTCATCCAATCTTTCCTGTTTGCAAACACAACCACCGTATTTTTTTATATATTTTAGATGATGCTGCATCACAGATGCTTGGATAGAAGTACGGACCGAGGTTAAATACCTGTTTGAAGCTCCCGAGGGCCCGACGGCACAACTCTTTCGCCAGTCGCAAACCGCCGGCGGTCATCATCAAGGAAGTAACATGCTCTTCTGCGAAAAGTGAATCCGAAAAAAACGTGCGCTCGAGGTCGGCTGATTACTCGATTGGTATGGCTACGTGCAGATGGCTGCTAGCGTCGCCCAGCTGGAGAGCACACCAAACGACTGCTCCGGAGCCGACGACAACCCCGCTCGGCCATGCACGCTAAGCACCGTCGGTGGGTACGTGACATACCCGATGTTCGTCGCGTTCTGGCCTCTGCGATGGCTCTGCACAGTGGAGTTCGCCATGGTGGTGTACGTTTTCCGTGGTGGCCACAGCGCTCGACACGAAGAGCGCCACTACGGCCACCTCCCGCCGACCAGTGGCATTTCCGGAGCAATTTTGGCGTCAAGTGAGAACCCTGACGCGAATCTGATCCTACGACAGAAACAACAACATAAACGGACCTTCCATTTCATCTACAAGGCGCTCAAGTATGACGTTGAGAATGACGATTTCATGGAGTTCGCCATCGACCTCTACCGCAAGGGTATCGAAGAGCTACAGAAAGGCATTGCCATCGACTGCTCTCAAGGAAAAGGTCCTTCATGGGAGTGAGCGCACAGCCTTACTGATAAGATGAAGGTGAACCTCGACATGGGCAAGAAAGGATCGACTTTTTAGAGAGCATTGTCAAAATAAAGCACCTTGGCGATGAATTGCCCTGGCATGCGGGCGTGGCCCGGCCTCAGGCCAACCAGAAGTGCGGAGCATGGCAGATGGCGGCACCCGGCCACGGCGGGGCCGCGAAGCTAAACGATTCCTTGTGGCTAAAGATGACCGAAAACGGCGGGGCTGGCAGCCATGTGAATGACAGGCATCATATATATGCTGCCTGTCACCGCCTCTGTGAACGCGTTCAGGTGTTACATTGAGGAACTAGGCTGACGCGGCATCGCAGCCGCGAGTGGCCACGCAGGCAATAGTCCCAAGGACCTCGGAACACAATGCTCAGAGGTGCTTGGAAGACGGCCAAATCCCCGTCACGAGTTTCTCAACCAGCTGCCAATGAAGCTGAACCAACGCTAAGGACAGTGAAGCAGTGGCCAACCAGCAGCAACAGAACGCACAGCAGCCCAAGAATCAGCAGCCACCTGCTGCAGCAGCGCGGCCCGGCGCGCGAAGAGGATCTATTCATAGTGGCAGCGAATGAAGGCGGGTGTGGACACTGAAGGGCGTGTACTCGTGACTCACCCACATGAGCTTCGACGACATCGTAGACGGTGGGACTTAGGTGTTTTTCAGAAACATTGCTGGCCAAGAAGTGTCAAAGCAGGCACTCAGTGAATTGGTGATCCTCCAGACAGGTAGGCCAGAGCTGTTCACAGTTCTAAGAGCACCACCCAAGGGCTTGTTACTTTTTTGGCCATGAGGCAACGGGAAAACAATGCTGGCCAAGGAAGTCGCCCATGACACCCACTCTACGTTCTTGATCATAAGCGCAGCCTCGCTAACGTTGAAATACATTGGTCGAGGAGAGATGCTGGTTCGAGCTTTGTTCTCTTGTGCACGAGAACTGCCGCCAGGCATTATTATCATTGGCGAGGTTGACTCTCTGCTCAGCTAGGGGACGTACAATGAGTATGATGCTACGCGAAGGCTGAAGACAGAGTTCCCTGTCATGATTGAGGGGTCACACACAAGGAGTGACGAGCGGATTCTCTTCATGGGCAGCACAAACAGGTCTGAAAGCTTTTGATGGCGCTGCTCTCAGGCGTTTTACGACGTGGGTCTACGTGACCCTGGCTGACGGGAACACGTGGCTAGTGCTTCTGAAAATGTTGCTCAGGAAGATAAATAGCCCGTTGTCACTAGACAAGCTGAGGTACATAGCGAAGGTTACCAGTGGCTACTCAAGCAGCGATCTAACCGCGCTAGGCAAAGACACCAATCTGGATCCCATAACAGAGCTCAATCTTGAGCACGTCCTGTGCGTCGATCCCGAAAAGATGCGAAACATAACGCTCGAAGACTTCATGACCTCCCACAAGAAAGTCCGCTGCATCGTGTTGTAACAGTGCCTAGAGTTCTACGACTTCTGGAACCAGGAGTTCGGTGAAATCACCATCTATCGTCATCCTCAGCGCACGTCGTCGAGTGTACCGACATGTTCTGCCTGTGAGTTGTATATCCAAATATCCAAATAGCCCATGTTAACACTAGCACGCCAACGGCACTGTCCTCAGGACCGTGCTTCTGAATGTACGGATTTCTGTGCAGCACCAGCTGGGCATGCTTCCCCGAAGATGCCACATTCACAATATTGTTTAATTACGTCGCATCACTATATATGTTTTTTTATCTCTCTGATGAATAATATTGTTATCAATATATCCCAAATATACTATTATATTTGTTGCATGATTCTCTCACAGAGTGCGACAGGTCGCAGGTTTAAATCTTGGACGAGCTTGCTTTTTTGATGGGGCATCCAATGCTTTCACCTATTTGATAGCAACTTTTTATTCATGGCATCATCATCATCATCAGCATCATCATCATCAACAACAACAGCAGCAGCAGCAGCAGCAGCAGCAGCAGCCTTACTAAGTCCACTGCAGGAAAAAGGCCTCTCCTATGTTCCGCCAGTTAATCAGGTCCTGTGCTTGCTGCTGCCAATTTATACCCGCAAACCTACTATTATCATCTGCCCACTTAACCTTCTGTCTTCCCCTAACTCCGCTTGCCTTCTCTGGGAATCTAGATAGTTACCCTTAAAGACCAGCAGTTATCCTGTTTACGCGCTACATGCCCTGCCCATGACCATTTCCTCTTCTTGATTTCAACTACAATATCCTTAACCCCCGTTTGTTCCCTAATCCACTCTGCTCTCTTATTGTTTCTTAAGGTTACACCTAAAATTTTTTAGCCATTGCTCACTGCGTTGTCCTGAATTTAGGCTGAACCCTTTTTGCGAGTCCCCAGGTTACTGCTTCGTAGCATATTACCGGCGAGATACAGCTCTTATATACGTTCTTCTTGATTATTATTACTGTTATTTTTTTCTTTCTTTATGTTTATATCTTTTCATGCGACACTTGAATATGAAAACCTAATGTATTGTCTGCCAACTTTGTGTTACTTTGATTGTGAAATCTCTATTCATCGAAACAAAAATTTAAAAAAAGTATCGGGTGAAGCACGTATAATATTAGATAAGACAGCCTATGGGGTGCACATGGAAGTTAGGCATGTGGACGTGTATATTCGAAGAGTACGTAATTGTTATATTAAAAATTGCGCTACATAAAAAGAGTACATATACATATCGAAATGAAAAAAAACAGCATCAATGCGTTCAGTGCAAAGAACTTGACTTAGCTATTCTTTGTAGAGAGCAATAATTTCGTATTTACTGTCTAAATTGGTATTAAAAATAATTCAAAAGCGCTCGTTGCACTGGAATCGTATTCTTCCTCATATAAGGTGCTGAAGGCCCCAGGTGATACCAGGCTTTCATTAACTCCAATGAAAATGTCCATGTGTTCGTTTGCTTTCTCGGTTTTATATAAGCTTGTGAACAAACTGAGCAAGATTTCTCGATTATTTAAATTATTCGACCGTTCTTGAAGCCATTAAGGTCATGCATTTATCACTGTTTTCACGCACTGCTAAATTTCATTCATGGTTTTTTAACGCGAAGAATTTCATAGCGAACTTCGGCGACTTTGAGCGTATCTATCTATCTATCTATCTATCTATCTATCTATCTATCTATCTATCTATCTATCTATCTATCTATCTATCTATTTATCCATCTCTCTGTCTATATATCTCTCTATCATCTACCTATCCGCCTATGACTTTTAACTCTCCTGCCGTTTTGATAATAGTATCAAGACTTGAATTAGTATAGCGTAGAATGACTGTATGGCGAGCATACTGACTCATCATAACACAAAAATCATGACATGTACGTCATAATTCAGCATTCGCGGTCTTGCTGCTTCTGCACTGGTTTCGTTCACATTACATATTGCAAAACTGGTATTGTATGACATGACTACATGGTGAAGATATGTGACAGACGCTAGCGTAGAAATCGGGACATGAATGTCATGTAGGTCATGACCAAACGCCCTCTTCATGGTGCGCTCGCGCTCGTTTTGCTAGTTCAACCTATACCCACTTAGGCATTACCGGACGTCAGTGGATGATGAAGGTATATAACTGGTGTAAACATGATAATCGTGACATTCCTGTCATACAAAAAGAAGGCAACATACCACACTCACGATGATCTCGTGGCCATTTTGATGGCTCCATATATACCAAATTTGGTATTCCTTGACGTGAACAGATGACTAAGGTAAATGTCACGTCCAAACAAGGTAATCTTGATATGCGTGTCAGGCAAAACATGAATAGATTCAACACTCATAGCGCTCTCATGGCCATTTTGCTGGCTCCACAATACCAACTTTGGTATCACGTGACGTTAATGGACGACAAAAGTAAATGAGATGTCTATTCATATTAATCAGGACATATAAAGCATGTACGGCAGAATTGACGTCCGCCTCGGGACGTTGTGCTGACTTTGAAGTGACATAATGACCTTCCGCGTTCGTCCTTCACATATCATCGACTCCCACTTTACGTGAGAACTGCCATGTTGTTTACGATATTTGTTTTCTTTTTATAGTAAATATGTCTCGAGTAAGACTTGAGAGTTCGTCGCTTATTTCTCATAGAGGCTTTTTGACTCTTGCAAAAAAGCAGCCTCATCAGGAGCGGCAATATAAATATAAATATGTACCCGACGCACAGTAACCAATTTCTCTTGACTAGTTATTCTATGAAGTGCAGATTACTCTCTTTGTTTGCCTTGTGCTATCAGTGTTTTTCTATTGAAAGTAGAATCGCGCAAGAAAATTGCGTTAAAATGAAAAATTCGGCAGATCAAGCGTGCCTTGGGAACCATGTTATGCTAATACAGCGATTGGAGGGTGGCTGTTGTAATTCTTTTATTAGGCGAAACGTTTCTTACGTAAAAACATGTGTTTGCGTGAACTGTCAGCACAGATAAAATAAATTGGCAACGGAATATGAAGTGTCAAGGCAATCTTGCTTTTTCAATGCCTCGAGCTGCGGACTCCATATTGTTCATGTTTTATGGGACTAATACGATGACGGCTGTGATGATTGAGGGAAACGTTTCTTACGTAAATGCGTCTCAGGTGTTCTTTGCGTGAACTGTTCACACAGATACAATAAAAGTAACATTTGCATATGAAGGGCCCATACGTTTGTTCTGGTTTGCCGCAAAGGAGTGTTCTCGGTCCACTGCTTTTCTTATTTATATTAATGACTTACCAAGTAATTTATCCTCACAAGTGCGAATTTTCGCTGACGACTGTATAATTTACCGAGAAATAACTAGTACTTGTGATCACGTAGTAATTCAAAATGACCTCGACCTCATCAGCAATTGGTGTAATAGTGGGCTAATGTCCCTTAATTTAAGTTAATGTAAAGTAATGTCCTCTCGCAAACATTTCAACTCTGAGTTTTCTCACTTTGTTAATTGCAATCCCGTATCTAGTGTTGACTCTTTTAAATATTTATGTGTAACCTTCACATCTAACCTTTCTTGGACTACCCACATCACCAATATCTGCAGTAGGCCTCACGATCTTTAGGCTACATACGCCGCAATCTACGTAAGATGCCCAAAATTATACGTGCTTTAGCTTACGTACCATTTGTTCGCCCTATGCTAGAATTCGCTTCTGCAGTTTGTTCCCCTCAATACAGCTATTTAACTAACATGCTGGAGTCGATTCAGAATAGAGCCGCTAGATTCCTCTCAGAAAACTACAATCATAGCTCAAGCATAACACAAATAAAAAAATTATCACTTTCCTTTTTGAGCAGCCGACGTGATCTAAACCTCCTTTCTTTATTTATTTCATAAATGTGTACATGAAACAAGGTCATTACCAATGACATTGCAAATATCTGCATTCACATCAAAGAGACTGTATAATTTTCTTTCATTCACGCGCATATACGGTAAAACTTACATTTTTAACTCATCTGTACTTCCCCGTGTCATTCGCATGTGGAACAGCCTTCCAGATGAAATTGTAGCCGAAAGCAATCGGGAAAAATTCCGGCACCTTCTACTCACCGATTTCCAAGATTAACTGCTCGTTTTATTCATATCGAAATCGTAACCTACGCGTTTATTCACTACTAGTATATCGATTTTTTTTCTTACTTTAAACTTATTTTTTTGATGGTCTGAATACTAACATGCCATTCCGTTCTGTTGTGTAGTATTCAGTGATGTTCTCTATTGAATAAAAAAGTCTTTTCACAGTTTGTGCTTGTTTTTTATCGCTTGTTTAACGTCAATATCTCACGCGTATACTCATGTGATTTTCATTGCCGTTCTATTCCTATTAAGATTATTATTAATATATTTTTCATTGTTTTTCCTGTTAGGACATGTATAATAATTGACAATTAGTTCATGTTATTGTTTGTATGAAAACTGTACTAATTCGTGTATGTATTTCTCTTATGCTCCCCTTACACAATGCCCTGTTGGGTCTGTGAGGTATTTGGAATAAATAATCAAATAAATAAATCTGTCTTTTCCAGTGCCTCTAGAAACCGAAGATCGCTTCAAAGGCTGCCTGGACAACTCCGGAATTGCTGCGGAAGGTCAAAACTCACGAGTTCTTCAAGTATTCTGCTTGCTAGTCGACTAATCTATTATAAAGTGCTTCGGAGTGCTTCGTGAAAAAACCATACACATGCGTCATTCCAGGGTAACATAAATTTAGGAGACAGTGTCGACTCACCACTTATATATTTATAATGACAATATATGTGTACATATAGCTGCGCTTACTCTAGTGGACGTTGCGCAAATAAGCTTATGGCCGCCCCTGTTATGATACTCGCATAGAAGAAATATAGCGGTGAATTCGTGCCGATGAAACATACTTCTCTGCTTTAACGTGAGCTCCAATGTTACATCAGGCAATTAGCTGCCCCTTCCGCTTCTGTGCACACGGCGTCTTTTGTAAGCCCAAAATTGGCACATTTCTGAATTTTTCCGTATACTCTATTCTGCCTCGTAATAGTTGGCATAATGCAAAAAAAATAATATTAAAAACGGTATAGGATGCTACTCGCTGACTGCTTCACATAAAATTGGTTGCCACACTGCATAGGATCTGCCGAATATTTAGGCGTGGGGCACCGGCGGCCATAATTTGGATGCTTGAATCGCGTACTGTCCATTAATGTCGTCTCTTGGTGTCATGCAGGCAAAATTATGTATCGTATTCATATGACAGCATAGGCACGTACAGTAGAGTATAGCAAGGGGGAGGCAAAGGTAAGTGAGGAAAGGTGGTGTGAGGATCAGGTGGAGCAAAAGCAGAAAGGCAGAAGGTAAGTAGAAGCATTGTATGGCGTCACGCGGGCACAATCATGTATAGCAGTAGTCAAGAACATTTTTGGCCAGAGTGCCAGTTTTCTATGAATCTGACAGAGTTGGGGCCAGAGTAGGGGTGCGGTAAAGAGATGGACTTTGCAGACAAGTAGAAATATATGTTTAACTTATATATAACACAAAAGAGCAATATCATTATATTTATTTCCTGCAGACATGTCACAAGGTTGCAAACGAAAACCTTATTAGAAGTCATGCTTGCTCATATCGTGCCGAGGGGCGCACGCACCTGCAGGACTAAATACGCTTGTTGTCTCTGTGTTCTCTCGTGTTTGCGCTTTTCCGTCTCTCTTGTTTATTTCGCGCTAAAAGCTGCCGTAAAATTGAACCAACTCGACCATTGAGTCACTCTACTGGACCACAAGTTTCCTGCTTCTGATGTACAGCATAGTCATGGTATAGTACAATATAACTATTGGCGGGAAATCGAGGAGAGGAGGAGTGTTGTGAGAGCAAGGAGGATATAAATGAGGAGTGTTGAAAGTGAAGGATACCGTAGCCAGCACACCGTAGCGTACCCTCGTGTAGTGTAGTACAACAAGTGATAGAAAAGGGATGCGAGGGTAAAAAGAAGGTAGTCTGAGTGAGGAGTAAGCAAGGCCTGAGGGGAAGGTAAGAACACATTATGGCCGCATATAGAGTAAAGCATGAGAGTAAGAAATGAAAGTGAAGGTGTGGATGACGAAAAGGCGCGAAGGAGAGTGAATATTTGCATGGCGTAATGAAGAACATCAGTAGAAGTACATGGAAATTGAAGTACGGCTTAATACACATGTTATGGTGAGGAGAAAGAAAATGACAGTGAAGAGGGTAGACCAGAGCGTATCTGTGTGAATAACAAAGGGCGGAAACAGAGAGTTAAGAGGACAAATGTGAGGGTCAGTAGGATAGAAAGAAGGTGGAACACGGCATAGACGTGCAATATACAGCATTGCAAGAGTGCGAAAGTGATTTGTCACAATGATGGGGAGAAACTAGCCCGGAATATAGAAGAAGGAATACCCTTAAAAAATCACAGACATGTCCAACTCCACCGACGAACTAGATTGATCTTAGTGACTATAAACTGGTTAAGCACTTAACTATGATACTAAGAACACTGCTTTAATTATTGCGAAAGTGGTTAAGAACTTCTGTACAAGAACTCGCATTCACCCACCCAGAATTTCAGTGCAATAGACATTTTTTTTCCAAACTTACGTGACTTGCTGAAAGGCTGGACGAACAGCATTGATGGAAGCACGCCGGGTTCACTATCATCAGCTGCGCCATGCACGTGAACGGCTGTAGTGAAAGGAACGAGCATCTTGAAGCGTTTTGAGGTTCCTATGTTTGAGTGGGTAGACTACAAACATCGTGATTTCTTCCAATGCATGCTATCGTCTTTATGTCACCTGTGAATCATTATGGCTGCTTTCTACCTGATTCTCAGTTTATCCTATTCACACGTTTAGTGGTGTTCTTCGAGAGTAATTGCATACCAAATTGTCCAACAAACAGCTTTAATGGTCCATCAGAAATGCCCACAGGCTCGACACATCAAGTACAGTTGTTTCTACCTTCGTCAGGTACTCAAAGGGGACGGGCGGTACGGAGTTTTCGTGCTCAAATATTGTAGAAGTCCCTGTAAAATTGTTCCGATTATATACGAGAGTTTGATGTCACTCACATATTTTTCTAAGCAAAACCTGGAAGTTGCTAATCAACATTTCTTGGCAAAAACTGCCACGCATACTTCACTCTTTCTGTGTTGCACATTTGCGGCCCATTGCACGTGTAGATATTGCCTTGCGCGAATCTAGCCAGAATGTCTGGCTGAATTCGAGATAATAAGGAGAATAAAAATACCGTTTGCAAGCGCTGAGGGCGTTGCGGGCGTAGCGGGCGCCATATGAGTTTAGAATAGCGTTTGCCCTGCTGCGAACCCCTACGCATGATCGCAGCGGCACCGTATCCTCGAAACTAGCGCTTGCGGGCCACATGCGGGCCGCCATTGCCGCACGCAATTTCGGATTTTTTCGCGTGCGGTCGCGAACGCCGACTCGCGTTATGACGCATGCGCAGTGGCAGCGACCCTACCGCAAGGCCTCGCAGTGCGCTATTCTAAAACTCCCTAATCTTGGCAAAAGACGTTAGACATAAGCTGAGTTGATTTTAGAATAAACGTGGCCGCAAGTGATATTTTTCGAATGGTGAAAGCCATGTGTATAAATGGCGACGCTCCTTGCCACGATAAATAATTATCATCGACGGATGCCTTTCTAGCCACTATCATTGTACATGGTGGTGGCAATCTGATTTCGAATTCATGGCCACAGGTTCCGTCAATCATGTATTTCATCTTAGACGTACCAGACGCTGTCTTCGACGCACCAACATAACTTGACAGTATATCCAACCTGTTCTCGTACTTCAAACTCAACGACGTTATATTACCTGGTTTCTTCATAGCAAACTTAGAGAGCTGTTAACTGCCGGAAAGCTTGGGACCGAAAACTCTGACAGGCCTTTGCGAGAAGCATGTCCTCCTTTCATTTGCTTCTTATTACTTTCAACTTCAACCTTTTTTCTTCCCTATTCTACCACCTGACTAGAGGGGGGAGAGGATATGAAGAGACTTTCTACCCCCCCCCCCAAATGGAAAACTCTATATAAATGCAGAAACTCCTTGGCGATAAAAAAAACACCAATTACGTCAGCTTCATCTGCTCGCAAAGCTTCTTTACCAATTCAATGACAGCCCCGCCGCGGTGGTCTAGTAGCTAAGGTACTCGGGGGCTGACCCGCACGTTGCGGGATCAAATCCCGGCGGCGGCGGCGGCTGCATTTGCGATGGAGGCGGAAATTTTGTAGGCCCGTATGCTCAGATTTGGGTGCACGTTAAAGAACCCCAGGTGGTCTAAATTTCTGAAGCCCTCCAATACGGCATCTCTCATAATCATATGGTGGTTTTGGGACGTTAAACCCCACACATACATCAATCAATCAATTCAATGACATGTATCACTTTTCTGTGTTTGATTTATTTCTGAAAATTTCTTTGAACTCAAAAAAGTATACGCAAATATCTTTACAGCCAATTAATTGAGAATTGCCAGACATACAGATTAGCTCGAGCCAGTCTATGTACTTTGCCCTCTTCATAACCCCTTATGGCGGAGCGACCGTCCTGGGGCTTTAAAGGTTATTATCTGACGCACTCTTGTAGGGTTTGATCCCTGAAACGTGGAAAATGGACGTCAGACCCTGCCCAGGCGGCACTTTAAAAGACGCCGCCACCGGCGACCCTGTTGCCGCGCCAGTCATAATTGCGTAGTGCACAGAGAACCCTCCTCTTCCGTTGGTCTTGATGTGCGGTTTCTTGAAAATAAAGGGCCTAACAAGCTTCTTACTTCACTCCAAGTTCACTTCCTAAATGTAGCGAGCCCATCAAAACAAAAGGCAGGCTGAAAGCAAAATATGTTTAATTTATTTTGGCGTGCTGCACCTGGAAACTTAATTGCAAACGAGCATTCCATGACATCGAGTTCGAGGCAGGCACTAATCTAAGTGCATACACGAACAATCTATGCGATCGATGGTACGAAGCTTGATTTATCCGGCACAAATGGCCCTGGTAGTTTTTGCTTTGCAGTTTCATTCTTGCTTGCAGGGTCTTGTTGTGCGCTGCAGTCTTTTTCATTGGCATGCTAGAATGTTCAGTTGACGGTTATTTTCCATGTGTATATGGTGCAAATGTGAATACATGCGTTTCTCCTTTCTCGGTGTACAACAAACGGTAAAACCGGTGCTGCTGAGACAGCTCCTCTAAGGCCGAAGAGCTAAGGCAAAAAAAAAGCTGTTTGTGGTCGCGACCATTTTGCCATTTACTTGTATGACGCACGTGTTCCCATTTACTAAATAAAGGTTTCACTTAGGGCCTTCAAAGCCCCAGTGTGCGTAATGCTGAGTGGTGGTGACAGCTTCAGATAATCGGTAATCCCAGCGTGTGCGATGTTGATCGCGGCCGGGCCTCGCCTGTCTACTGTTGCACGTCGCGCACCACGGACAGAGGGTCTATTGATCTTTATATTCAAAGTTACCACAGTTCTTCATCAAGGCTACTCAAAACATGAGCAAGGCACCTACATTATCACTAGAAGCCAGATTTTTAGGCACTAAAGAAGTGTGTTATAGGCGCCAAAGACAAGCAGGTAAAATGCTGCTTCAGGCCATCAAAATCATATTTTAGGCACAATAAATTTCTACAAAAATCGAAATATCCCATAACAACTACGTCAGTTACTTGTATCTAAGGCAAGAAAAAAATAAACTGTTTAATATAGAAGAAAGGTACCAACTATTGAACATAGACATGCATTTCCCGCGCGATTCGAAGTATGTGGCCTTTCATTTTATTGTCTAGCAATGCAACTCAAGTGTCCACCTTTCAGTTAACAATCACCTGGGTCTTTTTTCTTTCGTTGTGGCTGTAAAGGGCAGCGCTGGAGCAAATAAACAGACTACTGATGCCCCAAAAGTGGGGGATTTTCTTCTTTCGTTGAGCACCGTTAAGGGCCCCTCACTAGACTTGGGCGTTTCGAGATGACAAGCGTAGTAGTGCACTGGGCATTCTGGATAATTCCTGTTAAGATTTGCAAATCTACATGTCACCGAATATGCTCACTTTCTGATGAATGCCACTTCCCTTCTCGCGGGCATGCGATCTAAGATTTAGGGAGCAACGTACAGCAAGAAACGGTCCTGTTTTTACGTCGCTCCTTTACGTTGAGATTAGGGGGCTGACGTCGCATACCATACGCTCTTCATCAGAACTTCAGTAAATGCTATCTACATTTTAAAAAAACACATGAAAACTGTGACGTCCCCTGATGATTTCCTGCATTTTAAACGGTACCTTATTAAGAGCTTTGCACATGGCAATATACTATACTAGGCGTGTGCAATCAGTGCTTTCTGTGGTGTAGCATGAATGAGTACTTCGGTTTGGACTAGCTGCTTCATATCAGTTTGAAACGAAAGCGGAAAGACAAACAGAAAAGCAAGACATGTTTTTCTTTTTCTTGTGTCTTTGCACTGCCCATTCAAAATTAGTTTTATGAATCAAAGCTGAAAAAATAATAAAACTTGCAAACAGAATCTCAGCTTGTTACTATTTTTATTTTTGTTTCGAATGGCATCTAGATGCTATTCACTAATCGGCCCTCGTTTCGCATCCTCCTCGGTGAACCATTCGCTATAGGTTGTTCCACTGCTGACCCCAATGCCGCGGGTTCGATTGTGGCCGCAGTGGTCACATCTAGATGGAGGCGAAAAAGTAGATGCCCGTGTACAGCGCGATGTTAGTGCACGTTAAAGAAGACCAGATGGTCAAACTTTGCGGAGACTAGCACTACAGCATCTCTAGTATTCATATTTTGTTTTTTCTTACTTAAAACCACGAATGCTACCACTGCTACTGTTACTATATACTACTACTACTACTACTACCACCACCACAACCACCAGTACTACTACTACTACTACTACTACTACTACTACTACTACTACTACTACTACTACTACTACTACTACTACTACTACGACCTGATTTCGCTTCCGTTCGTTTTCTCGTCGTTTCTTCATCCTGGCTTCGCCAACCATGACAACTCTTAGCTTGTGTTGGGTGCGTCATCTCTGACCGTGGTTTCAGCGGAGTGACGTGGTGTATCGTGGTCACAATATATGATTCTTGCCAGCCTCTCCTAAAGTACAGGCACTGACTGATACACCCCACAGACACTGGTAATACTCAACAATGAACGCCGAAACAGGACAACATCAATGGCTTAAGTGCACAAGTAGGCTGGGGCAAGTCATGTGCGCGTCACCTTGCTTAAGCATGTTGTTCTTGGTGCGTATACGTCATGCGGTTCTCCAGCCCCGACATAAAAAAAAACAGGGAAGGAATGAGACACGCGACGGCTGCATGAGACGAGAGGCAAGAAATTCTAGCTTGCTTCTTCGCATCACGCTTTGGTAGCTCGTAGCAAACTTATTTGAACAATCACCGTGGTGGAATGCTTTTCCTTGAGCTTGCAAGAACTTCTAGTATCTAACTACAACTTATTATGTAACATGGAGAGAGACGCTAAAGGGGCAAATACAAACAAAACGAAAGCCGCGTGCACATTACATTTTTTACCCGAAGGCGCTGTAGCAGATGGGTTACAACTTCAAAAAAAGAACTGTTTTCATTGACACAACAGACATTGTTCTCTTTATAAGACAATTATTTTAATGGCACTAACAAAAATGAATTTAGAGAAAACCTATGTCTGATTCACCATTCTAAATTCTTAAATACCTTTGTGCGAAGAGGATTCCTTCAGTATATTTCTTTACGATTACGACTTTTACAGTGAAGTGCTTGACATAGAAGCTTTCACCCCAATTTATTTCGCAGTAATTCCCATTCTACTTCACTTTTCATATTGTTACAGCTGTGGTTTTTGAGTAATGGCTTAGGACAAACCTTGAAGCCCTGTTTCGTTGTTTTTTTTCATGTTTGTCACCTTAAGACATAATACAAGGAATCTCATGCAAAACAAGCGTATTCAAGCATACAGTTTATGTGTGCTAAGTACACCATTGATTGTAAACATGCCGGCGCCTGTCTCAGGCTTCACTGTATAAAGTATAACAATTTGGTGACCTTCGACACCACTAAATACACAGCAGGATTGCATCACTGGCCCTCCATGGTTTTTCGTTCGTTCTCCAGCTACCCGCAGCTGCCCAGAAAAACCTGCCCTTCCTTTCCCACCGCGATTTCGTGGTCTTCAGGTTGGTTGTTAAATTCCTTCGGGGCACTGGACAGCTGTCTGTAGAAGGCGGTCGCTGCGTCCTCGGCCGAAGACGTCACTTTTATTTTCTTACCTCATTTTTATTTCTTACTCCTCTTTCCCCTGCTGACGCTGAGACGTGCTTTAACTTAGGGTTGCAGAAATGCCGTCTTTCCCACTCCTCATGGTCCTCCTCCAATCTTTCCCAAAATGTCAGCTTTGTCTTTGTTGAACCTTATAGTGTTTGGAAATATCAAAGTTGCGTTTTTCACAAGAATAATGATTTCACACCACGCTCCTAAACAAAATTTGGGCTTGAATAGCGCTCATAGAGGTGCTCAGTTGGAAAAGAGGCATCTATAGGCACTTCTAGGAATTCATGCATGAACACCCAAAATGGGCAGTCATAGACACTAAAAACACAATGAAAGCTTTTCTTAAACTCAAATTCATCCTCATATATCAAAATGGCGTGATAGGAACGCAATGAACAAAATAGACATGTGCCTATAATGCGGTCTCTAATTATCACACTTACTCAAGCGAACGGCTGTGGAGAACGCCAGTATTCGCATACTCAACACGCTCGCAACGACCTGTATTTAACGCTCTCACCAATCTATTCTGCGAAAGCTGCGGAAATCAGTAAAACTCAAGTACTCTACGTCCATGGCAATTCCCAACGCAACAGTAGTAAAGACTAGGGTGTTTTTTCGTAGAGCGCAGAGCTATTGCGTCCACTCTTATTTTCGCTGTAGTTCAGGCGAGTGAACCAGAGGGCACTTCACGGCGGTTCGCTAACGCATCTGACAAGCGCCGCGAAACTATTCGTGGCTATTTTTCTGAGTGTTGTATGCACAAATACATGTAATATTTAGCTCAATCGTTGTTCCGTACGTTGTAGTGGCACATAGTTGCGCAAAAAACTGCGCAATGGAGTTGTGCTTTGCACTACTCAAAACTGCTTTGACAGGTAGTGCTACGTGTCCACAAAACTTCAGAGTCTGACAACTATATCGAAGGACAACAGAGTAGATGTTGTATTGGTGGTGCTTATCTCCTAGGTGACAGGTGTTACTTGATGCCACACATGGTAACGTTCCGTGTAGTGAGACAAAAGTTTTTCTGAAAGATCCACCCGACGATGAGAAGACCAGTTTAAAACGAGGGTGCCGGAAGCGCAACGTCCGTCTCGACGTTCTGCATCGTACCGACGCCGTTGGTTGTTGCAACGCCATCAGCCGAGCGGTGGCGAGCTGGCGGGCATGATTGGCTCGCGCAATCGCACTGCTGGCATGCTGGCTGGTGGACGAGGTATGAGCTGAGATGACTGTGCCAACCGGTTAAGTCTGGTCTCTTACATAAAATAGGTAGAACGGCGAAAAGTCCGCTTTGTCGTGACGGGATGAATTATACGCTAAAATTGCATAGGGAAAAACAAGCTCCCAGTCACGGTGTCCGGGCGACACGTACATAGCGAGCATATTTGTCAGAGTACCGTGAAAGCGTTCCGTAAGGCCATTTGTTTGAGAGTTTTAAGCGGTGGCAAGTGTGGGTCGTGTGGAACAAGAATGCGGGATATCGGTTAAGACTGTACAGCCACGGTCTGTGAGGGATATCAGTTAAGAGATGTACAGCCACGGTCTGTGAGGGGTTGTCTCGGGGCACCATTGACCAATATAAGGTCCCGTAAGAAGAAGTCAGCAACGTCGGTTGCACAACTTGTCGGTATATTTCTTGTATTAGCGTAGCGTGTAGCATAAAGTATATTCACGAAAATGCATTTTTCCCGATGTTAGTTTTGAAACTGGACCAAGCAGGTCTCATCCAACAGGTTAAAATGGTTCTGCGGGCTTGTCAATTAGTTGAAGATGGCCAGCAAGTAGAAGTGACGGTGCTTTTCGAAGTTGGCATAAATCACGTATCGCCGTACCGAGCGAACAAGGCCTGCCTAGAACAAATAGCGCCGTATGCGCTCATTAGTGAGACACACACGCCAAGTTGTCCAGTTGTGCGGTGTTGTGAAGTTAGATGAGCGCACAGTGCCGCAAATGTTTATTCACAAGGATCGGAAGGTGAGGCTTGTCAGGTTTCCGTGGTATGCTAGTGCATTCATATCATTGGAAATGAAATGATCTTCATTATTACGGTTATTTATCAATGGCGCTGAGAAAGATCATGCACATTAGTGAGCATATAAATGAGCTATAAAACAACGAAAATAATACTAGCATACTAGGCCTAGCCGTCAGTGGTCTCTGCTTCAAGTTATGGTCGAAGAATACAACAATGAGGGAACATGTGAATTCGTCTGTTAACAGTGGCGGATCAGATGCTAACTAAACATACTCTGTAAGAGTTTTTAAAGACGAACATTCATAAGCACTCTCTCGCATGAGTTTCTCGTGAAGTTGCACTTACGTTACCTTCTGCAAAACCACTTTATCACGGATTCTTTAATGTGCAACCCTTTCGCTACGTCCCAAGTATTCCGTAATAAGCATAGTGAAAACGCGAGCTGAACACTTTTGCAACTCTGGCAGATTTAGATATTGAACTTACCATAATGCTGCAACAGAAAGGAACTCCCTGCATGATATAAAAGCAAATATTGAATCACCATGGTCTAGTATCCTATGCATTATCGATTCTGTTACCAGAAATTCTGCTTTGCGCATACTCGAACTTTTGGTGGAGGGGCACAAGCCGGGAATGGCGCAATTAGAGAAAGGAAGGCAAAACAGGCACAAATACATCAATACTTTTATTGGAGGCAGACTCACAGGTATGCGCACAATACTAATGAGGAATTAACAAGCACTAACCCTAAAAATTGTATGGGGATGTCATTACTTCTATATGTAATGTAGATGGGAAGAAAGAAGTTGACGAAAACTTGTGTCCAACGGCAGGGTCCGAACATGCGACAAGATTTCTTTTCGTCCACTTTTCTTTCTTCGCAATTACGTTAGGGTGAATTCAATGACATCCCCTATACTTTCTCGGGCATAATTGCATAATTGTCTGTTAGTCGGCAGTTGTACTTTTCCAGCGAAAGCTGTAAAACGATCTGTGGCGTCATAGTTGGCCGCCGTTGCTGCCGTTGTCCGTAACCATTATCTTGAAATAAAAAAAACTGGTACCAAGGACACATTCAGGCTAGATTCTAGGTTTGCTTTTTTGTTTTTTCGCCGCTTTTTTGTTTTATGTTGTTTTTTTCTTACATGGTAATTATCACTAATGTGGCTTACGTATATACATGGCGTACAATACATAATTGGTCAAGACGACAAATGTACAATAAACGTTACAAAGTATTTCTCACACAAGACAATGCTTTAGGCGGTATCTGAGTAGCTCACTTCATGAACTCAGCATACCAGTCCGGCTGAAATTGCATTTGGTCAAAAAAGTCCCTTATCCACACAGTCATTTGCACAAAGTGGCATCGCGGCGACACCATTAGTTCCGCATACCTATGCAACATGCAATTTTTTCATAAACTCTGCATGCCCCTTAACAACAGCATGTCAACTGGCATGTCATTGCGTTGGGGTGGTACGAGGTAATGAATGCTATGAGAATTTGATTGGAGACGTTTTTAAAGCTTTCTGCAGCACGTCCCAGAAAAGGATGGCGTCCTTACAACTAAGAAAGCAATGTTCTATTCTTTCCGGAAATTCGCAGAGGTTGCAGGTAATGCACATGTACCTTTGGTGTTTAACCAGACTTTTCCAGGTATTCATTTTGTATGAAATCGTAAAAAAATCTTGGTTATTGGAGAAATAGGTATTTTCGTTACGCGTACTGGCACGTTGACCAGAAAGTCCAGTATATAGTGAGCGGTATACTGACTCGTATACTTCACGCACGAACCCTTGCAGATAGCGAAGTGATGTGAAAGTAGTAAGCACCAATATATTTGGTAAAACATCTGCGAAAACCGCTTGCAAGAATGTTGAAATCATTGGATGATTACGGTCACGAAAATAGGAAAAGCACCACAACAGTTGTCTAAAAAAGAAGAGTACCAACCCAAGACTATCTGCGCAGACAGGTCTAAAAACATTCTCTCGCCTCATCGGCTTATAGGTAGATAACGAAATAAAGGTAGCAAGTATACGGTAAATATTTTCTGTGTAGACCCTTGAACAGCAAATTATTATCTGTACGTAAAATATTTTTGCTGCCAGAAACAGGTTGCATGCTATAGTTCTGCCAAAAATAGAGAGGTTATTAGTAAAAAACGTCAGAGCAAAGCGCTTTAGTGTGGGTACGAGTTGTTTCCAATAATGTGCACTTGATCGACATGCATCTAGTTGAAGGCCTAAGAAATTCGCGGAACACAAAACCAATCGATATCCTGAAAATGGGTTG
Source organism: Rhipicephalus annulatus (assembly GCA_013436015.1). Classification (NCBI taxonomy): domain Eukaryota; kingdom Metazoa; phylum Arthropoda; class Arachnida; order Ixodida; family Ixodidae; genus Rhipicephalus; species Rhipicephalus annulatus. The sequence goes on from WOVY01000645.1 coordinate 968,500, forward strand.
GTTTATAAGTCCATGAGCCAAACCACAGTCTCAAGCTTTTAGCCAAGTGCAATCGTGCCCTTGAAGTTTTTTCTATATCTTCGATTGTTGACATCACCATGTTCATACTAAAAGATCTGTGAAAACGAAAGTGGGTCATCGGCGTACGCCAATACTTTTACCTGATTCCCGTAAGCACTGGAACCAGGACGTTGTTATTTCAATTACACTTAAGCACACTAGCTTCAAGTAAAGAGAAAATTGCATTGGCGACAATGAACAGCCTTGTTTCTCAGACGAGTTAAGAGACACGGGTTCTGAAAGATAGCCATTGACAATAAACGGGTTGAAAATTCATCGTAGCATAGCTTCACAACTTTATTTATTGTCGAGTCAACGTTAGGATGTTCGAAAAGAGAAAATAGAAAAGAATGGCGAACTTGATCAAAGGCTTTCGGTAAGTCGAGTTGTACTATTGCCAGTTGTTCATGTGAGTGTGAACAATGTTCCAAAAATGTACGAGAAAATTGTATATTATTCTGCATTGACCGACTTTTTATACCACACGTCTGATGGACACCAATATGTTGAGACATTGCAAATTGAAGACTGTTTGAAAGTACTTCTGTAAAAATTTAGTCAACCTTGCACAATGTAATTGGTCTGTAGTCATTAATGTGACAAAGGTTGTCTCCATTTGAGCACTTTGGGATTAGAAGAGTGTTACTTTTAGTAAAAGAGCGAGGAAGCGTCTCCAGCTTCAAACTCAGCGTGACAATGTCAAGCACTGCATGGCGCAGTACTGATTTTATTGTTCTGTAAAACTCCTCAGACATTCCACCAGGTCCTAGCGGTTTCGCCATTAGTAATTGTTAAACGGCCAGATCCATTTATTGTATAGTGGATGGCCCACTGATAGAGTCACGTTCTTTTTCAGTTAGAGAAGTCAAAAATGTCAAAAACTTCGTCACCCCAACTTTGTTTTCGTTTTGAAAAAAGGCGCTGAACAAATCTTTGTAATAAGTTTTAAATTGCGAAGTAATTACACTGCATTAATTCACCAATATTCCTCTCAAGTAAAGTTCTTGTAGAACCTTAATTTTAGCGTTGCGATATTCATCGAGTAAGCTTTGATGTGTGGGCTCCCTTGAATGCGAATACCGAGTATTGCGGGATGGAGCACAGACACGTCTGTAACGTAAAGCGTCATGCCTCTGGAGTTTGTTCTTGGTGTTAGCGATTCCAGCTGTATCACAACCAGGGCCCTCACTCTCAAATTCATATAGCCATGCCGGTGATTGAGACTTGTTCGCAAACTGGTCCTGGGCACTCTGGATGTCGGGAAAAGAATCGCGCTATAATGAGAAATAAAGCGTTTTAGAACAGCAAAATAAAATTCAGGCATCACACAATGCAAATAGCGTAATGAGGGGGTCGTCCGATTCCCCTTCTCATTACAAAATCTTGTTTTTGATCAATCCATAACATTGTCGAATACCAACTTTATGCAAAATTCAAAATCATTAGTCACTGCATGAACAATTGGCACAAAATTTTTAAAGTGCTTAGCGGATAAAACGCTTCATAATGAAATAACCAAAAATAGCAAAGCGAATGCGGCTATACTACCCCAAAGTTATTCTTAATAATGCCATAGTGGGTATCCAGCAAGTGTGCGCAGCAGTTACCCATTGCATTTCCGATGGAGGCGGAAATGTTGTAGGCCCGTGTGCTCAGATTTGGGTGCACCTTAAAGAACCCCAGGTGGTCGAAATTTCCGGAGCCCTCCACTACGGCGTCTCTCATAATCATATAGTGGTTTTGGGACGTTAAACCCCACATATCAATCAAATCAGTTACCCATTGAGTGTTTAGAAAAAGCTCTGAAAGTCCGCTCTTCTAGCTTTCGCTCTGTCTCAGCTTCGGACTTGTTAGCGAACTTTCCTTAGGTAGGCTCTATGTCGCGAAAAGAATCCGTTAATATGAGTATTAAATTGTTTTAGAACAGCAAAGAAAAAACGAGGTGTCACACAATGCGAATAGCGTAACAAGTGGGTCGTCCAATAGACCAACCAATTACAAAAGCTTGTATTTGAACACGTAACGACTGTGGCACATACTCGCTTCAGGCATATTTCTTCATCGTCATCAGCCACTGCATGAATAATTTGGAAACATTTACTTGCAAGTTTTTAGCGGATACAACGCTTCATAAAAATTACGAAAATTAGCACAGCAAATGATGCTCTACTACCTAGAAAATAATAATATAATGCCATCGTGCGTACACGGCAATTGATTGATTGATGGATCTGTGGGGTTTACCGTCTTAAAACCACGATATGATTACAAGACGCCGTAGTGGAGGGCTCCGGAACCCGGCAAGTGTGCTTGCAGTGTTTACCCAATGAGTGTTTAGAAAATGCTCTTAAAGGCCGCTCTTCAAGGTTTTACTCTGTCTGTGCTGCGCCTTGCGCGTGAGCCTGGCTTTTTTTTTAACGAATAAAACGAAGCCCTAAATCCGCAACTCTCCTCCCGGTATGTACATACAATCACAAGCTACGTAGGCGCAACGTTACAAGGTTCGATGGAGTATAGCAAACAAAAAGCATCAAAGCAGCTGCGTAATTTTCTGTTATCAATGTTCTATTATACGTGTAACATAGTGCCTACGCTTACTATGAATATACATGCCTGAGGTCCCGCCTTCTATAAAATCAGTTTTCTGCTGGCGCCTGCGCTCATCTTCCTTCTTGATGAAGTGTTCTCCATGGAAATTATGAGAATAAATAGGAATTCAATATAAAATTAGTCCCACAATAATTGTTCTTAAGTAATGAACATTCATATACATAGTTTCTGCTGTATAATTTCATACATTCTTTACTTTTTGCGAACACAACCCCCATAATTTCGTTTCCTTATTTCAGGTGACGTTGCATCACAGATACTACGACAGAAAAACGGACCGAGGTTCAACTCGTGTTTGAAGCTGCCGAGGGCCCAACGGCACAACTGTTTCACCAGTTGCGAACCGATGCCGATCATAATCATGGAAGTAACATGCTCGTCGGCAAAAAGTGAAGCCGAAAAAAACGTGCGCATGAGCTCGGCAGATTAGTCGAATGGCATGACTACGTGCAGATGGCTGCTAGCGTCGCCCCGCTGGAGACCGCGCCCTACGACTGCTCCGGCGCCGACGACCACGCTGCTCGGCCACGCATGCTGAGGACCGTCGGCGGATGCGTGATCCACCCGGTGTTCGTCGTGTTCTGGCTACTGTGAATGCTCTACACTAGTGAGTTTGCCATAGTTGTGTTCCTTTTCCGTGGTGTCCACAGAGCTCGCCCCGAAGAGTACCACTACAGCCACCTCTCGGTTACCTGTGGCAGCTCCGACGAAGTGTCGGCGTCCTATGGGGACCCTGACGCGAACCTGCTCATGCGAAAGAAACAACACAAGCCGGCCTTCGGCTTCATTTCCAAGGCTCTCAAGTATGACAGGGAGAATCACAATCTCAAAGAGTTGGTCATTGACCTCTACCGCCAGGGTATCGTGGAACTACAGAAAAGCATCTCTATCGTCTTCTCTCAAGTAGAAGGTCCTAGATGGGCGCAAGCGCTTAGGCTTGCTGATAAGATGCAGGTAAACCTCGACATGGCCAAGGCAAGGCTCGACTTCTTAGAAAGCATCGCAAAGATAGATCACCTCGGCGATGACTTGCCCTGGCATGCGGGCGTGGCCCAGCCTCAGGCCAACCAGAAGTGCCAAGCATGGCAGAAAACGGCACCCGGCCATGACACAGCCGCGCAACTGGATAGTCCCTCGTGGCTAAAGATGGCCGAGAATTTCGGTGCTGCCAGCCGCGTACCCCCGCCTCTGTCGCCGCGTTTGGGTGTTACACTGAGATACTAGGCCACAACCGCATCGCGGCCACGAGTAGCGACGCAGGCATTCACCCCAAAGGCCCGGACAATACTCCGGAACACAATGGTCGGAGGTGCTTGGAGGAGGGCCAGGTCACCTTCACGGGTTTCTCAACCAGCTGCCAGTGAAGCTGAACCAACGCTAACCAGCAGCAACCAAACGCACAACTGCCCAATGGTCGGCAGGCAGCGGCTGCTGCAACGCGGCCCGGCTCCCGAGGAGTATCCTTTCGTGGCGGTAGTGAAGGATGGCGGGTGTCGACAATAAAAGGTGTAAATTCGCGACTTGCCCACATGAGTCTCGACTAGATCGTAGACGGTGGGCCTTAGGTGCTCTTCTGTGACAATGCTGACCAAGAAGTGACCAAGAAGGCACCCAGAGAAATGGTAATCCTGCCCATAGACAGGCCAGTGCTGTTGACAGGTCTAAGAGCACCGCCCAAGGGCTTGTTACTGTTTCAGGCCACGAGAACGCGAAGACAATGCTGGCCAAGGCAGTCGTCCATTAATCCCACTCTACGTTCTTGATGTTCAGCGCAGCCTCGCTAACTTTGAAATACATTGGTCAGGGAGAGAACTTGGTTCGAGCTTTGCTCTTTTCTACATGAAAACTGCGGCCTAGGATTACCTTCATTGACAGGGTTGACACTATGCTGAGCGAGAGGAAGGACAACGAGCATGAAGCTACGTGGAGGCTGAAGACAGAGTTCCTCATCAAGTTTGATGGGCTGCACACAGGGAGTGAGGAGCGGAGTCTTGTCATAGGGGCAACGAAAAGATATGAACAGCTGGACGACGCTGCTCCCAGACGTTTCGTGCAGCGGGTCTACGTGACCCTGCCTTACGAGTACAAGTAGCTAGCGCTTCTGGAAAAGGTGCCCAGGAGGCAAAATAGACCGTTGTCACCAGACAATCTCAGGCACCTGCCAAGGGTTACCAGTGGCTACTTGGGAAGTGACCTAACGGCGCCAGCCAAAGATGCCGCTCTGGGTCCCTTAAAAAAGCTCAATCCTCAGCAAGTCCGGTGCGTTGACCCGCGAAAGATGCGAAACATAACGCTCGAGGACTTCATAACCTCACTCAAGAAGGTCCACTGCAGCATGTCGTCACAGAGCCTAAAATTCTACGAGCGCTAGAACCAGGAGTTTTGTGACATGACCGTCTGACGTCATCCTCAGCGCACGTCATCAAGTCTACCGACATCTTCTATGTGTGAGTTGGGTATCCGAATAGCGCAAGTTCACACAAGCACGCCAACAGCACTATCCTCAGGACTGTGCTTGTGATTGGACGGATTTTGCTGGAGCACTGCTAGGCATTCTGCCCCGAGGCTGCCATTTCCATAATATCATTGTATTACCTCGTAATGATATATATTTTGTTCTCAATATATCCCTAGTATACTATTAAGTTTGTGGCATGATTCACGCTTAGAGTGCGAGAAGTCGCAGTTTGAAATCTTGGATGACCTTGCTTTTTTATGGGGCCTTTATTGATTTCACCTATTTGATAGCGTTTTTATTTATGTATGTTGTGGTAATTATTATGACTGGTGTTTTTCCTATATTTGTGTTTATTTTTTTCGTGCGAGACTCTTTGGATAATAAAACATATTCTCGTATTGTATAAAATTCTCCAGTACATTTAACTTCATGTTTCTCTATAGCTTAGGTATTGTTATCATAGTCAACTTCATGTTATTTTGATTGTGATGTCTCTATCAATACCTACAAATATGTAAGAGAAGTGTGGGGTGGCACACGTATAATAATAGGTTCACATTGCATATGGCAAAACTGCTATTGTATGACATGACTACATGGTGAACTTAACTGACAGACGCTAACGTGGAAATGATGATGAATGTCATGTATGTCTTGACCAAACGCCATGCTTATGGTGCGTTCGCGCTCGTTTTGCAAGCTTATCATATACCGAATCAGGCATTACTGAACGTCAATAGATGACGAAGGTGTATGACTGGTGTGAACATGATAATCGTGACATGCGTTCCATGTATGGACAAGATAACATACCACACTCACGATGTGCTCGTGGTCATTCCGAAAGCTCCACATATACCAAGTTTGGTAATAATTGGTGTGAAGAGATGACGAAAGCAAATGCCACGTCCAAACATCATAATCTTAGTATGCGTCTAAGGTAAAACATGAAGAAATTCGACACTCATACCACCCTCGTGGCTACATTGCTGGCTCCACAATAGCAACTTCGGTATCAGGTGACCTTAATAGACGACGAAAAGAAATGAGATGCTTATTAATAATAGTCAGGACATATAAGGCATGTAAGACATAATTGACGTCCACCTCGTGACGTTGTGCTCATTTTAAAGTGACATAATAACCTTCCACATTCGTCCTTCACATATCATCGACTCCCACTTTACGTGAGAACTGCCATATTGTTTACGTTATTTGTTTTCTTGTTATAGTAATTATGTCTCGAGTAAGACTTGAGAGTTCGTAGCTTATTTCTCATAGAAGCTTTTTGACTCTGGCAAAAAAGCAGCCTCATCAGGAGCGGCTATATAAATAACAATATGTACCCGACGCACAGTAACCAATTTCTCTGGACTAGTTAATCTATGAAATGCACATTACTGCCTTTGTTTGCCTTGTGCTATGAGTGTTTTTTATTTGAATATAGAATTGCACAAGAGCGTTCCATCAGAATGAAAAATTCGGCAGTTGAAACGTGCCTTGGGAATCCATGTTATGCTAGTACTGCGATTGGAGGGTGGCCATTGTAAATTTTTTATTGAGAGAAACGTTTCTAATGTAAGCACGTCAAAGGTGTTCTTTGCTTGAATTGTTAACACAGATACAATAAAATTAAACTTGCACACAAAGGGGCAAGCCAATCTTGCTTTTCCAATGCCTTGAGCTGCGGACTCCACAGTTCGCCATGTTTTGTGGGGTTCATACGATGACTGCTTCGATGATTGAGAAAAACGTTTCTTACGTAAATGAGTCTAAGGTGTTCTTTGCGTAAACATGTTCCGTGTCGTGTTCCCCACCAATGTGGACGTGTCCTTCGAGCTCTCCAAGGGATGTGTCGCTCATACGCATACACTCGTTATGCATGGCTGAACGTACAGCAACGACATCGGGTACCTTGTACACAGACACCTCCAGTGCCCTTGTGAACGCCGACCTGCAGTGGCCTTCCATAAGGCCGAAGGCGCGCTGAACGATTTCACGTGCTCTTGCGTAAGCTGTGTTGAAGTGTAACTCCACAGGTCGGGTTGCGTCTTTATATAGAGTTGTGATCGCGATTGGTGCGACCATGTTGGGATAACCGGAATCGCCTACAATGGCGTATCCAGGAAAGGGATAAAGTCTTTGAGTGTACATTTGACTATTCTTTGAAAACCGGGTATTGTCGTCACTTCCGGTGTATCCAACAAAAATGTCTACAAACATGCCCCGATGGTTGCAGCTGGCCTGCTGTTGGATTGAGTAATAATGCTTCCTGCTAAAATAGTCTTCTGGCATACTAGATTGAGCTTTAATTCTTATGTGGGTGTCATCTAGGGCTCCAACAAAACCATCGAAATGATTGGACTTCGACATGGTGCAAAACCCTACACAGTAAAAAACTTTACACCCAAAAGGGTGTAATAAGGTCTTTTACGAGAAAGCACCCTTTGCAACACCCTTTAACACCCATAAAGGGTTGATTAAAAAAAGCACCCATTTGTTTGGGTGCTTGCCTCGATAGCACCCTAAAATAGGCTCTAAGGGTGCTTTTGTGCCTGAGAAGGGTGTAGGTGACGATTCATCAGATGGAATATGCAGCATAAGAAGAACACATAATTCTAATATTTTAGATTTTACGTCTCAAAAACCTCAATATGTTTATGAGGGTCGTCGTAGTGGAAAGCTCTAGAGATTTTGACCATTTGGTGTTCTTTAATGGGCGCTGATATCGCACTGTGCACAGGCTTCTATTTTTTCGCCTCCATCTGGATTCGACTGTCACGACCGGCATCGAACCCGCGACTTTCGGATTGGCGGCCGAGCAGCGTAGCTACTGCATGATTATGGGGACCTTGCGTTAAATGACGGCCTAGATTTAGAATGTGTGAAGGTGCTCTCCGAATACAGCAGAATGCCAGCAGAAGCAAATCGCGTTTTATCTATAACGGCAATTAACTGCAATCCATGTTACGAAAGCTCACCTTAGCGTTGGTTATAAGCTACATGTTTGCTGTGGATTATATACAGGAACATAATGTTCGCCCGAGTATGGGTGTGTGTGCGTGAGCCTGCGCATGTGTTCGCGTGTAAGCGCGATTGTGTGTACACCCATGCATGTGTGCGTGCGCGTGTATGTGCGAGTCCATGCTTGTGTTAAGCGTGCCTGTGCATATGTGTACGCCCATGCATGCGTGCGTTTACGGTCGCGTCAGTGTGTTGCCGTATGTGTGTATACGTGTATGTGTGTGCGCCTGTGAATAAGTATGCGTGTGTATCACCCCGTGCGCCCTCAAATTTCGTGTGTGTGTGTGCGGCGGGGGCACTGACTCTTAGTGTTTAAGGTCCCACACCTGTTCAGACTGGGAGTCTATATGGGAGGTGGCTTAAGAAATGGCGGTGGTCAACGCACTGTACACGGACTACTCAGTACATGGAAAACAGCTGCACATTTTCGTACCTCATCATTGCTTACGAACTTGCTGTGGTAGCTGATTAGGTCCGCTGAGGCGCTTCTACGCTCGAAAACGTGGGTTATGACCAATTCACACGGAAAGCTGTCACTGCACTTATGCACAACCATCGTTTATATTAACAACGTTTAACAAGAACGTGCCCTGCCTTTGCTACAGGTACTTAGCTAGCTCATTGGGCAAACATATGGAATTATGTGCTGATCATTTTGTCAGCAAAAAGTTTGTTATAACAACCTCGGCACGTTTAGTGGTGCGTGACAAGCCTTCTAAACATCCGCGACTGTGCATTAATTTGTTTCAGCTTCGACTACGCATTCAGTGTTTGCGGTAACATACGCGGAATTGCCAGACACAGACAATGCGAAAAGAAAAATCCCCTGGAAAAAGGTGTAGCAATGCTCTCCCGCTAATGCCACCGAGGACGAAATAATTATTGTTTCTGGCCATTCCATGGTGCACTTTGTTTTCCGCAAGTTTTGCTTCACTATTTTTCGCCCACTGCAATCGCATTCCGTCAAAATACTCAAAGAACCCGAGGCTGGTAAATAACCTGCGTCACTGTGCGACTGGCTGGAAGGAGAGTTGCCATTTAAAAGGAGTCATTCCGCATCGAACGGCCGTCCGCCTTATGCGCCATAGCGTTTGCCTTTCGGCGCCGTCTTGGTGGGTTTCCCGCTCCTCCCCCCCACGTTGTCCCCCCCCCCCAACGGCGGTGTAGAGAAGCGAATAGTTGCGTCACCTAACACCTGCGTCGACAGCTGTGGCGCCGCCGCCAGTGCCTCCTCCTCCTCTCTCTCAACGTTGCTCTCTCTGTCTCATCGTCTTTCAAATGCGTTGCGTTGGTCTGGGGTCTTGGTCGCTGTGTGTGTTCTAGCGAACAGGCGCATATTCAATCGTGGTCACGCATGACACCGTGTTTTAAGTGACGCTCGGATTAAGGAATATTCATGGAGTGGCGGACACGGACAACGTGGGCCTGTTAACGGTGAGTGTATACTGTTTTCGTAGGTAGTAACCATACAGCGCTAGCAGGGCGCCTGCAGCAGCTCTGCCGAAGTAGGCTGCCAGCCATTTACAACAGCATGCGTTCGCGGGCCTGTTGCAGATGCCCGATTAAACGTGTGACTTAACGAGTTCACACTGCTATGCGCGATGTTGTGTAAGTGCCTGCATCACTCATACAGTGAGTGATGTGATCACTTAACAAGGGCGGGATTAGTCGCTGATCGCACATTGTCTCTACACTGCACAAAGGGATTTATTTTGTTTTAAGATGTGCTTTGGGCTACATCGTAATAACATTTCTATTAATACTGAAATGTGCAACGTGCTTCTGTATTTGTAAGCGTAAAAAAAGAAAGAAAAAAATTATGTACAGAGACGCACTGTACGAAATGGCTCTTTTTTTGCTTAAAGACGGTATAGTTGGAGGTGCTGATATGCCGCGATGCTCCCAGCACGTGCGCCTCGATCTTCAAAGCTATTTAGGACAAGTGTCACAAGCAACAGGGAAAGATCTAGCAGACTTCCAAAGGCGCGTTGTTGTGGCCGTGCGTTGTTTTCCCTCGTTTCTGTTTGCTGTTTTTGTGCTTTGCCTTCATCTGCGATAATGTTCGGCGTTATATACAGAATCGAGAGAGTATACGTGACTGTGGGAGCTATGTGCGGTAGTTCTAGCATAAACCATGGCTGCTGCAACGTAGACGGCGTCCGCGAGCGTTGGTGTCGTTGAAGCGCTCCTACTTGCTTGAATGTGTTTAACTGCGTATTTACGCACGGGTTACGTTTGTAAATCCCGTGGTCAATAATCGCTAATAGCGTGCCCCTGATTGCCGTCAGAGGATGGGCTTGGTTGTCGAAATATGCCAGACGCTTTTTCTGAGAGCAAGCTTTGGAAAAAGTTTTTTAAATAAATATTTTCATACGTGCTAGGCAGTGCCTAATGCAGGCCCGCAACTCTTTAAAAACTAGACGAGCTATCACATTTTTTATCAAGTTACAATGAATTAAGATGATTGAATTATAGATGACGAATTTCTGTGCTAGATTAGGTGCACAAAACACATGTTCGCAGCCCTACGTCTCTAAAGCAGGCAAATAGGAAGCACAGCATCAAATTTGGATCAGATTTCATTGACGGAGCGTCTTGTGAGCGTAGAAAGAACGAGAAAATTGTTCAGTTTTGATGCCCTTATAGAGGCAGTCAGAAATGCACAGATTGGTGACTTGTAACAATTCCTCAGATTGCTAGAGGCGTGAGTAAAATCAGTAAATCTTTTACTTTTTTTGCAGACCTGTTCGCTAGTGCCACGCCCAAGATCATTTGTTCTCATGTAAAAGAGAAAGCAGAGATGTTTTCACTGTTTGTACATGAAGAGGTAAGTTTCTTGTGTGTTTTGATTAATGCTACGGGTTCTGAACGTTGTACTTTAAGAATTGTTTTTCACACTGGCTCACTACCCTAGAAGGACTTTGATTCTTAGGTGAGTTCAGGCTTTCGTAAGTGCCATTTTTGAGATGTATTCTTACACTTCACCTCATTTCGGGAATTAGCTGTATGCTGGAAAACTCTCATCTTTATCATACAAAATTATTGAAATGTATGGGTTGTCTGCTTCGAGTTCAGTGTAATTTCAATTACACGCCATTTCGAAGGATGCACACTCACATTCTTTATATATGGTGCTGCCAGAACAGCACGAACATCCTCTTATGAGAAGTCATATTTGCTCTTATTACAGGATGAGAGGGTGCCGCTGACGTCCTGCGTAGTCTACCCCGGCCCCAGCCTAGAGCAAGCCTACTTCCTGAACCTCAACATGAATAACCGAAAAATCTTCCGTGGCAGTAGAGACGAAGAAGGAGTGACAGCACTGATGAGTTGATTTTTTTTTTATTTTCAACATTGTCTACGGCCGCAAGGCCTTTAACAACCACCGTGATTGAGCGGCTTTTTCTCGGCGTGAGTTCGGAGTTTATCAAAGAAGTTGTTCAGGCAGTACGACGCTGAAAATTTTAGTGTCACAATGTCTGAACAACTTTTTCTAGTGTAGTCATGGTAGCCGAACAAATATTGTTATTTGTGTAAGTTATTTTGCTTAAATATAGCTGGACCATTCCATGCGAAACGTCCCAGCCACTTTGGCGACCATCTGAATTGTATTTAAAAAAATGTGCTGACTTACTGCATTGAAAACTGTGAACTGCTAGAATATTTCAGCGAGAAAAAAAGTGCTGTTCATGTGGCTGGCTTATAACTTCCTGGCATAATGCCGTCTGTGTGCTGTTCGTAGAAAAATTCGTTTTAAAACTACCGCTTTTTTTCTAAAGTGAATTCGGTCTACCTTTTAAGTAAATGTGCTTCTGTAAGGTGTTTGAAGCTCAATAATAATAGTGCAATTTTTTTGCCACATTCGCTTCAAAGAGTAAAGACAAAATGTGTTATGTTTGCATTTTGCAAAAATACCTTTATACATATCAAGCTGCTGAAATATACGAGAAAATATCACGAATTTCACAAATTCGTGATTTTTGTCCGTAATGAGATGCAATTTGCTCCATGTTGTGATACAATGAAAACTCATCATTATAATTAAACTGTAAGAAAATGAGATTCTTTCTGTAATAAAAATCTTATCGCAAAAAGGACAGGAAAGAGCGCTGTCAACTGAATTTTATTGAAGGTGCTACGAGCGTTTTCATACTGAGCACAAGACTAGGGCTGATCTGCAACTGCACATGTGTGACCATGACAAAATAATTTTAACCGAAAAAAGAATACTCATTTTCGGAAAAGATAAGTGAAGTGTACTGATGCATTGATCCTTGGCCTTCCTGATAAAGAGTTCTGAAATCTCTCATTTTTCTGCATGCTTTTTTTTTTCAAAAAACCGTGTTTCATGAAACCTAGGACTACACTTACATTCTTTACGGTGTGCGGCCATGAGACCACTATAGCATTCTGTCTTGCTTGATCATTGAAGCATTGCCCAGTTTGTCCGATGTTTATTTTTCCATGTGTTAGCGGTATCTCATACACATTAGATTGACATTCAGTAGACTTATTCTAGTGACGAATGGTGCAAGATTGACTATTCCTGTTGTTGTAAGTACATGCACTTTTGAAAGCTTGCAAGGGGTGGAAAACAACAATGTCATATCTGCTGGCTCTTTTCCTAAAATTGTGAGACACCTTATGTACGTAGCACCGTGTGACATGCAAAGTTGATTGGCCATTCTCTTTTTCTTTTGGTCCTGTTTCCTTTAACTTTACTTTCAGCAGGAGGGTTTTGCGAACAAGTGTGATGATGCTGTTGGGGTATTGGCTGGTGCTATCAGCCCAGGAGTGCAAAGAATGTTCTGCTTTTTGATAGTGGGCATTCAAAATTAGAAGAAAGAGGAATTGATACCACATGTATTCAGGCCACCCTTCAGAAGTCATGTTAGCACAAGGGTGAGGTCAGGCCTAAAAACCAGATTAAAAGACTAAAAGATGCTGGGTATCCCAAAAGAATCATCACACCAGTTTGAAAAACCCTTCTGCAGAAAGTAAAGTTAAAGAAGACAGGACCAACAAAAAACAATGACCAAAACCTTTGCATGTTATACCACATCAAGTGTCTCACAATTAAAAAAATAGCCAGCAGATATGATATTAACGTGTTGTTTTCCACCCTTTGCAAGCTTTCAAAAGTGTGTGTACTAAACAGCAACAGGAATAGTCAATCTTGCCCCATTCGTCACGAGAATAGGTTTACTTAATGCCAATTCATTGTTTGTAGAAGTGTTGTTTATCAGGTAAACCAATGATCAGTGCATCACCACACGTTCACTTATCCTTTCCGAGAGGGAGTATTCTTTTCACAGTTAAGATTATTTTGTAGTGCTCACGCGTGTCGTCGCGCATGAACACGGTTCTTGTACTCCGTATAAAAGCGCTCGTAGCGCATTCATTAAATTCAGTTGACAGTCGGTGCTCTTTCCTGTCCTTTCTGTCTCTTCCTAAAGTTGTCGAGCTGTGACTAGCACACAACCACGATGAACCAACTCTCCCAAATTAAGCACTTGTTATGTAACACGTAGACCGAGTTTCGTATGGAAAGAAGGAGCGGTGCTTTTAAAATAAAATTTTTCACATACAACACCTAGACGGCATTCCAGGAAGTTCAGAAGGCAGCCACGTGACCTAATATTTTTCCTCTCCTAAATATTCCAGAAGTTCACTATTTTCAATGCAGCACGAGTTTTTGAATACATTTGAGATGGTTGCCAAAATGGGTGGGACATTTAGAATAAAGTGACCCAGCTGTGTCATTAGCCATAATTATGCATTACCTCTTTTGTTTTTTGTGTGTCCGGACTCAATTTTGTGTTCGTTTTTAGCTTATTGTATTTCTGATTATTGTATTGGTTTCTTAAGTATTCGCTAAAGTTATATGTGCGAAAACCCGTATATGTTTGCATGTACATCATTTCTCATAATCAATTGTTATACATCCAGGAATACAAAGCTGTAACCACTGTGATTGTATACATTTGAAAACACTATCCATATATATTTTTGTGTGCATCACTTCTAGGGAACGATTGTGTACATGAAGGCGTATATAGTGAAATCATGGTGATTGTATATATTTGAAAGAATCATAAGTATATATTTGCCTGTATTTCATTCCTATTAACCGATTGTGTACATGAAGGAGTATTAAACTGGAAACCACTGGGATTGTAGAGACTTCAAAGAATTATAGGGATATATTAGCGTGTATTTCATTTGTAGTCTTTATGTACTTGAAGCAGTATACTAAACTGAAACCAGTGTAATTGTATGTTGCAAAGAATTGTCAATAAAGTAAAACTGAAAAAATATAATAAACATTTGAGGTGTTGCATGTGTAGTGTACGTATACGTGAACGTATATCTGGTGAAAAAGTTGTGTGGAAGAAGAAAAGTTTATGTTTTATTTGCCTAATAAATAGACAAAATATGCAAGGGCAGCAAGGCTTCATTTTCTGTCACACGCATTATGCATATACTGTGAAGTATATATAGATCCAGCACAAGTTCATACACGATTGTACGCGTTTATATTTTTGCCCACACGTAATGAATGGAGCTCGACACGCGGCGCACCATCAATAATCAGGACCACTTTCTTCAAGTAGTGTGTAATAGGTGCATGCTGGTATCTATTAGTGCAGTCTAACAGAATACTGTGACCACTGCCATGGGCACTCAAACCCTTCTGCACCCTTCTCGCACCATCCTCAGAGGGTGCTAAAAAAGTGATGGACATCGAAGGCACCCTTCCTTAAGGGTGTTTTTGTAATACCCTACAGTTTTTTTACATGTACACCCTATTATAAGGGTCCACGGTAAAGCACTCTTTTTGGAAGGGGCTGAATTAACACCCTTAGGGTGTCGTCCACGGGACAAGCTCATTTACACCCTTCTGGGTGTAAAATTTCAGGTAATACTTCTGGACTTTGCTGGTATATAAATTTGTTTAGCTTTTTCACCACAGTTTTAAAATACTCGTGACCGTTTGGAACGTTGCGATTCTTGGAATACTGAAGCATACTTCCACAATTCGGAAAAGAGCTCCGCAAACTAACCACAATATAAAAACTAGAAGGCGCAGCACCCTACACCATCCATGTGTTCTGGTGGTACTGTCTTCCCGCAGGAATGCCATCAGGCTCCAGAACGTCTGTGTCGTCACCCTGAAGTTTCGCTTGAATGCTGTACTCTCGCCGTGGTAAAGGCATTCCTGCAGCGGCTAGTTTCTCAAGAGGTAGACGTACGATCCTCATGTCTGAAATTAAGAATTGCAATTGCCATTAACATACGCTTTATAATATTTATTCTGGTAAGTATACTGTATAAATTACTTTAATTACCTCCATACAACCCTTCGATTACTCTACTGTCGAGGCATCTCTCCATTTTGTTCGCTTAAGTCTGCTTGAACCTGGGCAACTGAGGAACTGCCTGTTCACGGTGAGATCAATACCTTGCAGTCCGCGACATCGGCTTACCTAACTTACGCGATTTTTCAGAATACCTTAACCTTAAGGTCCTTAACGTTTCATTCCTCGGAACTTAATATGTGTTAATTTTCAATCTTTTCTCTTCTTTCTTCATACGGCCCGAAGATCACAAGCTTTCACTGCAATTAGTTCATTTGGCTTTGCGCTTGTAACACAATCAACCAGTCGCCATAAAAAAGGATGGAAATTTCACATCACTTTCGACAGCGCGTATGAAGTACTAGGCAGGTTACGCGATGGCTTTTGTAGTCTGTCCTGTAGCGCACTCATCATTGCTGAGAACTGAACTCCGCTCTGTGCGCTACACCGCACCCGCAAGCAGTAAACAAGCTTCCAGACACAAACGGCAGAGCACATAATTGGAAAATGCTTACCTTTGAGATCACATCGGAGAGAACGTAGAGTAGCATTGTATTTGAAGGATACAACAAGGTACTCATCATGCAAAGCAACAGCTGTTCTTCTTCCGACAAAGGTTGTATGTCGTCTATTCTTCATCCACAACACACTGGCTTTGAATTGTCTGCTAGTTGTGTCACATAAAAATAAAAATAAAAATTACAATGTAAACTTTTCTCGAATTTAAATGTTAATAAAGTGGTTTTATTTGACAGTAAAGACCATAAAGCGTCCTAATTTATTACGAGTATTTGTTTTCATTTTCTAGCCTTCATTTACAGATGCGAGGTGGCGCCCTCAATTGATGGTGATGTTGAGTCGTTTTTAATTGCGCGAGGGTCAATTGATCACCAAAGAGCGCCAATTCAATAGACTGGAGATATGAAAAATGATATAATGCGTGGCTGAAAAGGGGCCTTAAAGTTCTTCGTGCGAACGCGGGTAAAAACAGAGAAGTAATAAAATCATGACAGTGGCGTGAGTTATTTGCATTGAAAGTAGATGGCAAAATGTCGTGAATATAAAAAAACATGACGGAGATGTAGTCACCGCAGACACGACCACAGTACAGAGGTCGTGCTACGGGTAACCTCAAAATATGGGGTGCAGGCTATAAACTTTTTTTAAGAACGTGAAAAGCGATTGCAGTTTAAAAAGCGGTTGCCTAACGATGAGTATCTCAGGGTGTAGTGGGAGCTGCTGTTGGTAGAGCAGTAACAAGTGCTTTTGTCATGGAGCATCCAACTCAGTGCATTGAATGAGAATTCGGAGAACCGTAAGAGGTTCTCCACATCTCTTACACAATGGTGCATAGCCAATGAACAGAAGATGTGTATGTGTAGAGTGTGTATGTCCTGTTCTTATCTTGTAAGAGTTACTTCTGTGTGTCGTGATTTTGATAGTGGTGGACAATTACCTAGTTGCGTCTTAATAGCATTGAGTTTACTGTCTGTGTGTCTATCTCACGTGCTCTGCCAATACCACCTGAGTTTCATTTTAAAAATGGTTTCAAGTCCATTGCAGGGATTGGTATTGATGCATTGGAAGTAGCATCATTGCCGGAAGCAGCCAGCTTGTCGGCCAAAATGTTCCTTTGTATCTCACGGTGACCTGGCACCCAGAAGACAACGACATGCTGTTTTGATGTGTACAGTGTGCACAGAAGTGAATAAAGTGACACCAGCACGGGGTTCTTGTGTCTTGGGGGTTTTGAAGGCTTTGACCACACTCAGAGAATTTGTGTATATTACCGCCTTTTTATATTTTATCTGTTTGGTGTGTTTTACGACCGCCAGAATTTCGTAACCTTCTCCTTTGAATATCCTTGCATCAGGATGAATAACGCCAGCCTCGGAAAAGGATTGGCCTACCACTGCATATGACACAGAAGTGTTGGTCTATGAGGCATTGGTAAAGAACTCCGGGCATGTGTATTTATGTTGCAGCTCTAGGAAGTATGTATGTCTGTGTGCAAATAGTGTGTGCTTTGTGACTTCAACAAAATAGAAATTAAAGCTACCACCCTCATGGTGGCAGATATGCAGCAGGAGCCACCAAACTGTGTTCGAGAAGAGGCACACCTTTTTCTTCGGCCAGGCCCCTTACAAAGAGCGAGTAGGGCTGCCTCAACGACTGACGGTTCTCGAACAAGCAAGAAAGAGAAAAACCATTAATTGTAAAATGGAAGGGGTGTTTCTTGGCTGCCATAACCTTCAGAGAGTACAAAAAATACAGGTAACATCTTTGTAGGTGAACTGACCATTCATTCAAATACAAGTACAGGCTCTCCGCAGGGCTTGTTAAAAAAGCACCCGTAGAGAGGCGAATGCCTGGATGGTAGACAGGGTCAAGAATCTTCAACGCTGATGGTGTTGCCGACTGATAGATTATAGCAACGTAATCTAGGCATTAGCGTAGGAGGCTTTTATATAAATTTGTCAGACATTTCTTGCCACCGCCCCACGTGGTGCGTGACAACACCTTCAAAATATTCATCGTTTTTAAGCACCTGTCTTTTATATTTTTAATGTGTTTGGTGAAGATCAGTTTTGTGTAAATATTAGTCCAAGAAAGTGGTGCTTGGTGTTCACTGACTGAGGTTGACCATGCAGGTCAATGTCGGGGACAGGATGGAGACCCTTCTTTCTGCAGAAGCAGACGCAAGTGCTCTTTTGCGCGTTGAGTATAAAACCGTTCTCATCTGCCCTTAGACATACCTTGTTCAACCCCAGTTGAACTTGACGTTGACACACCGTGATGTCACACGATTTGAAACTAATCTGTCAATTATCAGCATATATGCAGTAAAAAAGCAATTCATTTAATTGCAGAGCAAGGAATTGATTTTAACTCAGAAAAGTGTGCAGCTCAATACACCTCCTTGTGAAACTCATGATTCTTGGACAAATATTCGAGATAAGACAGTGCCAACTTGTACACAGAACGTACAGTTGGAAAGGTTCCTTTAAGTGAGTGTCAGCATTCTACACCGCACACCAAAATGTGACAACTCTCTCAATATTCCAAAGTGCCATGTAGTGTCATATGCCTTTTCCATATTGAGGGAAGTTGAAAGGAAACTTTGCTTCTGAACAAAACTGTCGCGAATTCGTGCCTCAATATGGACAAGGCTGTCAGTGGTGGACCAAGACTTTTGAAACCCACACTGGTATGGGTCAAGTAGGCCTTAATTTGAAGGAATCGCATCAGGCACCTGTTAATAATTTTCTTAAAGACTTTGTAAAGACATCTGGTTAACGCTGTTGGCCTGTAGCTGAAAGGCTAGGCCGGGTCATTGGAAGTGGGACAACGATAGCTTCCTTCCAGGCTACAGGTGGTTTACCGGAAGACCATATTGCATTATACAGGGAGCGAAGAGCTGTCTTGGTTTCGGTGGCCAGGTGTTTCAACATTTCATATCCCACACGTTGCGGGCCTGGGGTAGATTTATTGCAGCAGGTAAGTGAGGCTTGTAGTTCAGCCAAGCAGAAAGGTTCATTGTGTGCCTCATGGGTTGTGGATTTGCGCTCTAATTTCTGTTTTTTATTCTGGTTTTGTATCGTCGGAACGCTTCACTAAAGTGTGCTGAGCTGGAGACCTGTTCGAAGTACGTTCCAAGAGTGTTAGCCATGGATGTGTTCCAAACTCTCCCCTTGTGTGTTCACTGAAGAAGTGAATGTGCTTTTCGTCCTGCCGCCTTACCAACCATGCTCCAGGCTCTCGCCTCATCTGTGTATGAGTTATTGCCGGTTAAAAATTTGTGCCTACTTTCTCTTCTCGCCTGTCTGCGCGTCCTTCTTCCTTGCGACTCGATGTTATTAAATTTTACCAGATTCTCAGCTGTAGGCGAGTATCTAAGCAATGATTTGTGGGGTTTAACGCCCCAACACCACCATATGATTATAAGAGACGCTGTAGTGGAGGGCTCCAGAAATTTCAAACACTTGAATGGTCGAAATTTTGGCCACTTGTATTGTTTAACGTGCACCTACATCTGAGTACACCAGCCTCCAACGGTATCGCCTCCATGGGAAATGCAGCCGCCACAGGCGTGATTTGATCCCGCGTCCTGCGGGTCGGCAGCCGAGTTCCTCAGCCACTAGACCACCGTGACGGGGCAGTCTCTAAACAACTTCCACGCCTTATTTTGTTGTTTTTGCGCATCACGGTGCTCTTTATTCCACCATGGGACTCGTCATTCGCTTGACGGTCCACATGTTTGGGGTTTTGCGCATCACGGTGCTCTTTATTCCACCATGGGACTCGTCATTCGCTTGACGGTCCACATGTTTGGGGAATACAATTTGTTGTTGTATCAACCAAGAAATCTGTAAAGTAGCACACAGCATCCTCCATGCTTCACGCCACCATCTCAGTCAGAGTTATTAAAGTCAGTTTTTGAAACTTTTCCGCATCTGCTTTGTCGGTGAGCCATTTGGGAACCTGTGCAGGCCATGTATTTCTTATTGATGTGCTGATAACAATAGGAAAGTGGTCAATAGCTTATGAATTATTAATGACTTCCTATGTAGGTAGGAGCAGGAGTGATGGGGATATTATGCTGAAGTCTATTGTTGAGTACGTATTTTAAGCGATGTGGTAATATGTTGGCTCTTTCCTATTTAGGAAGCACGCACCGGACAAAAAAAGAAACTGTTCAATCAGGTGACCTCGCGCATCACCGCGAGAGTCACCCCGGAGGCTACCATGTGTATCAAAGTCCCCTAAGACAAGGTAGGGTTCTGGAAGTTCGTCCATGAGGGACTAGAATTCGTGCTTTTCAAGACGGTGTTGTGGAGGTATATACAAAGAGCAGATGATGATGAGCTCATTCAAGGGAACTGCTCCAACAACCACCGCCTCAAGGGATATTTGTAGTGGTAGGTGTGTGCATGCAATCCTTTTATTGACTATAATAGCAACACCACCGGATAGCACAATGGCATCATTTCGGGCCTTTCAAAAGATGATGTAATTGCGAAAAAGTTGGTGTGTTTTGGTTTCAAGTGTGTTTCTTGCACACAGCACTTTTGGTGTATGTTCGTCTAAAAGCTTCTGGATATCGCCGAGGTTTCTGAGCAGTCCTCGACGTTCTACTGTAGTATTGGTGTCATTTTAGTGTGGTGTGGTGCTGTGTGTACAAAAGGGTTGCCTTAGGTTACAGGGCCTTTAAAGAGTTACACCTATCCTTCGGCGGGTGAGGCGCCGGAGGAGTGGTACTTGTGTCCATCACCTCTTGTGAGATGGTGTCTGCTCGACAGGCATGGTCACAAAACTTTCACACCTAACTACGCTTGCAGTGGTCCGAGGTTCAGCAGACACGGGGGTCTCTCGGCTCTGTTTATCAGGTGGCAGAAAAATACAGGCTGTTCCAGCCGGGGGCGCTGGCGGCACGACCACGGCCACACACTGTGTGATATTCGCGGGTGCAGAGAAATGTGGCGCGGCGCCCCGGCGCGTCACATCTGCGAAGGACGGATAAGATGGGTTCAGTAAGGCGATACGTTGACGTTCTCCTTGGAATGACAGATTGAATTAGAACTTAAGTTCTACTGCTTGTTTCCTTTTTTTACATGTGGGGCATGACCGTGAGTAGTTACCGTGATCTCCTTCTCAATCAGATGTTTCTTAGGTGCAGTTGTACGATATATGTTGAACAGATGCACACTTGGCGCAAGTGGCACGCCTTCTGCAACTCTTCAATCTATGACCAAAACATTGACACTTGAAACCTTGTCGAGGTTTGGGAATGTATGGTAATACAGGGAGCTTACAATAGCCGGTTCAACTGATTCTGGTAGGTTCCTTGTTTCTAAGGTAATTATGGGTTTGGTAGGGGTCAGTTTAAATTGGCGCCTTATTGTTATTCTTTGGACTTTGACCGCGTTCTGGTCCTGTCTACCTTCGAGCAGCTCATTTTCAGAAAGGTCTGTAAAATTATTGAAACTTAAGCCACAGACAGTGTTCTCAGAACTTTGTGGGCCCACTAAAACAGCGATTTCCCCAAACGCTACAAGTTTAGACAGTTTCTCATAGCGAGCTTTGTCAAGAACTGCAAAAAGAAGATTGCCGCTTGCCATCTTTATCACTTTAAAACCTGGGCCTATTGTTTCCGTCAGAGTGTTCGACACGACGAAAACGCAAATTATTTAGACTGTTACTCCGGTTCGCCAACTTTTCAGGGAGGAAAGCTTTTGCTATAAAAATACTATAAAGTTCAGCGGCGATATTGGCCACCCACCACCGAAGCCAAAATGGGGATGCTACAAGGTTGAAAGCAAACACTTGGAGACGCAATAATACATCACCGCTATAACGTGTTATATTAACCCTACGTTGTATAGCTACGCCAGGTTAACCGTCGCCGCCAGCAAATTGGGATGTTGGCGGAAGAGAGAAGATGACAGGACAGATAAAAATTGAGAGATAAAGACGAAGATTAGGGGAGAGAAATAGGAAAAGGCGACTGGCAATTTTCCGTGGGTGAGTTAGGCCAGGGGTGCCGTCTACGTGAAGCTGGAGCCAAAGGGTTCTGTTGCATTTGCCGGGCAGCCTTGAAGGTCCAATTAGCCAGCGTCATCGCAACCCCATGATCCCCATTTTCCCGAAAACGGCTCAGCCCCGCATGGCTAGGCTTGGTAGAGGTCGAAACCTCCATTTTATCGAGTCCGTGTTGTAGCTACACACCAAACAGCTGCTTGTACAGACGCACCTTCAGGGTTGGCACCTTCAAAGGCTCGTAGATTAGTTGTCGTGACGTGTTTGAATAATTGGTTCAAAGCTGTCTCGCGTCCACTACGAAGAGGGCTACGTAGACTGTTACGATTTTGTCTAAGCTTTGGAACACAGCTATATGAATATTCATAATACTGCTCCTGATAAGACTGCTTTTTTCCAGAGTGACAATGCCTCAATGGTAAATAAGTGACGAACTCCCTAGTCTTATTCTAGAAATATAATGATAGGAGCAAAATAAATAACGTAAAATGGCAGATCCCACGTACAGTGGGAATCGATGATATGCGAAGCACGAACAGGGAAGGTTAGTATGTCCCTTTAAAATCAGCGCAACGTTACGAGGCGGAAGTCAACTAGGCCGTACGTGCTTATATATCTTGAGTATTATGTTTAAACATCTCGTTTACTTTCGTCGTCCAATAACGTCACGTGATGCCAAAATTAGAATATATTGAGCCAGAAATGCCTGCGAGGGCGCTATGAGTGTAAAATTTAATTATGTTATTCATGACACGCATATCAAGAATATCATATTTGGAAGTGTCATTTACCTTTCTCATCTGTTCACATGAAGTGATACGAAATTTAGTATGTGTTGAGCTAGCGAAATGGCCACGAGCACATCGTCAGTGTGGTATGTCGCTATGTTGATACATGACACGCATGTCACGATTATCATGTTTACGCCAGTCATAATTCTTCGTCATTTATTGACGTCCCATAATGCCTAATTTGGTACATATTACGCTTGCGAAACCAGCGCAAAATCAACAAGACCATGAATTGTGAATCATGCCATTCATGACATACATGTCATGATTTTCAAGTTATGACTAGTCAATATGCTCGCCATACAGTCATGTAATGCTATTACAATTTAGGTATCAATACTATTATCGAAATGACAGGAGAGTCATAAGTCATAGGCGGATAGATAGATACATAAATAGATAGATAGATAGATAGATAGATAGATAGATAGATAGATAGATAGATAGATAGATAGATAGATAGATAGATAGATAGATAGATAGATAGATAGATAGATAGATAGATAGATAGATAGATAGATAGATAGATAGATAGATAGATAGATAGATAGATAGATAGATAGATAGATAGATAGATAGATAATAGATAGATAGATAGATAGATAGATAGATAGATAGATAGATAGATAGATAGATAGATAGATAGACAGGCTCCAAGTCACCAAAGTTCGCTAACAAATGCTTTGCACTTAAGAAACATGGATGAAATTAGGCAGTGCGTGAAAACATTTTGTCGGAAATGCATGATCTAAGTGGCTTCAAGAGCTTTCAAAGAATTCAAATAATCAAGAAATTATACTCAGACCATTGACAAGCATCCAAAAACCGAGATTGCAAAAAACACACGGACATTTTCGCTGACATAAAGAAAAGCATAATATCTTCAGGGGCCTACTGCTTCCTATAATAGAAAGAATACGATTCCAGCCCAATCAGCGCTTTTGAATTATTTTTATTACCATTTTTCACAGTAAATATGAAACTATTGCTCTCTACGAAAAAAATTATCAAGCGCTCTGCACTGTGCGCATTCACTCTGGTTATTCATTTTGATGAGCATATGTACTCTTTTTATGAAGCACAATTTATAATGTACTATTTACGTACACTTTGAATATACACGTCCACATGTCTAACATTCTTGTGCACCCACCACAGGCTGTCTTTCATAATAATATACATGTGTAACCCGATTCGTCTCTTATATTTGTTGAAATTGATACAGATTTCACAACCAAAGTAACACAAAGTTCTCTATCATAATATTACCTAGGCAAAAGAGAAACATGAAGTCAAATATAATAAATAAACCTATACAATACTATAGGTTTTTTTATTCAAGCACTCTAGCATGAAACGAAATTAACTTATATAAAGTAGAGACACCAGTGTTAACAACTAACCTACCATACCTAAATAAAAAAGCTGGGCTCCAACTCTCGTGCAACAGAGAACAAAGCGCGAACCAGCTTCTTTCCCTCACCAACGTACAAGAGAGTCAGTGAGGCCGTGCAGATGTTCAAGAACGTAGAGTTGGATTTCTGAGCGACTGCCTTCGTCAGCATCGTCTTCCCGTTGCCTGGTGGCCGGAAGAGCAACAGGCCTTAAGGTGCAGCTCTTAGAGCTGCGAACGGCTCTGGCAGGTGTCTGGGCAGGATCACCATTTCACTGAGTTCCTGCTAGGACACCTCTTGGCCAGCAATGTCACTGACGTGCACCAAAGACCCACCGTCCACAATCTCGTCGAGGATCTTTTGGGCGAATTGCGAGTGGACGTCCCTGATTGTCGATACCCGCCTTCCTTCGCTACCGCCATGGAATAATCGTCCTCGGGAGCCGGGCCGCGCTGCTGCTGCGGGTGGCAGCCGATCCTTGGGCTGCAGTGTGTTAAGTTGCTGCTGGTTGAGCCGCCACGTTGATGCCGTAGGCATTGGTGCAGCTTCATTGGCAGTTGGATAGGACGATGGGGACTTGGCCGTCATTTAAGCACCTCAGACCATTGTGTTCCGAGGTAGTGTGTGGGCCCGTAAGGCAACTGCGTGCGTCGCCACTCCGGGCCGCGATGCCGTTCCCGCCTGTTTCCTCAGCGTATCACCAGAACGTGGCGTCAGAAGCTGCGACAGGCAGCGCCGATGCCGGTCGTTTACTTGGCTGCCAGAAGCGCCATTCTGGGCCATCTTTACCAATGAGAGACCGCCCAGTTTTGTGGCTGCCTCGTTGCCGGGTGCCGCCTTCTGCCATGCTCTGCGCTTCTGGTCGGCCTGAGGCCGGGCCACGCTGGCATAGCAGCGCAAGTCATCGCCAAGGTGTTTTATCTTGACCATACCCTCGAAGAAGTGGATCCTGTGCTTGGCCATGACGAGGTTCACCTTCATCTTATCAATAAGCATGTGCGCTCACTCCCATGAAGGACCATTTCTTTCTGTACTTCCTCGATAACCTTGCGGTAGAGGTCGATGGCCAACTTCTTGGGATCGCCATTATCCGCAACATACTCGAGCGCCTTATAGTCGAAATCGAAGGCCCGCTTGTGGTGTTGTTTTTGTCGTATGAGCAGATTAGCGTCAGGGTCAACATTGGGCGCTCCCATTGCGTTGGAGCTTCCACTGATCGCCGAGAGGTGGCCGTAGTGGCACTCTTCATGGCGAGCGCTGCGGCCGCCACGAAAAACGAACATGACCACGGTGAGCTCAGTAAGCCTGTGAGCTTGCTCCCAAAAAGAACCTTTTCCATGAGAGAAGTCGATGGCGATGCCTCTCTGTAGTTCCTCGATACTCTTGCGGTAGAGGTCGATGGCCAACACCTTGAGATTGCCATTATCCTCGTCCTACTTGAGCGCCTTAGAGACGAAATCAAGGGTCCGCTTGTGATGTTGTTTCTGTCGTATGAGCACATTCGCGTCAGGGTCCCAATTGGGCGCCGCCATTGCGTTAGAGCTTCCACTGGTCTCCGAGAGGTGGTCGTAGCTGCGCTATTCATGGCGAGCGCTGCGGGCGCCAAGAAAAACGAACACGACCACGGTGAACTGACTCGCGCAGAGCCATCGCAGTAGCCAGAACACGACGAACACAGGGTAGATTGCGTATCCGCCGACGGTTCTCAGCGTGCGTAGTCGAGCAGCCTGGTCGTGGGCGTGGCAGCAGTCGTGTAGCGTTCTCTAGCGGATTGATGCTAGCAGCCATCTGCACGTAGCCACACCGATCAACTAGTCAGCCGAGCTTGTGCGCACGTCTTGTTGGCTTCTCTTTTCACAGAAGAAAACGTTACTTCGATGATGAGAGTCGATCGCGATTTGCCACTGCCGAAACAGTTGTGCCGTCGGGCCCTCGGCAGCTTCAAACACGTGTTCGAAGTCGCTCCGCAATGCTGTCGAAATATCTCTGATGCAGCGTGAATTGATTACCGCCGAAAATCACTCAATGATTGACGTAACGATGGTGGGACGCAAACAGGTCGGATCTGTCAGCTTCGTCGTTTTCCATCAAGATGCTCGTAACAACAAGCACGTGAACCGGTCTTCGTTTATTCATCCCTATGCGCAATAATATTCAACAGTGTTAGAAGCCTTTCTTTCTAGTGAGCCATACAAAAACTTGAATTTAGGTCACTGGAAACAAGAAAAACATTCAGGAGGTTAGGTTCGCAAAAAGAAAAGATAAGCTGAAATTTTACAGCTGAAACTAGCTATATCAATGTTCATCACCTAAATACAATAATTGTAAGACTAATTTGATTATAAAATTCTGTTTATTGTGAGTATTGCCATGAACAACGCTGCATCACGAAAGAAGACGAACGCATGCGTCAGCAGACAACCGATTTATTGAAGGCTTGACCCAAGACATATAGATCTATAGGCAGCGTAGGCACCAAGTTTTAATATTAATGGAACGTTGATCACAGAAAATTACGCAGCTGCCTTGATGGCTTCTGTTTGCTATACTCCATAGAATCTTCTTACGTTGTGCTTATGTAGCTTGTTATTGTATGCACATACCGGAAAGAGTTTTGTGAATTTAGGGCGTCATTTTATTTGTTAGAAAGAACACAGACCTGCGCGCGAAGCGCAGCACAGTAAGAGCGAAAGCTAGAAGAGCGGGCTTTCATAGCCTTTTCTAAACACTCATTGTGCAACTGGTGTGCACATTTGCTGAATGCCCACTAAGGCATTATTAACAAAAATTTCTGGGTAGTAAAGCAGCATTCGCTTTGCTATTTTCAGTCATTTCTTTATGAAGCGTCTTATTCGCTAAGCACTTTCAAATAATTTTGGGCCTTTTGTTCATGCAGTGACTGACGATTAGAATTTATGCATAAAGTGGGTATGCGTCACAGTTATTAGGTGATCAAAAACAAGCTTTTGTAATGGGTTGGGGCATTGGACGACCGACTCGTTACGCTGCTTGATCTACGCCTGGTCTTTCTTTTGTTATTTTAAAATGCTACATAACCCATAATATCTCCATTCTTTTTCCGACATCGAGCATGCCCAGGACATGTTTGCGAACAAATTCCAAGCCCCAACATGGCTATATGACTTTAAGTTTGAGGCATCGGTTCGCTATACAGCTGGAATTGCTAACGCCAAAAACGAACTCCAGAGGCGTGATGCTTTAAGTTATAGAGGTGCCTGTCTTCGATTCCGCAATGCTCGTATTTTGCATTCAGAGGAAGCCACACGTCGAGGCTTACTCGATGAATATCTCAATGCTAAACTCAAGTTCGTACCAGACATTTACTCGGGAAGAATATTCGTCAATATTTGCAGTGTAATTATGTCACAACTTGAAACTTATTACAAAGGTTTTTTCAGTGCCTCTTCTCAGAACGAAAACAAAGACGGCGTGAAGCAGATTTGTCATTTGTCACTACTCTAGCTGACGAAGAATGATACACTAATAGTGGCAAATTCAGTATACAAGAAATAGAACTTTCCATTGAACACACACCACTGTCAAAAACGCCAGGTTCTGATGAAATATACGACGAGTTTTACACAACATATAAAATCAGTCCTGGGCCCTGCACTGCTTGAAATTTTCATGCTGAGTTTGACTGTGGACATACTTTCTCGCTGTTTACTAAGAGCATTACTGTCCGACTCACAAAGTTCTCAGATGGAGAAAATCTCTGTCCCGTTGATGACTATAGAATAATCACATTGTGCAACACGTCGAATCCAAAATTTTTGCAAAGGTACTTTCAAACAGACTTTATTTTGCAATGTCACTACATATTGGTGCCCATCAGAGGTGTGGTCTAGAAAGTCACTCAATACAGAATATTATACACATTTCTCGCACAGTATTGGAACATTGTTGACAATCACATGATTTTTGGCAATACTACAAGTATACTTAGCGAAAGCTTTTGAATTGGTTCGCCATTATTTTCTGTTATATCTTTTCGAACATGCCAACATTGGCTCCACAATATGCATAGCTGTGAAACTATGCTACATTAGATTTCAACCCCCTTAATTTTTAATTGCTATCTCTCAAAACCCATGTTCTTACCTCGTCTGTGAAACAAGGCTGTTCATTGCTACCGATGCTGTTTGACATTTACTTGTAGCCAGTGTGCTTAAGTGTAAATAAAAATAACAACGTTCGCCGTTGCAGTGCTTAAGATAATGAGGTAAATGTATTGGCGTATGCGGATTACGTAGCTTTCCTTTGCACAGATTTTTCTAGTATAAAAATGGTGGTGTCAACAATTGGAATATCAGGAAAAATCTCTGGGGCACGAATAAATTCCCCTAAAACCTTCACACTGCGTTTTGGCTCGCGGACATATAAACCAACCCATTTTCAGGGTTGGTTTTTATGTATACTACTACTTTATATGTCTAGTACTATTACAACGTACTACTTTCGCATCACCTCCTTATCTGCAAGGATTCGTGCGTAAAGTATACGAGTCGGTTCATTTTATAACGTATTTTCCAAAGTATACTTGCTCTCTAGCTCAAGAAATGACCTATAATATCCTGTACTGGATGAGTTCTTTTTAGCCCCAATTTACCGCTCACTATATATTACAGGTATGCATGAGGGGACCGATGGCAACTCGTGATTACGGAGTTAAACAAGGTGAGCAGAAAAGTAGGTCTTAAAATAATGTGCAGAAAACAAAATCAATGTACAGCAACTTCCACAAGTCAGCGCTTCGAAATAGGTAAGAGTGCACTTGAAGTTGCAAAAACTATGTCTATTAAAGACTGATAATAACCGTGGAGCCGAACCACGAGACTGAAGTAAGTAGAAGAATAAAAATGGGGTGGAGCACATTTGGCAACCACTGTCAAATCATGACAGGTAAATTTCCACTATCCCTAAAGAGAAAGGTTTATAACAGCTGCATCTAGCCGGTACTTTGCTACGGAGCGGAAACCTGGAGACTTACAAAAAAGGTTCAGCTTGAATTAAGGACGACGCAGCGAGCAATCGAAAGGAAAACAGTATGTGTAACCTTAAGAGACAAGAAGAAAGCAGAGTGGATTGGGGAACAAACCGGGGTTAAGAAAAATATATGCACGTCAATTAGGCCATACATGCCTTATATGTTTTGATTATTAAGTTTAGACATCTCATTTACTTTCGTCGTCCATTAATGTCACATGATACCAAACTTGGTATATGTGGAGCCAGCAAAATGGCCGTGAGGGCGCTATGAGTGTAAAATTTATGCATGTTATGCATAACACGCTTATCAAGATTATGATGTTTGGACGTGTCATTCACCTTTGTTATCTGTTCCCATCAAGTGATACCAAGTTGTGTATTTGGAGATACCGAAATGGCCACGAGCACATCGTGAGTGTGGTACGTTGCCATGTTCTTACATGAAACGCATGTCACGATTATCACGTTTACACCAATTATATACCTTCGTCATTCTTGGACGTCCCATATTGCCTAATTCGGTATATGTTAAGCTTGCGAAACCAGCTCAAAAGCAACAAGACCATGAATTGTAAATCATGAGATTCATGAAATACATATCAAGATTTTCATGTTATGACTAGTCAATATGCTCGCCAAACAGTCATGTAATGCTATTACAATTTAGGTATTAATACTATTATCGAAACGACAGGAGAGTCATTAGTAATAGGCAGATAGATAGATAGATAGATAGATAGACAAACTCAAAGTCTCCAAAGTTCGCTAGGAAATCCTTCGCATTTAGAAAACTTGGATGAAATTAAACAGTGCATGAAAATATTTTGTCTCAAATGCATGAGGATAATATTCATTTCATTGCATTTATTTTACCCTCAATTACACATAGCTTTACAGAGGGGAGTGGGGTACAAAAAATAATAAACTATAAACAAGAGTGAACATAGTAGCATCAAAATAATAAAGATTACAAGACATGTAGATTTGACGTTATGCAATACACTGAATGTATGTGTAAGTACCATCAGAATTATGGGGAAACAGAGTACCATAATATAAATATACCATATACACTTCACGCGTCATCGCGTAAGTACTCCTGTATTGTAGAAGAAAACAAGTCTTGATTTGACATGGAAACTATGTCCGAGGGAAAGTGGTTCCAGTCGTTGGTTGTGCGTGGGACGAAGGAATGATGGAAAGTGTTAGTGCGGCAGCTAATGACGTGTACCTTATGTTGATGATCTAAACAAACTGAGTAATAGGCAGGAGTGGTAATGAACTGAGCTTTCAAAAGTGGATGATTGAATATCTTGTGAAAAAGTATGAGACGAGATGCTTTGCGACGTGATTCAAGTGACTGTAGTGAAAGGTTGTGTTTCATTGACGTAACACTGCTAGTGTGATGGTAGTTAGATAGAATGAAGCGTGGTGCATTATTCTTTAGCATTTCAAGCGAGTGAGTAAAGTTCAGTTGTAAAGGGTACCAAATGGAGCATGCATACTCGAGTTTTGGACGAACTAGTGTTTCATACATTGTTTCACGGCTTGAGGGGCACGGCTGAAGTTGCGTTGTAGGTACCCTAGCGTACGGTTGCTATTGTTAATAACATAGGTAGTAGGATGTTTCCAGCTCAAGTCAGATGTTATATGAATTCCCAAGTATTTATACGAAGTTGCAGACTCTAGATCAACGTCATTTAAGATGAAGTTAGCAGGGCGTCCGGTAGTTCGTGAGATACGTAAAACTTTATATTTGTTAGTGTTGAGGTCCATGTGCCAAGTTCTACACCAGCTGGCAATATTATTAATGTCACTTTGCAAAAAAATAGCGTCACAGTTAGATGAAATTTCTCGGTAAACAACGCTGTCGTCGGCGAAAAGGTTAATTGAAGAAGTTACAACATCGGGTAAATCGTTATTATAAATAATGAATATTAAAGGGCCCAACACATAATTTTGGGGCACACCAGAAGTAACGGGAGAAGAGGGTGAGCTGTTGTTAGCAACAACGAATTGTGAGCGATTATTTAGGAAAAACTCAATCCGTGCGAGAATGCCGCCATCGATATTAAGGGTCCTAAGCTTATATAGTAGTAGGTGATGATTATTCTTGTCAAAAGCCTTCGAAAAGTCTAAAAAATGCAGTCGACCAGTGAACTCCGATCTAGAATGTTATGTAACAAATGGGTAAAACAAAGCAACTGCGTTTCACATAAGAATTACTTCCTAAATCCATGCTGTGACATGCTAAAAACGAATTTTATTCTAGAAAGGTGACCAAGTTAGAGAAGATTATGTGCTCCAAAAGTTTGCATGGTATAGAAGTAAGCGAAATAGGTCGATTAGTAACAGAATGCTTGTTTCCTGATTTGTGTAGAGGAACCACCTTTGCCTCGTTTCAAACGCGTGGCACCACACCTTCATTCACAGACCATTGGAATATTTTACACAGGAACATAGATGTGGCATGCTTAGTTTCTTTAAGGATTCTTGCGTTTATTATGTCAACACCACAAGCAGAGGACACTCTGAGTGATTCAATTAGTTTTACAATTCAATGGGCCTCAGTCACTATAACAGACGTTGATGGATAGTTGCGCGCTGGTAAAGAGACGGTAGCAGAAGGGGACGATACTGAAAAGTTCCGGCCAAAATTTTTGTTCATACGTGCTGCACACATCTCGGAAGATACGGGAAGGCCGTCCGGGTCAACAAGTACAATTTCACAGTCGTTGGTATTTGTACTAGTTTTCCAAAACTTTCTAGGGTTGCTGACAAGCATTGATGGCAGGGTGTTAGATAGAAAGTTAGCCTTAGCATCCGAAACTGCTGACGAGCAAACTCGCGCAGCAGTCTTGTAGTAGCGCCAGCGTCCTCCGTTCTCTGGAGTTTCGCAGCACGAAACAAGCTTTTCTTTTTGTTAGAAAGTCGCTTTAAGTATGTATTGCACCAGGGTGAGCAAGAGCTCACACGTATAGGCTTAAAGAGAACGAAGGTGCTAGTAAGTTCGTAGATTTTGTTAACAAACAGATCCCAGTTTTTCTGCACGGTTCTATTACCAAAGTAATGTATATAAGCGTGGTAAAATATAGAGAGTTCGTGGTTCATTGCTTCAAAGTTTGCAGCATTGTAGTTATAGATAAATTTGTGTTTCTTAGTAGCAGTTGGCATGCTGTTGCGTATGTAAAAAATGTAGCAGACAGTGATCGCTGAGACCAGGAAGTGAGTTTAGTGCATAAATGTTGTCGGGCATTGTTGTAAGAATCAAGTCAAGAATGTGCGATGAAGAATTGGTGACGCGAGGTGGGTTATTCACCATCTGCGTAAAATTAAACAGGTTGCAAGTATCGAGAAACATTAGACATTTGAAGAAAATGGTACGACGTCTGGTAACGATGACGCCCACAATATGGTAGGATAGTTGAAGTCGTCGAGAATTGTTATCGAAGAAGATGGGTACCACATTGTAATTTCAATAATGTTATCGTGAAACCCCGGAACAAAGCTGATATTAGTATCTGGAGGGCGGTAACAGACGCCAAGAACAAGCGTTTTAATATTCACAACCAACCTGCACCATATCACTTCCAATGTAGACGTCCCGTTTACAGGCAAGGACTTCAAACGCTTTAAATTGGCAAGCAAAGTACCACCACCTTGTCTTCCATCTCTATCGTGGCGGTAAATGTTCAACGATTTGGAATTAGTAAAGATTTCGTTATCGCGAACATGAGCAATCAAACAAGTCTCTTTCACGGCAATCACGTCGGCTTCACAAGAATCGATAATAGCGTCAAAAGCGTCACGCTTTCCCATTATACTGCGGATGTTCGTGTAGAGCACCGAAATAGGACATTAGACGATACTGCCACTTCCCCTTTCTGATTGTCAAGAGGAGGCATTACATGTCCGCGCACGTGACAAAATTGCGGCATCAGGCAATGAACGTGCGTGAGGGTCATGGATGTGATTGGAAGTTGAGTGCGCCCCATCTTCGATGCGGGATCCGCTGCCATTACTGCGAAAATGCGCAGTAGTCTCACGAACAATGCCCGCGGATGCATCATAATAATAGTTTCTGTGGTTAACAACGAGCTTGTTGTAACGAAGCTGAAAAGTGGGTTGGCCAGGCAATGATTTTCCATAATTGTGCAGCATCGTACGCGCTGTTCTTGTAGCCTGACAGTAGTCTTCTGATAGAGACGTTATGACTACTCAACTTACATCGTCGTGCCAGCACAAGTTCTTTTGCTTTAAGGCTTGCAAATTTTACTATCACTGGTCAAGTTTTCTCGCGTATATAAGGACCACCTAAACGATAGGCCTTTTCTAATGCATTCGGGTCAAACTCGGCGCCTAGGCTACTAGAAAGCAAGTTGGTAAGTGCCTCCTCCGTAGCTTGCCAGGTCTCATTTTTATCGGGCATACCAAAAAGCACTAAGTTGCACCTAAGGGCTCTGTCCTCAAGGTCGTTCAGAAGGGACACCAACGTGTCATTTGTTTGAGTGATGCTGTCGATAGCTTCATTCGTCACCTGCAATTCCTTCTCAATGTCAGCAACCGAGTTAGTCCGCAGTTCAACCGTCGAAAGCCGCCTTTCAATCTCGCATAATTTGCTCGCCACAAGTTGCTAGTTGGCTTTCACCTCGTCGATCGCCTTTGCCAAATTGGACTGCTCAACGGCAGATGAATCACAGCGCGCACCTCTCTTAGAAAGCATTGCCACGACTTTTTATGACGGGCATCAGAAGAAGCTGTGTTGTGTTCGACATCATTTAGTGACCCAGGGGTCTTTTGAAGGCCCTGGGTTTGCTTCAACGTCACCGCAACACAAGAGTAGGGAGCAAAGGGCGTTAGTACACTTTCGCGACAAGACGTATAACACCAGTGGGCGTGGAAGCAGCAGTAAACAACGGTTGCTTGTCTTCTTAGCATATAATGAGTAGGTTTCACCAACCTGTATAACAAGAAAGCAAAGCTCGTAAGCCATTGCCACAGTGGTGCTGTTTCCACTTCCACTAAACCACTGACGTCCGCTGTCGCCACTTTTGTTGCTTGATAAGAACGATGTCTCTAACGATGACGATGTCCTGTATGGCCTGGAAGGCTCAGGTGTGTCGGTGCAGGCACTCGGATCCGTAGAAAAACCATAGTCTTCTGGAAACTGCAGCTGTTTGGCAGGGGTGTCAACCGGCTTTCCGGAGTGAACAATGAGCGGTAGCCAGAGCAAGACGACCTGCATAACGTGAAAGCGAAGCTCGTAAGCCATTGCAGAAGTGGTGCTGCCTCCAAGCCCACTAAACTACTCTGGGTTCAAGAGCTTTCAAATATTTAAAATAATCAAGAAATCATACTAAGTGCATTGACAAGCATAAAAAACCGAGATAGCAAACAAACACACGGACATTTTGCTGACATAAATGAAAGCATATAATCTTCTGGGGCCTACAGCTTCCTATATAAGAAAGATTACGATTCCAGCCCAATGAGCGCTTTGAAGTTATTTTTATTACCATTTTCCACAGCGAACATGAAACTATTGCTCGGTAAAAAATACTTATCCAGCGCTCTGCACTTTGCGCATTCACTCTGGTTAATCATTTTGATGAGCATATGTACTCTTTTTATCAAAGACAATTTATAAAGTAATATTTACGTGAAATTCGAATATGCACGTCCACTTTCCTAACCTTCTTGTGCACCCGCCACAGGCTGTCTTACGTATTATTATACGTGTGTAACCCGATGCTTCTCTGTGAAAACGATACAGATTTCACAGCCAAAGTAACACAAAGTTCACTATCATAACAATACCTAAGCATAAGAGAAACATAAAATCAAAAGTAATAATTAAACCTATACAATACGACAGTAGGTTTTATCATTTAAGCAGTCTCGCATGAAACGAAATCAATTTATATAAGGTAGAGACACCATATAAATTAACCTACCATACCTTAACAAAAAAAAAGCTGGGCATAAGCACTCGTGCAACAGAGAAAAAAGCGCGCAACAGCTTCTTTTCCTCAGCAACGTATACAGGAGTCAGCGAGGCCGCGTTGATGTTCAAGAACGTAGAGTGGGATTTCTGAGCGACTGCCTTCATCAGCATCGTCTTACCGTTGTCTGGTAGCTGAAAGAGCAACAGGCCCTAAGGCACTGCTCTTAGACCTTTGAAGAGCTCTGGCCGGTGTGTGGGCAGGATCACTATTTCACTGAGTGCTTGCTTGGTCACCTCTTGGCCTGCAATGTAACTGAAAAGCACCAAAGACCCACCGTCCACGATCTCGTCGAGAATCTTGTGGGCGAGTTGTGAGTGGACGTCCCTTATTGTCGTTACCCGGCTTCCTTCGCTACCGCCACGGAAGAATCGTCCTCGGGAGCCGGGCCACGCTGCTGCAGCAGGTGGCAGCCGATCCTTGTGCTGCAGTGCGTTTGGTTGCTTCTGGTTGAGCCGCCGCCTCGATGCCGTAGGCGTTGGTCCACCTTCATTGGCAGTTAGATTGGACAACAGGGACTTGGCCGTCATCGAAGCAGCTCCGACAATTGTGTTCCGAGGTAGTGTGTGAGCCCGTAGGGTGACTGCCTGCGTCGCCACTCCGGGCCGCGATGTCGTTGCAGCCTGGTTCCTCAGCGTATCCCCCGAACGTGGAGTCAGAGGCGGCGACTGGCAGAGCCGATGCCTGTCATTTACTTGGCTGCCAGGAGTGCCATTCTGGGCGATCTTTAACCATGAGACACCACCCAGTTTTGCAGCTTCCTCGTGGCCGGGTGCCGCCTTCTGCCATGCTCGGCGCTTCTGGTCCGCCTTAGGCCGCGCGGTGCTCGCATAGCAGCGCGAAACATCGCCGAGGTTTTCTATCTTGACCATGCCCTCGAAAAAGCCAATTCGGTCCTTCTCCGTGACGAGGTTCCCCTTCGTCTTAACAATAGGCATGGGCGCTCGCTCCCATGGAGGACTTTTTCTTTAAGAGATGTCGATGGCGATGCCTTTCTGTAGTTCCTCGATACCCTTTCGGTAGAGGTCGATGGCCAACACCTTGAGATTGCCATTATCCTTTTCATTGTTGAGCGCCTTATACTCGAAATCGAAGGCACGCTTGTGGAGTTGTTTTTGTCGTATGTGCAGATTCGCGTCAAGGTCCCCATTGGGCGCTGCCATTGCATCGAAGCTTCCACTGGTCACCGAATGGTGGCCGTAGTGGCGCTCTTTATGGTGAGCACTGCGGCCACCACGAAAAACGAACAAGACCATGGTGAACTCAGTAAGCCTGTGCGCTCGCTCCCATGAAGGACCTTTTCTTTGAGAGATGTCGATGGTGATGCCTTTCTTTAGTTCCTCAATACCCTTGCGGTAGAGGTCGATGGCCAACACCTTCAGATTGCCATATTCCTCGTCATACTTGAGCGTCTTAGAGTCGAAATCGAAGGCCCTCTTGTGGTGTTGTTTCTGTCGTACGTGCTGATTCGCGTCAGGGTCCCCATCTGGCGCTGCCATTGCGTCGGAGCTTCCACTGGTCGCCGAGAGGGGGTCGTAGCTGCGCTCTTCATGGCGAGCGCTGCGGGCGCCAAGAAAAACGAACACGACCACGGTGAACTGACTCGCGCAGAGCCATCGCAGTAGCCAGAACACGACGAACACAGGGTAGATTGCGTATCCGCCGACGGTCCTCAGCGTGTGTAGTCGAGCAGCCTGGTAGTGGGCGTGGCAGCAGTCGTGTGGCGCGGTCTCTAGCGGGTTTATGCTAGCAGCCATGTGCACGTAGCCACACCGATCAACTAGTCAGCCGAGCTTGTGCGCACGTCTTGTTGGCTTCTCTTTTCACAGAAGAAAACGTTACTTCGATGATGAGAGTCGATCGCGATTTGCCACTGCCGAAACAGTTGTGCCGTCGGGCCCTCGGCAGCTTCAAACACGTGTTCGAAGTCGCTCCGCAATGCTGTCGAAATATCTCTGATGCAGCGTGAATTGATTACCGCCGAAAATCACTCAATGATTGACGTAACGATGGTGGGACGCAAACAGGTCGGATCTGTCAGCTTCGTCGTTTTCCATCAAGATGCTCGTAACAACAAGCACGTGAACCGGTCTTCGTTTATTCATCCCTATGCGCAATAATATTCAACAGTGTTAGAATCCTATCTTTCTAGTAAGCCATACAAAAACTCGAATTTAGGTCACCGGAAACAAGAAAAACATTGCAAGGGGTTAGGTTCGCAAAAAGAAAAGATAAGCTGAAATTTTACAGCTGAAACTAGCTATATCAATGTTCATCACCTAAATACAATTATTGTAAGACTAATTGAATTATAAAATTCTCTTTATTGTGAATATTGCCATGAACAACGCTGCATCACGAAGGAAGACGAACGCATACGTCAGCATACAACCGATTTAATGAAGGCTTGACCCAAGACATATAGATCTATAGGCAGCGTAGGCACCAAGTTTTAATGATAATGGAACGTTGATCACAGAAAATTACGCAGCTGCCTTGATGGCTTCTGTTTGCTATACTTCATCGAATCTTCTTACGTTGTGCTTATGCAGCTTGTTATTGTATGTACAAACCGGAAAGAGTTTTGTGAATTTAGGGCATCATTTTATTTGTTAAAAAGAACACATACCTGCGCGCGAAGTGCAGCACAGTAAGAGCGAAAGCTAGAAGAGCGGGCTTTCATAGCCTTTTCTAAACACTCGTTGTGCAACTGGTGTGCACATTTGCTGGATACCCACTATGGCATTATTAACAATAATTTCTGGGTAGTAAAGCAGCATTCCCTTTGCTATTTTCAGTCATTTCTTTATGAAGCAATTATTCGCTAAGCACTTTCAAATAATTTTGTGCGTTTTGTTCATGCAGTGACTGAAGATTAGGATTTATGCGTAAAGTGGGTATGCGTCACAGTTATTAGGTGATCAAAAACAAGCTTTTGTAATGCGTTGGGGCATTGGACGACCGACTCGTTACGCTGCTTGATCTACGCCTGGTCTTTCTTTTGCTATTTTAAAACGCTACATTACCCATAATAACTCCATTCTTTTTCCGACATCGAGCATGCCCAGGACAAGTTTGCGAACAAGTCCCAAGCCCCGACATGGCTATATGACTTTAAGTTTGAGGCCCCGGTTCGCTATACAGCCGGAATTGCTAACGCCAAAAAGGAACTCCAGAGGCATGATGCTTTAAGTTACACAGGTGCCTGTCTTCGATTCCGCAATGCTCGTATTTTGCATTACAGAGGAAGCCACACGTCGAGGCTTACTCGATGAATATGTCAACGCTAAAATCAAGTTCGTACCAGACATTTACTCGGGAGGAATATTGGTCAATATTTGCACTGTAATTATGTCACAACTTGAAACTTATTACAAAGGTTTGTTCAGCGCCTCTTCTCAGAACGAAAACAAAGACGGCGTGAAGCAGATTTGTCATTTGTGACTGCTCTAGCTGACGAAGAATGATACACTAATAGTGGCAAATTCAGTATAAAAGAAATAGAACTTTGCATTGAACACACACCACTGTCAAAAACGCCAGGTTCTGATGAAATATACGACGAGTTTTACACAACATATAAAATCAGTCCTGGGCCCTGCACTGCTTGAAATTTTCACGCTGAGTTTGAATGTGGACATACTTCCTCGCTGTTTACTAAGAGTATTACTGTCCGACTCACAAAGTTCTCAGAATGGAGAAAATCTCTGTCCCGTTGATGACTATAGAATAATCACACTGTGCAACACGTCGAGTCCAAAATTTTTGCAAAGGTACTTTCAAACAGACTTTAATTTGCAATGTCACTACATATTGGTGCCCATCAGAGGTGTGGTCTAAGAAAGTCACTCAATACAGAATATTATACACATTTCTCGCACAGTGTTGGAACATTGTTCACAATCACATGATTACTTGGCAATACTACAAGTATACTTAGCGAAAGCTTTTGAATTGGTTCGCCATTATTTTTCTTATATCTTTTCGAACATGCCAACATTGGCTCCACAATATGCATAGCTGTGAAACTATGCTACATGAGATTTCAACCCCCTTAATTTTTAATTGCTATCTCTCAAAACCTATGTTCTTACCCCGTCTGTGAAACAAGGCTGTTCATTTGCTACCGATGCTCTTTGACATTTACTTGTAGCCAGTGTGCTTAAGTGTAAATAAAATAACAACGTTCGCCGTTGCAGTGCTTAAGACAATGAGGTAAATGTATTGGCCTATGCGGATTACGTAGCCTTCCTTTGCACAGATTTTTCTAGTATAAAAACGGTGGTGTCAACAATCGGAATATCAGGAAAAATCTCTGGTGCACGAATGAATTTCGCTAAAACCTTCAGACTGCGTTTTGGCTCACGGACATATAAACCAACCCATTTTCAGGGTTGGTTTTTATGTATACTACTACTTTATATGTCTACTACTATTACAACCTACTACTTTCACATCACCTCCTTATCTGCAAGGATTCGTGCGTAAAGTATACGAGTCGGTTCAATTTATGACATATTTTCCAAAGTATACTTGCTCTCTAGCTCAAGAAATGACCTATAATATCCTGTACTGGATGAGTTCTTTCTAGCCCCAATTTACCGCTCACTATATATTAGAGGTATGCATGTGGGGACCGAAGGCAACTCATGAATACGGATTTAAACAAGGTGAGCAGAAAAGTAGGTCTTAAAATAATGTGCAGAAAACAAAATCAATGTACAGCAACTTCCAGAAATCAGCGCTTCGAGATAGGTAAGAGTGCAATTGAAGTTTTAAAAACTATGTCTATTAAAGACTGATAAAAACCGTGAAGCCGAACC
The DNA here is from genome assembly GCA_013436015.1 of Rhipicephalus annulatus. NCBI lineage: Eukaryota > Metazoa > Arthropoda > Arachnida > Ixodida > Ixodidae > Rhipicephalus > Rhipicephalus annulatus. Next base: position 1,008,567 of record WOVY01000645.1, read on the forward strand.
ACGAGACTGAAGTAACTAGAAGAATAAAAATGGGGTGGAGCACATTTGGCAACCACTGTCAAATCATGACAGGTAAATTGCCACTATCCCTAAAGAGAAAGGTTTATAACAGCTGCATCTAGCCGGTACTTTGCTACGGAGCGGAAACCTGGAGACTCACAAAGAAGGTTCAGCTTGAATTAGGGACGACGCAGCGTGCAATCGAAAGGAAAACAGTATGTGTAACCTTAAGAGACAAGAAGAAAGCAGAGTGGATTAGGAAACAAACCGGGGTTAAGAATAATATATGCACGTCAATTAGGCCTTACATGCCTTATATGTTTTGATTATTAAGTTTCGACATCTCATTTACTTTCGTCGTCCATTAACGTCACATGATACCAAACTTGGTATATGTGGAGCCAGAAATGGCCGTGAGGGCGCTATGAGTGTAAAATTTATGCATGTTATGCATAACACGCTTATCAAGATTATCATGTTCGGACGTGTCATTTACCTTTGTCATCTGTTCCCATCAAGTGATACCAAGTTATGTATTTGGAGCTAGCGAAATGGCCACGAGCACATCGTGAGTGTGGTACGTTGCCATGTTCTTACATGAAACGCATGTCACGATTATCACGTTTACACCAATCATATACCTTCGTCATTCATTGAAGTCCCATAATGCCTAATTCGGTATATGTTAAGCTTGCGAAACCAGCTCAAAAGCAACAAGACCATGAATTGTGAATCATGAGATTCATGAAATACATATCATGATTTTCATGTTATGACTAGTCAATATGCTCGCCAAACAGTCATGTAATGCTATTACAATTTAGGTATTAATACTATTATCGAAACGACAGGAGAGTCATAAGTAATAGGCGGATAGATAGATAGATAGATAGATAGATAGATAGATAGATAGATAGATAGATAGATAGATAGATAGATAGATAGATAGATAGATAGATATATAGATATATAGATATATAGATATATAGATAGATAGATAGATAGATAGATAGATAGATAGATAGATAGATAGATAGATAGATAGATAGATAGATAGATAGATAGATAGATAGATAGATAGATAGATAGATAGATAGATAGATAGATAGATAGATAGATAGATAGATAGATAGATAGATAGATAGATAGATAGATAGATAGATAGATAGATAGATAGATAGATAGATAGATAGATAGACACGCTCCAAGTCTCCACAGTTCGCTAAGAAATCCTTCGCATTTAGGAAACATGGATGAAATTAAACAGTGCATGAAAACATTTTGTCTCAAATGCATAAGCCTAATTTTTATTTCATTTCATTTATTTTACCCTCAATTACACATAGCTTTACAGAGGGGAGTGGGGTACAAAAAATTAATAAACTATAAAAAATAGCAAACATAGTAGCACCAAAATAATAAACATTACAAGACATGTAAATTTGACGTTATGCAATACACTGAATGTATGTGTAAGTACCATCAGAATTATAGAGAAACAGAGTACCATAATATAAATATACCATATACACTTCACGCGTCATCGCGTAAGTACTCCTGTATTGTAGAAGAAAACAAGTCTTGATTTGACATGGAAACTATGTCCGAGGGAAAGTGGTTCCAGTCGTTGGATGTGCGTGGGACGAAGGAATGATGGAAAGTGTTAGTGCGGCAGCTAATGACGTGTACCTTATGTTGATCATCTGAACAAGCTGAGTAATAGGCAGGAGTGGTAATGAACTGAGCTTTCAAAAGTGGATGATTGAATATCTTGTGAAAAAGTATGAGACGAGATGCTTTGCGACGTGATTCAAATGACTGTAGTGAAAGGTTGTGTTTCAATGACGTAACACTGCTAGTGTGATGCTAGTTAGATAGAATGAAGCGTGGTGCATTATTCTGTAGCATTTCAAGCGAGTGAGTAAAGTTCAGTTGAAAAGGGTACCAAATGTAGCATGCATACTCGAGTTTTGGTCGAACTAGTGTTTCATACATTGTTTCACGGCTTGAGGGGCACGGCTAAAGTTGTGTCGTAGGTACCCTAGCGTACGGTTGCTATTGTTATTAACATAGACAATAGGATGTTTCCAGCTCAAGTCAGATGTTATATGAATTTCCAAGTATTTATACGAAGTTACAGACTCTAGATCAACGTCATTTAGGATGTAGTTAGAAGGGCGTCCAGTAGTTCGTGAGATACTTAAAACTTTACATTTGTTAGTGTTGAGGTCCATGGGCCAAGTTCTACACCAGCTGGCAATATTATTAATGTCACTTTGCAAAAAACTAGCGTAAGAGTTAGATAAAATTTTTCGGTAAACAACGCTGTCGTCGGCGAAAAGGTTAATTAAAGAAGTTACAACATCGGGTAAATCGTTAATATAAATAATGAATAGCAGAGCCCAACACAGAACTTTGGGGCACACCAGAAGTAACGGGAGAAGAGGGTGAGCTGTAGTTGTTAGCAACAACGAATCGTGAGCGATTAATTAGGAAAAACTCAATCCGTGAGAGAATGCCGCCATCAATATTAAGGGTCCTAAGCTTATAAGTAGTAGGTGATGATTATTCTTGTCAAAAGCCTTCAAAAAGTCTAAAAAATGCAGTTGACCAGTGAACTCCGATCTAGAATGTTATGTAACGAATGGTTAAACAAAGCAACTGCGTTTCACATGAGAATGACTTCCTAATCCATGCTGTGACATGCTAAAGATCGAATTGGATTCTAGAAAGGTGACCAAGTTAGAGAAGATTATGTGCTCCAAAAGTTTGCATGGTATAGAAGTAAGTGAAATAGGTCGATTAGTAACAGAATGCTTGTTTCCTGATTTGTGTAGAGGAACCACCTTTGCCTCGTTTCAAACGCGTGGCACCACACCTTCATTCACAGACCATTGGAATATTTTACACAGGAACATAGATGCGGCATGCTTAGTTTCTTTAAAGATTCTTGCGTTTATATTATCAACACCACAAGCAGAGGACACTCTGAGTGATTCAATTAGTTTTACAATTCCATGGGCCTCAGTCACTATAACAGATGTTGATGGATAGTTGCGCGCTGGTAAAGAGACGGTAGCAGAAGTGGACGATACTGAAAAGTTCCGGACAAAATTTTTGTTCAGACGTGCTGCACACATCTCGGAAGATACGGGAAGGCCGTCCGGGTCAACAAGTACAATTTCACTGTTGTTTGGTATTTGTACTAGTTTTCCAAAACTTTCTAGGTTTGCTGAAAAGCATTGATGGCAGAGTGTTAGATAGAAAGTTAGCCTTAGCATCCGAAACTGCTGACGAGTAAACTCGCGCAGCATTCTCGTAGTAGCGCCAGCGTCCTCCGTTCTCTGGAGTTTCGCCGCGAAACAAGCTTTTCATTTTGTTAGAAAGTCGCTTTAAGTATGTATTGCACCAGGGTGAGCAAGAGCTCACACGTATAGGCTTAAAGAGAACGAAGGTGCGAGTAAGTTCGTAGATTTTGTTAACAAACAGACCCCAGTTTTCCTGCACGGTTCTATTATCAAAGTATTGTATATAAGCGTGGTAAAATATAGAGAGTTCGTGGTTCATTGCTTCAAATTTGCAGCTTTGTAGTTATAGATAATTTTGTGTTTCTTAGTAGCAGTTGGCATGCTGTTGCGTATGTAAAAATGTAGCAGACAGTGATCGCTGAGACCAGGAAGTGAGTTTAGTGCATGAATGTTTTCGGGCATTGCTGTAAGAATCAAGTCAAGAATGTGCGATGAAGAATTGTTGACGCGAGGTGGGTTATTCACCATCTGCTTAAATTAAACAGGTTGCAAGTATCGAGAAACATTAGACATTTGAAGAAAATGGTACGACGTCTGATAACGATGACGCCCACATTATGGTAGGATAGTTGAAGTCGTCGAGAATTGTTATCGAAGAAGATGGGTACCGCATTGTAATTTCAATAATGTTATCGTGAAACCCCGGAACAAAGCTGATATCAGTATCTGGAGGGCGGTAACAGACGCCAAGAACAAGCGTTTTATTATTCACAACCAACCTGCACCATATCACTTCCAATGTAGACGTCCCGTTTACAGGCAAGGACTTCAAACGCTTTAAATTGGCAAGCAAAGTACCACCACCTTGTCTTCCATCTCTATCGTGGCGGTAAATGTTCAACGATTTGGAATTAGTAAAAATTTCGTTATCGCGAACATGAGCAATCAAACAAGTCTCGGTCACGGCAATCACGTTGGCTTCACAAGAATCGATAATAGCGTCAAAAGCGTGACGCTTTCCCATTATACTGCGGATGTTCATGTAGAGCACCGAAATAGGACATTAGACGATACTGCCACTTCCCCTTGCTGATTGTTCATGAGGAGGCATTACATGTCCGCGCACGTGACAAAAGTTGCGGCATCAGGCAATGAACGTGCGTGAGGGTCATGGATGTGATCGGAAGTTGAGTGCGCCCCATCTTCTATGCGGGATCCGCTGCCATTACTGCGAAAATGCGCAGTAGTCTCACGAACAATGCCCGCGGATGCATCATAATAATAGTTTCTGTGGTTAACAACGAGCTTGTCGTAACGAAGCTGAAAAGTGGGTTGGCCAGGCAATGATTTTCCATAATTGTGCAGCATCGTACGCGCTGTTCTTGTAGCCTGACAGTAGTCTCTGATACAGAGACGTTATGACTTACTCAACTTACGATCGTCGTGCCAGTACCAATGTTCTTTTGCTTTAAGGCTTGCAAATTTTACTATCACTGGTCGAGTTTTCTCGCGTATATAAGGACCTACCTAAACGATAGGCCTTTTCTAATGCATTCGGGTCAAAACTCGGCGCCTAGGCTACTAGAAAGCAAGTTGGTAAGTGCCTCCTCCGTAGCTTGCCAGGTCTCATTTTTATCGGGCATACAAAAAAACACTAAGATGCACCTAAGGGCTCTGTCCTAAAGGTCGTTCAGAAGGGACCCCAACGCGTCATTTGTTCGAGTGATGCTGTCGATAGGTTCATTCGTGGCCTGCAATTCTTTCTCAACGTCAGCAACCGAGTTAGTCCGCAGTTCAACCGTCGAAAGCCGCCTTTCAATCTCGCATAATGTGCTCGCCACAAGTTGCTAGTTGGCTTTCACCTCGTCGATCGCCTTTGCCAAATTGGACTGCTCAACGGCAGATGAATCACAGCGCGCACCTCTCTTAGAAAGCATTGCCACGACTTCTTTATGACGGGCATCAGAAGAAGCTGTGTTGTTCTCGACATCATCTAGTGGACCCAGGGGTCTTTTCGAAGGCCCTGGGTTTGCTTCAACGTCACCGCAACACAAGAGTAGCGAGCAAAGGGCGTTAGTACACTTTCGCGACAAGACGTATAACACCAGTGGGCGTGGAAGCAGCAGTAAACAACGGCTGCTTGTCTTCTTAGCATATAATGAATAGGTTTCACCAACCTGTATAACAGTGAAAGCAAGCTCGTAAGCCATTGCCACAGTGGTGCTGTTTCCACGCCCACTAAACCACTGACGTCCGCTGTCGCCAGCTTTTGTTGCTTGATAAGAACGATATCTCTAACGATGAAGATGTCCTGGATGGCCTGGAAGGCTCAGGTGTGTCGGCGCAGGCACTCGGATCCGTAGAAAAACCAGTAGTCTTCTGGAAACTGCAGCTGTTTGGCAGGGGTGTCAACCGGCCTTCCGGAGTGAACAATGAGCGGTAGCCAGAGAGGACGACTTGCATAACGTGAAAGCGAAGCTCGTAAGCCATTGCCGAAGTGGTGCTGCCTCCCAGCCCACTAAACCACTCTGGGTTCAAGAGCTTTCAAATATTTAAAATAATCAAGAAATCATACTAAGTGCATTGACAAGCATAAAAATCCGAGATAGCAAACAAACACACGGACATTTTGCTGACATAAATGAAAGCATATAATCTTCTGAGGGCCTACAGCTTCCTATATAAGAAAGATTACGATTCCAGCCCAATGAGCGCTTTGAAGTTATTTTTATTACCATTTTCCACAGCGAACATGAAACTATTGCTCGGTAAAAAAATACTTATCCAGCGCTCTGCACTTTGCGCATTCACTCTGGTTAATCATTTCGATGAGCATATGTACTCTTTTTATGCAAAGACAATTTATAAAGTAATATTTACGTGAAATTCGAATATGCACGTCCACTTTCCTAACCTTCTTGTGCACCCGCCACAGGCTGTCTTACGTATTATTATACGTGTGTAACCCGATGCTTCTCTGTGAAAACGATACAGATTTCACAGCCAAAGTAACACAAAGTTCACTATCATAACAATACCTAAGCATAAGAGAAACATAAATCAAAAGTAATAACTAAACCTATACAATACGACAGTAGGTTTTATCATTTAAGCAGTCTCGCATGAAACGAAATCAATTTATATAAGGTAGAGACACCATATAAATTAACCTACCATACCTTAACAAAAAAAAAAGCTGGGCAATAAGCACTCGTGTAACAGAGAAAAAAGCGGCGCAACAGCTTCTTTTTCTCAGCAACGTGTACAGGAGTGAGCGAGGCCGCGTTGATGTTCAAGAACGTAGAGTGGGATTTCTGAGCGACTGCCTTCATCAGCATCATCTTACCGTTGTCTGGTAGCTGAAAGAGCAACAGGCCCTAAGGGCACTGCTCTTAGACCTTTGAAGAGCTCTGCCGGTGGTGTGGGCAGGATCACTATTTCACTGAGTGCTTGCTTGGTCACCTCTTGGCCTGCAATGTAACTGAAAAGCACCAAAGACCCACCCGTTCCACGATCTCGTCGAGAATCTTGTGGGCGAGTTGTGAGTGGACGTCCCTTATTGTCGTTACCCGGCTTCCTTCGCTACCGCCACGGAAAAATCGTCCTCGGGAGCCGGGCCACGCTGCTGCAGCAGGTGGCAGCCGATCCTTGTGCTGCAGTGCGGTTTGGTTGCTTCTGGTTGAGCCGCCGCCTCGATGCCGTAGGCGTTGGTCCACCTTCATTGGCAGATAGATTGGACAACAGGGACTTGGCCGTCATCGAAGCAGCTCCGACAATTGTGTTCCGAGGTAGTGTGTGGGCCCGTAGGGTGACTGCCTGCGTCGGCCACCTCCGGGCCGCGATGTCGTTGCAGCCTGGTTCCTCAGCGTATCCCCCGAACGTGGAGTCAGAGGCGGCGACTGGCAGAGCCGATGCCTGTCGTTTACTTGGCTGCCAGGAGTGCCATTCTGGGCGATCTTTAACCATGAGACACCACCCAGTTTTGCAGCTTCCCTCGTGGCCGGGTGCCGCCTTCTGCCATGCTCGCGCTTCTGGTCCGCCTTAGGCCGCGCGGTGGCTCGCATAGCAGCGCGAAACATCGCCGAGGTTTTCTATCTTGACCATGCCCTCGAAAAAGCCAATCCGGTCCTTCTCCGTGACGAGGTTCCCCTTCATCTTAACAATAGGCATGGGCGCTCGCTCCCATGGAAGACTTTTTCTTTAAGAGATGTCGATGGCGATGCCTTTCTGTAGTTCCTCGATACCCTTTCGGTAGAGGTCGATGGCCAACACCTTGAGATTGCCATTATCCTTTTCATTGTTGAGCGCCTTATACTCGAAATCGAAGGCACGCTTGTGGAGTTGTTTTTGTCGTATGTGCAGATTCGCGTCAAGGTCCCATTGGGCGCTGCCATTGCATCGAAGCTTCCACTGGTCACCAAATGGTGGCCGTAGTGGCGCTCTTTATGGTGAGCACTGCGGCCACCACGAAAAAACGAACAAGACCATGGTGAACTCAGTAAGCCTGTGCGCATCGCTCCCATGAAGGACCTTTTCTTTGAGAGATGTCGTTGGTGATGCCTTTCTTTAGTTACTCAATACCCTTGCGGTAGAGGTCGATGGCCAACACCTTCAGATTGCCATATTCCTCGGCATACTTGAGCGTCTTAGAGTCGAAATCGAAGGCCCACTTGTGGTGTGTTTCTGTCGTACGTGCTCATTCGCGTCAGGGGTCCCCATCTGGCGCTGCCATGCGTCGGAGCTTCCACTGGTCGCCGAGAGGGGGTCGTAGCTGCGGCTCTTCATGGCGAGCGCTGCGGGCGCCAAGAAAAACAAACACGACCACGGTGAACTGACTCGCGCAGAGCATCGCAGTACGCAGAACACGACGAACACAGGGTAGATTGCGTATCCGCCGACGGTCCTCAGCGTGCGTAGTCGAGCAGCCTGGTAGTGGGCGTGGCAGCAGTCGTGTGGCGCGGTCTCTAGCGGGTTTATGCTAGCAGCCATGTGCACGTAAGCCACACCGATCAACTAGTCAGCCGAGCTTGTGCGCACGTCTTGTTGGCTTCTCTTTTCACAGAAGAAAACGTTACTTCGATGATGAGAGTCGATCGCGATTTGCCACTGCCGAAACAGTTGTGCCGTCGGGCCCTCGGCAGCTTCAAACACGTGTTCGAAGTCGCTCCGCAATGCTGTCGAAATATCTCTGATGCAGCGTGAATTGATTACCGCCGAAATCACTCATGATTGACGTAACGATGGTGGGACGCAAACAGGTCGGATCTGTCAGCTTCGTCGTTTTCCATCAAGATGCTCGTAACAAACAAGCACGTGAACCGGTCTTCGTTTATTCATCCCTATGCGCAATAATATTCAACAGTGTTAGAAGCCTATCTTTCTAGTAAGCCATACAAAAACTCGAATTTAGGTCACCGGAAACAAGAAAACATTGAAGGGGTTAGGTTCGCAAAAAGAAAAGATAAGCTGAAATTTTACAGCTGAAACTAGCTATATCAATGTTCATCACCTAAATACAATTATTGTAAGACTAATTTGAATATAAAATTCTGTTTATTGTGAATATTGCCATGAACAACGCTGCATCACGAAGGAAGACGAACGCATACGTCAGCATACAACCGATTTAATGAAGGCTTGACCCAAGACATATAGATCTATAGGCAGCGTAGGCACCAAGTTTTAATGATAATGGAACGTTGATCACAGAAATTACGCAGCTGCCTTGATGGCTTCTGTTTGCTATACTTCATCGCAATCTTTCTTACGTTGTGCTTATGCAGCTTGTTATTGTATTTACAAACCGGAAAGAGTTTTGTGAATTTAGGGCATCATTTTATTTGTTAAAAAGACACACATACCTGCTGCGCCGAGTGCAGCACAGTAAGAGCGAAAGCTAGAAGAGCGGGCTTTCATAGCCTTTTCTAAACACTCGTGTGCAACTGGTGTGCACATTTGCTGGATACCACTATGGCATTATTAACAATAATTTCTGGGTAGTAAAGCAGCATTCCTTTGCTATTTTCAGTCATTTCTTTATGAAGAAGATTATTCGCTAAGCACTTTCAAATAATTTTGTGCGTTTTGTTCATGCAGTGACTGAAGATTAGGATTTATGCGTAAAGTGGGTATGCGTCACAGTTATTAGGTGATCAAAAACAAGCTTTTGTAATGCGTTGGGGCATTGGACGACCGACTCGTTACGCTGCTTGATCTACGCCTGGTCTTTCTTTTGCTATTTTAAAACGCTACATTACACCATAATAACTCCATTCTTTTTACCAGAACATAGAGCGGCATGCTTAGTTTCTTTAAAGATTCTTGCGTTTATATTATCAACACCACAAGCAGAGGACACTCTGAGTGATTCAATTAGTTTTACAATTCCATGGGCCTCAGTCACTATAACAGATGTTGATGGATAGTTGCGCGCTGGTAAAGAGACGGTAGCAGAAGTGGACGATACTGAAAAGTTCCGGACAAAATTTTTGTTCAGACGTGCTGCACACATCTCGGAAGATACGGGAAGGCCGTCCGGGTCAACAAGTACAATTTCACTGTTGTTGGTATTTGTACTAGTTTTCCAAAACTTTCTAGGTTTGCTGAAAAGCATTGATGGCAGAGTGTTAGATAGAAAGTTAGCCTTAGCATCCGAAACTGCTGACGAGTAAACTCGCGCAGCATTCTCGTAGTAGCGCCAGCGTCCTCCGTTCTCTGGAGTTTCGCCGCGAAACAAGCTTTTCATTTTGTTAGAAAGTCGCTTTAAGTATGTATTGCACCAGGGTGAGCAAGAGCTCACACGTATAGGCTTAAAGAGAACGAAGGTGCGAGTAAGTTCGTAGATTTTGTTAACAAACAGACCCCAGTTTTCCTGCACGGTTCTATTATCAAAGTATTGTATATAAGCGTGGTAAAATATAGAGAGTTCGTGGTTCATTGCTTCAAATTTGCAGCTTTGTAGTTATAGATAATTTTGTGTTTCTTAGTAGCAGTTGGCATGCTGTTGCGTATGTAAAAATGTAGCAGACAGTGATCGCTGAGACCAGGAAGTGAGTTTAGTGCATGAATGTTTTCGGGCATTGCTGTAAGAATCAAGTCAAGAATGTGCGATGAAGAATTGTTGACGCGAGGTGGGTTATTCACCATCTGCTTAAATTAAACAGGTTGCAAGTATCGAGAAACATTAGACATTTGAAGAAAATGGTACGACGTCTGATAACGATGACGCCCACATTATGGTAGGATAGTTGAAGTCGTCGAGAATTGTTATCGAAGAAGATGGGTACCGCATTGTAATTTCAATAATGTTATCGTGAAACCCCGGAACAAAGCTGATATCAGTATCTGGAGGGCGGTAACAGACGCCAAGAACAAGCGTTTTATTATTCACAACCAACCTGCACCATATCACTTCCAATGTAGACGTCCCGTTTACAGGCAAGGACTTCAAACGCTTTAAATTGGCAAGCAAAGTACCACCACCTTGTCTTCCATCTCTATCGTGGCGGTAAATGTTCAACGATTTGGAATTAGTAAAAATTTCGTTATCGCGAACATGAGCAATCAAACAAGTCTCGGTCACGGCAATCACGTTGGCTTCACAAGAATCGATAATAGCGTCAAAAGCGTGACGCTTTCCCATTATACTGCGGATGTTCATGTAGAGCACCGAAATAGGACATTAGACGATACTGCCACTTCCCCTTGCTGATTGTTATGAGGAGGCATTACATGTCCGCGCACGTGACAAAGTTGCGGCATCAGGCAATGAACGTGCGTGAGGGTCATGGATGTGATCGGAAGTTGAGTGCGCCCCATCTTCGATGCGGGATCCGCTGCCATTACTGCGAAAATGCGCAGTAGTCTCACGAACAATGCCCGCGGATGCATCATAATAATAGTTTCTGTGGTTAACAACGAGCTTGTCGTAACGAAGCTGAAAAGTGGGTTGGCCAGGCAATGATGTTCCATAATTGTGCAGCATCGTACGCGCTGTTCTTGTAGCCTGACAGTAGTCCTCCGATACAGAGACGTTATGACTTCTCAACTTAGATCGTCGTGCCAGTACAATGTTCTTTTGCTTTAAGGCTTGCAAATTTTACTATCACTGGTCGAGTTTTCTCGCGTATATAAGGACTACCTAAACGATAGGCCTTTTCTACTGCATTCGGGTCAAACTCGGCGCCTATGCTACTAGAGAGCAAGTTGGTAAGTGCCTCTTCTGTAGCTTGCCAGGTCTCATTTTTATCGGGCATACAAAAAAACACTAAGATGCACCTAAGGGCTCTGTCCTAAAGGTCGTTCAGAAGGGACCCCAACGCGTCATTTGTTTGAGTGATGCTGTCGATAGGTTCATTCGTGGCCTGCAATTCTTTCTCAACGTCAGCAACCGAGTTATTCCGCAGTTCAACCGTCGAAAGCCGCCTTTCAATCTCGCATAATGTGCTCGCCACAAGTTGCTAGTTGGCTTTCACCTCGTCGATCGCCTTTGCCAAATTGGACTGCTCAACGGCAGATGAATCACAGCGCGCACATCTCTTAGAAAGCATTGCCATGACTTCTTTATGACGGGCATCAGAAAAAGTTGTGTTGTTCTCGACATCATCTAGTGGCCCAGGGGTTTTTTAGAGGCCCTGGGTTTGCTTCAACGTCACCGCAACACAAGAGTAGCGAGCAAAGGGCGTTAGTACACTTTCGCGACAAGACGTATAACACCAGTGGGCGTGGAAGCAGCAGTAAACAACGGCTGCTTGTCTTCTTAGCATATAATGAATAGGTTTCACCAACCTGTATAACGTGAAAGCGAAGCTCGTAAGCCATTGCCACAGTGGTGCTGTTTCCACGCCCACTAAACCACTGACGTCCGCTGTCGCCGCTTTTGTTGCTTGATAAGAACGATATCTCTAACGATGAAGATGTCCTGGATGGCCTGGAAGGCTCAGGTGTGTCGGCGCAGGCACTCGGATCCGTAGAAAAACCGTAGTCTTCTGGAAACTGCAGCTGTTTGGCAGGGGTGTCAACCGGCCTTCCGGAGTGAACAATGAGCGGTAGCCAGAGAGGACGACTTGCATAACGTGAAAGCGAAGCTCGTAAGCCATTGCCGAAGTGGTGCTGCCTCCCAGCCCACTAAACCACTCTGGGTTCAAGAGCTTTCAAATAATTAAAATAATCAAGAAATCATACTAAGTGCATTGACAAGCATAAAAATCCGAGATAGCAAACAAACACACGGACATTTTCGCTGACATAAATGAAAGCATATTATCTTCTGGGGCCTACAGCTTCCTATATAAGAAAGATTACGATTCCAGCCCAATGAGCCCTTTGAAGTTATTTTTATTACCATTTTCCACAGTAAATATGAAACTATTGCTCGGTACAAAAAATATTTATCCAGCGCTCTGCACTTTGCGCATTCACTCTGGTTAATCATTTTGATGAGCATATGTACTCTTTTTATGAAAAACAATTTATAAAGTAATATTTACGTGAACTTCGAATATGCACGTCCACCTTCCTAACCTGCTTGTGCACCCGCCACAGGCTTTCCTACGTATTATTATACGTGTGTAACCCGATGCTTCTCTGTGAAATCGATACAGACTTCACAGTCAAAGTAACACAAAGTTCACTATCATAACAATACCTAAGCATAAGAGAAACATAAAATCAAAAGTAAAAAATAAACCTATACAATACGACAGTAGGTTTTATCATTTAAGTGGTCTCGCATGAAACGTAATTAATTCATATAAGGTAGAGACACCAGTTAATTTATATAAGGTAGAGACACCATATAAATTATCCTACCATACCTTAATAAATAAAGCTGGGCATAAGCACTCGTGCAACAGAGAAAAAAGCGCACACCAGCTTCCTTCCCTCACCAACGTATACAGGAGTCAGCGAGGCCGCGCTGATGTTCAAGAACGTAGAAGGGGATTTCTGAGCGACTGCCTTCATCAGCATTGTCTTACCGTTGTCTGGTAGCTGAAAGAGCAACACGCCATAAGGCACTGCTCTTAGACCTGTGAAGAGCTCTGGCCGGTGTGTGGACAGGATCACCATTTCACTCAGTGCCTGCTTGGTCACCTCTTGGCCTGCAATGTCACTGAAAAGCACCAAAGACCGACCGTCCACGATCTCGTCGAGAATCTTGTGGGCGAGTTGTGAGTGGACGTCCCTTATTGTCGTTACCCGGCTTCCTTCGCTACCGCCACCGAAGGATCGTCCTCGGGAGCCGGGCCACGCTGCTGCAGCAGGTGGCAGCCGATCCTTGTGCTGCAGTGCGTTTGGTTGCTTCAGGTTGAGCCGCCGCCTCGATGCCGTAGGCGTTGGTCCACCTTCATTGGCAGTTAGATTGGACAACATCGACTTGGCCGTCATCGAAGCAGCTCCGACAATTGTGTTCCGAGGTAGTGTGTGGGCCCGTAGGGCGACTGCCTGCGTCGCCACTCCGGGCTGCGATGTCGTTGCAGCCTGGTTCCTCAGCGTATCCCCCGAACGTGGCGTCAGAGGCGACGACTGGCAGAGCCGATGCCTGTCGTTTACTTGGCTGCCAGGAACGCCATTCTGGGCGATCTTTAACTATGAGACACCACCCAGTTTTGCAGCTACGTCGTGTCCGGGTGCCGCCTTCTGCCATGCTCGGCGCTTCTGGTCCGCCTTAGGCCGCGCGGTGCTCGCATAGCAGCGCGAAACATCGCCGAGGTTTTCTATCTTGACCATGCCCTCGAAAAAGCCGATCCGGTCCTTCGCCGTGACGAGGTTCCCCTTCATCTTAACAATAGGCATGGGTGCTCGCTCCCATAAAGAACTTTTTCTTTAGGAGATGTCGATGGCGATGCCTTTCTGTAGTTCCTCGATACCCTTTCGGTAGAGGTCGCTGGCCAACACCTTCAGATTGCCATATTCCTCGTCATACTTGAGCATCTTAGAGTCGAAATCGAATGCCCGCTTTTGGTGTTGTTTCCGTCGTACGTGCTGATTCGCGTCAGGGTCCCCAATTGGGCGCTGCCATTGCGTCGGAGCTTCCACTGGTCGCCGAGAGGTGGCCGTAGCGGTGCTTTTCATGGCGAGCGCTGTGGCCGCCACGAAAAGCGAACACAACCACGATGAACTGACTCGTGCAGAGCGATCGCAGTAGCCAGAACACGACGAACACAGAGTAGATCGCGTATCCGCCGACGGTCCTCAGCGTGCGTAATCGAGCAGCATTGTCGTGGGCGCGGCCGCAGTGGTGTGGCGCGGTCTCTAGCGGGGTGATGCTAGCAGCCATCTGCACGTAGCCATACCAATCAATTAGTCAGCCGAGCTCGTGCGCACCTCTTGTCGGCTTCTCTTTTCGCACAAGAAAACTTTACTTCGATGATGATTGTCGAACGCGATTTGCCACTACCGAAACAGTTGTGCCGTCGGGCCCTCAGCAAATTCAAACACGTGTTTAACCTGGTTCCGCCATTCTGTCTAAATAGCTCTTATGCCGCGCGAATCGATTACTGCCTGGTATCACTGAATGAATGATGTAACGAAGATGGGACGCAAACAGGTCGGATCTCTCAGCGTCATCGTTTTCCCTCAAGGCGCTCGAAACAGCAAGCACGTGAACCGGTCTTCGTTTGTTCATCCCTATGCGCAATAATATTCAACAGTGTTAGAAGCCTCTCTATCTAGTAAGCAGTAGAAAAACTCTAATTTACGTCACCTGAAAAAAGAAAAAAATCACGGGGTTGTGTTCGTCAAAAGAAAAGTTGAGCTGAAATTTTTACATCAGAAACTAGGTATATCAATGTTCAACACCTGAAAACAATAAATGTAAGACTAATTTGATTAGGAAATTTCATTTAGTGAGAATAATGCCATGAAGAACGCTTCATCACGAAGGATGACGAACGCAGGCGACAGCAGACAACCGATTTATTGGAGGCTTGACCTAAGACATACATATCCACAGGCAGTGTAGGCACCATGTTTGAATATTAATGGAACGTTGATTACAGAAAATTACGCAGCTGCCTTGATTCCTTCTTTTTGCTATACGCCATCAAACCTTCTAACGTTGTGCCTATGCAGCTTGTGATTGTATGTACATACCGAAAAAAGTTTTGCGAATCGGAGGCCTCATTTTATTTGTTAGAAAAAAAAAGTCCTGCACGCAAGGCGCAGCACAGTCAGAGCGAAAGCAAGAAGAGCGGGCCTTCACAGCCTTTTTGAACCCTAATTGTGTAACTGGTGCGCACACTTGCTGGATACTAACTATTGAATTATTAGGAATACTTTCTAGGTAGTGTAGCAGCATTCGCTTTGCTATATTTAGTCATTTGTTTAAGAAGCGTTGTATCCGCTACGCACTTACAAATATTTTATGCCAATTGTTCATGCAGTGACTGACGATGAGGATTTATTCATACAGTGAGTATGCGAAACAGTTATTACGTGATCAAAAACAAGCTTTTGTAATGGTTGGGGCATTGGACGACCGATTCGTTACGCTATTTTCATTGTCTGTTGCCTGGTCTTTCTTTTGCTATTCTAAAACGCTACATTGCCCATAATAACTACATTCTTTTTCCGACATCGAGCATACCCAGGACAAGTTTGCGCACAAGTCTCAAGCCCCGACATGGCTATATGACTTTAAGTTTGAGGCCCCGGTTCGCTATACAGCCGGAATTTCTAACGCCTAAACCGAACTCCAGAGGCTTGATGCTTTAAGTTATAGAGGTGCCTGTCTTCGATTCCGCAATGCTCGTATTTTGCAGTCAGAGGAAGCCACACGTCGAGGCTTACCCGATGAATATCTTAACGCTAAAATCAAGTTCGTACCAGCCATTTACTCGGGAAGAATATTGGTCAATATTTGCAGTGTAATTATGTAAGAACCTAAAAATTAGTACAAAGGTTTCTTCAGCACCTCTTTTTAGAACAAAAACAAAGACGGGCGTGAAGCAGATTGTCATTTGTGACTCCTGTAGCTGACGAAGAATGATAATCTAATAGTGGGAATATCAGTATACAAGAAATAGAACTTGCCATTGAACAGTTACTACTGTCAAAAGCGCCAGGTTCTGATGGAATATACAACACGTTTTACACAACTATAAAATAAGTCCTAGGCACAGCACTGCTTGACAATTTCACGCTGAGTTTGAATGTTTACATACTTCTTTCCTGTTTTACTAAAAGATACTGTCCAAATCACAAAGTGCTGAGATGGAGAAAATCTCCGTTCCGTTGATGACTATAGATCAATCACATTGTGCAACGTTGGCTACAAAATTTTTGCAAAGGTACTTTCAAACAGCCTTTAATTTGCAATGTCACTACATATTGGTGCCCATCAACGTGTAGTCTACAAAGTCGCTCAATACAAATTGATATACACATTTCTCGCACAGTATTGAAACATTGTTCACAATCACAATACTGGCAATACTACAAGCATACTTAGCGAAAGTTTTTGGACGGGTTTGCCAATATTTTGTGTTTTATATTTTCGAACATGCCAACATTGGCTCCACATTATGTATAGGTGTGAAACTATGCAACATTGAGTTTTCAAACTCTTTATATTGTTAATGGCTATCTTTCAAAACCCATGTATTTTTTCTCGTCTGTGAGACAAGGCCAATGCTTTTTGAAATTTACTTGGAGCCAGTGTGCTTAAGTGTAAATAAAATAACAACGTCCGCCGTTCCAGTGCTTATGACAATAAGGTCAAGGTTTTGGCGTATGCGGATGACGTAGCGTTCTTCTACACATAATTTTCTAGTATCAAAATGGTTGTGTCAACAATCGGAGAATTAGGAAAAATCTTTGGGGCGCGAATGAACTTTTCTAATAGCTTCAGACTGTGGTTTGGCTCGGGGACATATAAACCAATCCATTTTAGAGTTGGTTTTTATGTCTACAACTATATATGTCCACTACTTTATATGTCTACTACTACTACAAACTACTACTTTCGCATAACCTCCTTATATGCAAGGGTTCAAGCGTAAAGTATACCAGTCGGTTCGTTATCTGACATATTTTCCAAAGTATACTTGTTGTCTAGCTTAAAAAAAAGATCTATAATATCCTGTACTGGATGAGTTCTTTCTGGCCCCACTTTACCGCTCACTATATATTAGAGGTATGCATGTGGGGACCGATGGCAACTCATGATTACGGAGTTAAAGAAGGAGAACAGAAAAGTTGGTCCTAAAATAATGTGCAGAAAACAAAATCAATGTACAACAACTTCCAAAAAACAGCGCTTTGACAAAGGTAAGAGTGCCCTTGAAGTTGTAATAGACTATGCCTATTAAAGACAGATAATAACCGTGGAGCCGAACCACGTGACTGAAGTAACTAGAAAAATAAGAATGGGGTGGAGCAAGTTTGGCAAGCACTGTCAAATCATCACAGGTAAATTGCCACTACCTTTCAAAAGAAAGGTATATATCAGCTGCATCTGCCGCGAGGCGCATTGCGGATAGTATTGCGCATGCCGATACCGCCGGCACGCGGCCTTATCGTGGTCCAGGATGCACCGCGTCTCATCTGCGAAGATGATGGCCCGCACGTCGACCCATTCGTTGATAACGACATAGCGCCAGACGCTACGGTGACTGTATCTCGGATGGTGAACGCGCCTTGCGTTCCAGTGGGACATTTCTGTTACCCGACGGCCGTCGAACGCACCTTGCGTTCCAGTGGAACACTTCCGTTACCCGACGGCCGTCGAACGCGCCTTGCGTTCCTGTGGGATATTTATGTTACCCGACGGCCGTCGAACGCGCAGTTCGCCTCCCGCTAAGCCGGTGTGTCTGTTTTCCTTTAGTGGGCGCAAGTCCGCCAAATAAACGGATCTCCTATTTCTACTAACCTCCCGGTCTCCTGTCTTCGGGCAACCCTCACTCTTACGTGACATCTGGTGGAGGTGCTGGGTATGCACGAAAACGACCTTAAAACAGCCACTGCAGAGAACGAGGACGCTGAAGACACAGATACTCGAAGCAGTCGCCGCCTCCGAAACCTGCCACCTGAGCTGGGACCGCTACCGAACCCCACGCGACCACGAAAGGACGCTTCCACAGCCACCATGAGCACCCCACAATCACCTACCCCTGTCATGCTGCAGCAGCCGCGGGTGCCCCCAACTTTCCATGGTTATGCCGCTGAAGACCCAGAAGAATGGCTTGACCAATTCGAGCGCGTGGCTACCATAAACAGGTGGGATGAAGAAATGAAGCTGCGATACGTTTACTTTTCCCTGGACGGCCCCGCCAAAACGTGGTATGAAAACCATGAGACCACACTGACCACCTGGGAATTTCTGAAGAATGAGTTGCTCAGGACCTTCACCAGCATCATGCGAAAAGAAAGGGCCCAGCTGCTGCTAGAATCGAGGACCCAACAGCCCAATGAGACCCTAAAAGTGTACGTCGAAGAAATGAAACGTCTTTTTAGGCGAGCGGACCAAGACATGACCGAAGACAAAAAGGTCGGATACCTAATGCGAGGGGTGAAGGAGTCGCTTTTCGCCGGTCTCATAAGGAACCCTCCTAAAACAGTCGCCGAATTTACTGACGAAGCGCACACCATAGAAAGGACCCTGGACGCCCGGACTCGGCAATACAACCGCCCGTTCCAGCTCAGCTCGCTCTACTCGGAACCGATTCGAGGTGGGCTAACCACCAACGATCTGCGGGAAGCTATTCGTGAAGTGGTTAAGGAAGAACTACGCCGATTGCTACCGCCTACCCCCCAGCCCCCCCAAGGAGCATCTCTCTTGGACATAGTGCGTGATGAAGTCCAGCAGGCGCTTGGCTCTTCATCAGCGACGACTCGAACAGAGGCCGAAGCAATGACTTACGCCGCTGCAGTGAACACTAGGCCACCCCGACGAAACGAGCCCAGTCCTCGACGGTACGCTGCAGCCCAAAGTAGCCGTCCGCCCTTACCCGCCCACCCTATATACGAGAGACGCCCGAGCCAAAGAAAATGCGACACCTGGAGAACTCCCGACGACCGCCCCCTATGCTTTCACTGCGGTGAGGCCGGCCACATTCTTCGACACTGCCCTTACAGGCGGATGGGACTGCATGGCTTCTCATCTCAGGCACCACGGCCACGCCCTGGACAACGACCTCCGGCAATCGAAGACTACTTGCGCCATACAGAGTACCTGCCCAGCCGTTCTCCATCACCGCCATCCCCACGCTTCACGTCACCGAACCGCAGCAACAACGAACGAAGAAGGTCCCCAAGCCCCCATAGGGGAAACTAAAACCAGCAACCTTTGGAGGTGAGGTTGCTTCAAGAGGAAAAGCTGAAGACCCTCCACCGACGACCATATATGACGACAGCACATCATCTACGACGACAATAACGCACAACAACCCAAGCCGCGAGACGAAGCAAAACGAAGCAACAAGACGAAGCCGTGACCCGAACCCAAAACCAACGCGCAACTCCAGCCCACGTGCCACCGATTTTGAAGTATCTATCGACGGCCACCCGGTAACTGCCTTGATTGACACAGGAGCTGACTACTCGGTCATCAGCGGGCCATTGACAGCACAACTGAAGAAGGTTAAGACGGCTTGGGACGGCCCGCAGATCCGCACAGCGGGAGGCCACCTCCTCACCCCATCGGGGCGATGTACTGCAAGGGTGACATTCGATGGTCACACATACCTTGTCACTTTCTTGGTGCTCCCACAATGCTCCCGTGACCTCATTCTCGGCATGGACTTCTTGACTCAACATCGCGCGGTTATTGACCTGGCGTCCAGATCCATCAAACTTTCCTCGGATGAAGCCATAAATTCATACTCGGCACCACATAATCGCGCAGCCCTCCGTGTGCTCGAGAATGACGTGAGCGTCCCACCCCGATCAACGACGCTAATCCCCGTAACCACTGGTACTGCCGAAAATGCTCATGGCGTCGTCGAAGGTAACATACAACTTTGCTTGGCCGTGATATCGCAATCGCAAGAGGCATTGCGGACTTCCGGAATGGACAGGGCCCAGTGCTGCTAACAAATTTCAGCCAAGAACACCGTCACCTGGCCAAAGGCACGACCATTGCCTTTCTCGATGAAATCGCGGAAGTCAGTGATACCCTCGTCCTCTCGAATCCAGCGACCATCACCCCACAGACCCACAACTCGCAGCTGTCATTCGACATTAACCCTTCCTTGCCTCAATGCAAGCAGCAACTGCTCCAGAACCTCCTTCGACGTTATGACGACTGTTTCGCCACAACCTCACAGGTCCGACACACTTCTCTGGCAAAGCATCGAATCATAACACAAGAAGACATCCGCCCTCTCCATCAAAGCCCTTATCGTGTGTCGGCACGTGAACGTCAGGCCATCCGAGAGCAAGTTGAGGAAATGTTACACGACGATGTAATTCAGCCATCGAAAAGCCCATGGGCGGCACCAGTCGTCCTTCTCAAAAAGAAAGACGGAAGTCTTCGGTTTTGCGTCGATTACCGATGGTTGAATAGTGTAACCAAAAAGGACGTGTACCCTTTACCAAGGATCGACGATACCCTAGATCGTCTCAGTGATGCAAGGTACTTCTCGTCCATTGATCTGAAGACAGGGTATTGGCAAATTCAGGTTGATGAAAGAGACCGAGAAAAAACCGCCTTCATCACGCCGGATGGATTGTATGAGTTCAAAGTGATGCCATTTGGACTTTGTTCCGCTCCAGCAACCTTCCAGCGTCTAATGGACACAGTACTGGCAGGTCTCAAGTGGCAAATATGTCTCGTATACCTGGACGATGTGGTCGTCTTCGCCTCCAACTTTAGCGACCACCTGAAAAGGCTCCGGACGGTACTGGACGCAATTAAGTCATCAGGGCTGACACTGAAGCAAGAAAAGTGCCATTTTGCCTATGAAGAACTACAGTTCCTTGGCCATGTTATAAGCAAAGATGGCGTAAGACCAGATCCCGAGAAGACAGCCGCTATCGCACAGTTTCCTCAACCACAAGATAAGAGAGCAGTGCGCCAATTCTTAGGACTGTGCGCCTATTACCGACGCTTCGTCAAGAACTTCTCACACATTGCTGCCCCTTTGACGCAGCTCACCAAGTCGGACGCCCCTTTCGAATGGAAAGCTGAGCAACGTGAGGCATTCACAGAACTTCAACAACGTTTACAGTCGCCGCCTGTGCTGGGTCACTTTGATGAAAATGCCGAAACTGAGATACATACAGACGCCAGCAGCATCGGCTTAGGTGCCGTTCTCGTTCAGAAGCACAAGGGCTGCGAGCGTGTCATCGCGTATGCAAGCCGCTCACTGTCGAAAGCGGAAGTAAACTATTCCACGTCTGAGAAGGAGTGTCTTGCGATAGTATGGGCCACCTCGAAATTCCGCCCATACTTATATGGCAGACCCTTCAAGGTCGTAACGGACCATCATGCGTTGTGCTGGTTGGCCAGTTTGAAAGACCCTTCTGGCCGCCTCGCTCGATGGAGCCTACGGCTTCAGGAGTTTGACGTGAAGGTAGTCTACACATCTGGTCGTAAGCACTCCGACGCAGACTGCCTCTCAAGAGCCCCTGTCGGCGCACCACCAAGCCATGAAGACGACGATGCCTTTCTTGGGCCTATCAGCAGCAGCACCTTTGCATTACAGCAGCGCTCAGACCCGATCCTACAACAGTTGATCAACTACATCGAAGGAAAGGCCTCCATACCGCCTGCATTGTTCAAGCGTGGGATATCCTCCTTCTGTGTGCAAAACGGGGTGGTAGTTAAAAAGAACTTCGCACCGAATAAGGCAGCTTACCTTCTTGTCGTCCCAAGCAGCCTCAGAGAAGAAATTTTACAAGCGTTACATGACGAACCCACTGCAGGCCACCTCGGTTTTACACGTACACTCCACAGAATTCAAGAACGATACTACTGGCCCCGCCTTTCCTCAGATGTTGCGCGGTATGTCAAGAGTTGCCGCGAATGTCAGCGCCGGAAGAGACCTCCAACAAAACCAGCTGGATTTCTCAAGCCAATTGAACCCCCGTCGAGACCATTCCAACAGATTGGTATGGACCTGCTTGGACCTTTCCCCACGTCAACATCCGGTAACAAGTGGATTATAGTGGCCACTGATTACCTTACCCGATACGCTGAAGCTAAGGCCCTCCCGAACGGCACAGCCGTAGAAGTTGCCAAATTTTTTGTCGAATCAATTCTCCTCCGTCATGGCGCACCTGAGGTACTAATAACAGACAGGGGAACGGCGTTTACGGCTGATCTTACTCAGGCAATCTTACATTACAGTCATACAGATCACCGAAGAACAACTGCGTACCATCCGCAGACAAATGGTCTCACGGAACGCTTGAACAAGACCATTGCCGATATGCTCGCTATGTACGTGGACACAGAACACAAGACCTGGGACTTAATTCTGCCTTACGTGGTCTTCGCCTACAACACCGCGGTGCAGGAGACCACTAAAATGACACCATTTAATCTCGTCCATGGGAGGAATGCCGTTACTACCCTGGACGCCATGCTGCCTAATGTCACCGATGAAAACAACCTAGACGTAGCCGCCTACCTTCAGCGCGCAGAAGAAGCCCGGCAGCTTGCTCGTATGCGCATAAAAGACCAACAGCGAAACGACGCAAGACGCTACAACCTGCGGAGACGCGATTTAACATACAAGCCAGGCGACAAAGTCTGGGTTTGGACGCCCGTTCGCCGCCGAGGACTCAGCGAAAAACTCATGCGCCGTTATTTTGGCCCATACAAAGTCATCCGTCAAGTGGGTGAAGTGGACTATGAAGTGGTCCCTGATGAGGCTAGTTCCTCCCAACGACGCCGCGCACGACAAGAAGTGGTACACGTCGCCCGTTTGAAGCCCTATCATGCGCGCTAAAGGAGGCTCCCTGTTTGCATCTCTTGTTTTGTTTATGTGTGCGTGATTAGTGCTTGTTTGCCATTTACTTTCGCACAGGCTGTCCTTTTGTTTTGGTTTTATTTTAAACAAAGCATCGGGTCGATGCTTACGTTGAGGAGGGGAGCAATGCCGCGAGGCGCATTGCGGATAGTATTGCGCATGCCGATACCGCCGGCACGCGGCCTTATCGTGGTCCAGGATGCACCGCGTCTCATCTGCGAAGATGATGGCCCGCACGTCGACCATTCGTTGATAACGACATAGCGCCAGACGCTACGGTGACTGTATCTCGGATGGTGAACGCGCCTTGCGTTCCAGTGGGACATTTCTGTTACCCGACGGCCGTCGAACGCACCTTGCGTTCCAGTGGAACACTTTTGTTACCCGACGGCCGTCGAACGCGCCTTGCGTTCCTGTGGGATATTTATGTTACCCGACGGCCGTCGAACGCGCCTTGCGTTCATGTGGGATATTTATGTTACCCGACGGCCGTCGAACGCGCAGTTCGCCTCCCGCTAAGCCGGTGTGGCTGTTTTCCTTTAGTGGGCGCAAGTCCGCCAAATAAACGGATCTCCTATTTCTACTAACCTCCCGGTCTCCTGTCTTCGGGCAACCCTCACTCTTACGTGACAATATGTCCACTACTTTATATGTCTACTACTACTACAAACTACTACTTTCGCATAACCTCCTTATATGCAAGGGTTCAAGCGTAAAGTATACCAGTCGGTTCGTTATCTGACATATTTTCCAAAGTATACTTGTTGTCTAGCTTAAAAAAAAGATCTATAATATCCTGTACTGGATGAGTTCTTTCTGGCCCCACTTTACCGCTCACTATATATTAGAGGTATGCATGTGGGGACCGATGGCAACTCATGATTACGGAGTTAAAGAAGGAGAACAGAAAAGTTGGTCCTAAAATAATGTGCAGAAAACAAAATCAATGTACAACAACTTCCAAAAAACAGCGCTTTGACAAAGGTAAGAGTGCCCATGAAGTTGTAATAGACTATGCCTATTAAAGACAAATAATAACCGTGGAGCCGAACCACGTGACTGAAGTAACTAGAAAAATAAGAATGGGGTGGAGCAAGTTTGGCAAGCACTGTCAAATCATCACAGGTAAATTGCCACTATCTTTCAAAAGAAAGGTATATATCAGCTGCATCTAGCCGGAACTTAGCTACGGAGCGGAAACCTGGAGACTTACTAAGAGGGTTCAGCTTGAATTCTGGACGACGCAGCGAGCAATAGAAAGAAAAATGGTAGCTGTAACCTTAAGAAACAAGAAAAAAGCAGAGTGGAATAGGGAACAAACCGGGATTAAGGATAATATATGAACGTCAATTAGGCCGTGCGTGTCTTATATATTTTGTTTATTATGTTTTGACGTCTCATTTACTTTCGTCGTCCATTAACGTCACGTTATATCAAACTTGGTATATGTGGAGCCAGCAAAATGGCCGCGAGGGCGCTATGAGTGTAGAATTTAATCATGTTGTACATGACACGCATACCCAGATTAGTATGTTTGGACGTGTCATTTACCTTTGTCATCTGTTCGCGTTAAGTGATAACACATTTATATATGTGAAGCTAGCGTAATGGCTACGAGCACATCGTGAGTGTGGTTTGTTGCCATGTTCTTACATGACACGCATGTTATGATTATCATGTTTACACCACTAATATAGCATCGTCGTTCATTAACGTCCCATAATGCCTAGTTCAGCATATGTCAAGCTTGCGAAACCAGCGCAAAAGCAACAAGACCATGAATTGTGAGTCATGACATTAATGACATACATGTCTTGATTTTTATGTTATGAATTGTCACAATGTTCGCCATACAGTAATGTAACGCTATAACATATTAGGTATTACCACTATTATCCAAACGAAAAGAGAGTCATAAGTCATAGGCGGATAGATAGATACATAGATAGATAGATAGATGGATAGATAGTAGATAGA
This sequence comes from Rhipicephalus annulatus, assembly GCA_013436015.1. Classification (NCBI taxonomy): domain Eukaryota; kingdom Metazoa; phylum Arthropoda; class Arachnida; order Ixodida; family Ixodidae; genus Rhipicephalus; species Rhipicephalus annulatus. The sequence goes on from WOVY01000645.1 coordinate 1,033,705, forward strand.
TAGATACGCTCAAATTCGCCAAAGTTCGCTAAGAAATTCTTCGCATTTAAGAAACATGGATAAAATTAGGCAGTGCGTGAAGATATTTTGTCGGAAATGCATGAGCTTAATGGCGTCAAGCGCTTTCAAATTATTGAAATAATGAAGAAATCATACTCACTTCATTGACAAGCATAAAAAATCAAGATGGCGAACAAACACACGGACATTTTCACTGACATAATTAAAGCAAATGTTCTGTTGCCTACAGCTTACTATATTAGAAAGAATACGGTTCGAGTCAATGAGCGCTTTTGAATTATTTTTATTACCGTTTTCCGCAGTATTTATGAAATCATTGCTCTATACAAAAATATTTATCAAACGCTTTGCACTGTGCGCCATCCCTCTGGGTAATCATTTCAATGAGCATAAGTACTTTCTTTATGAACACAATTTATAATGTAATATTTACGTACACTTTGATTATACATGCCCACATGCCTAACCTTCTTGTGCATCCGCCGCAGGCTGTCTTACTTAATAATATACGTGTGTAACCCGATGCTTCTCTTACATTTTTGTCGAAATCGAAACAGATTTCACAACCAAAGTAACACAAAGTCCACTATTATAACAATACCTAGGCAAAAGAGAAAAGAGAAATCAAAAATAATCAGTAAACCTACACCTAGGTTTTATTATTAAAGCAGTCTCGCATGAAACGAAATCAACTAATATGGTAGAGACACCAGTATGATTATGTAACCTATCACACCTAAACAAAAAAAAGCTGGGCTCCAGCACTCGTGCAACAGAGAACAAAGCGCGAACCAGCTTCTTTCCTTCACCAAAATATAAGGTAGTCAGCGAGGCCGTGCTGATGTTCAAGAATGTAGAGTGGGATTTCTGAGCGACTGCCTTGGTAAGCATCGTCTTCCCTTTGTCTGGTGGCCGAAAGAGCAACAGGGCCTAAGGTGCTGCTCTTAGCCCTGCAAACAGCTCTTGCCGGTGTGTGGGCAGGATGACCATTTCTTAAGTGCCTGCTTGGTCACCTCTTCGCCAGCATTATCACTGAAAAGCACCAAACACCCACCGTCCATGATCTCGTCGAGGATCTTGAGGGCGAGTTGCGAGTGGACGTCCCTGATTGTCGACACCCACCTTCCTTCGCTACCGCCATGGAAGAATCGTCCTCGGGAGCAGGGCCGCGCTGCTGCAGCAGGAGGCAGCCTATTCTTGGACTGCTGTGCATTTGGTTTCTTTTGGTTGAGCTGCCGCCTCGATGCCGTAGGCGTTGGTCCAGCTTCATTGGCAGTTGGATTGCATGACGGGGACTTGGCCGTCATCACAGCACCTCCGACCATTGCTTTCCGAGGTAGTGTGTGGGCCCATAGGGCGACTGCCTGCGTCGCCTTTGCCGGCCACGATGCCGTTGCAGCCTGATTCCTCAGCGTATCACCCGAACGTGGCGTCACAGGCGGCGACAGGCAGAGCCGATGCCTGTCGTTTACTTGGCTGACAGGAGCACCATTCTGGGCCATCTTTAATCATGAGGGACCGCCCAGTTTTGCGGCTGCGTTGTCACCAGGTGCCGCCTTTTCCCATCCTCGGCGATTTTGGTCAGCCTGAGGCCGGGCCACGCTCTCATAGCAGCGCAAGGCATCGCCGAGGTTTTCGATCTTGGCCATGCCCTCGAAGAAGTCGATCCTGTCCGTGGCCAAGACGAGGTTCACCTTTATCTTATCAATAAGCGTGCTCGCTCGCTCCCATGAAGGACCTTTTCCTTGAGAGAAGTCGATGGCGATGCCTTTCTGTAGTTCCTTGATAACCTTGTGGTAGAGGTCACTGGCCAACACCTTGAGATTGCCATTCGCCTCGTCATACATGAGCACTGTAGAGTCGATATCTAAGGTCCGCTTGTGATCTTGTTTTCGTCGTATGAGCAGAATCGCGTCAGGGTCCCCATTGGGCGCTGCCATTGCGTCGGAGCTTCCAGCGATCGTAGAGAGGTGGCCGTAGTGGCGGTCTTCATGGCGAGCGCTACGGCCTCCACGAAAAACGAACACGACGGCGGTGAACACTCTAAACCTGTGCGCTCGCTACCATGGAGCACCTTTTCCTTGAGAGAGGTCGATAGCGATGCCTGTCTGTAGTTCCTCGATACCGTTGCGGTAGAGGGCGATGGCCAACACCTCGAGATTGCCATTATCCTTCTCATACCTGAGTGTCTTAGAGTCGAAATCAAAGGCCCACTTGTGGTGTTGTTTCTGTCGTACCAGCAGATTCGCGCCAGAGTACCTATTGGGCGCTTCTACTGCGCCGGAGGTTCCACTGGTCGCCGAGAGGTGGCCGTAGTGGCGCTCTTCATGGCTAGCGCTGCGGCCGCCACGAAAAACGAACACGACCACGGTGAACTGACTCGTGCAGAGCCATCGCAGTAGCCAAAACACGACCAACACAGGGCAGATCGCGTTTCTGCCGACGGTCCTCAGCGTGCGTAGTCGAGCAGCTTGGTCGGGGGCGCGGCAGCAGTCGTGTGGCGCGGGCTCTAAAGGGGTGACGCAAGCAGCCATCTGCACGTAGACATACCAATCAACTAGTCGGCCGAGCTCGTGCGCATGTCTTGTCAGCTTCTCTTTTCTCAGAAGAAAACGTTACTTTGATGATGATAGTCGATTGCGTTTCGCCACTGCTGAAACAGTTGTGCTATGGGACCCTCGGGAGCTTCAAACACTTGTTGAACCTCGGTCCGGAATTCTGTCGAACTATCGTTGATGCACCGTGAATTGATTACCGCCGGGTATCACTGAATGAATGACGTAACGAAGATGGGACGCAAACAGGTCGAATGTCTCAGCGTCGTCGTTTTCCATCAACATGCTCGTAACAGCAAGCACGTGAACCAGTCTTCGTTTCTTCATGCCTAAGTGCAATATTATTCAACAGTGTTAGAAGCCTTGCTTTTTAGTGAGTCATACAAAAACTCGAATTTACGTCACCTGAAAAAAGAAAAAAAATCACGGGGTTGTGTTCGCCAAAAGAAAAGATAAGCTGAAATTTTACAGCATAAACTAGCTATATCTATGTTGTTACCTAAAAACAATGATTGTAAGACTATTTTGATTATGAAATTCTTTACATTGTGAAATATGCCGTGGAGAACGCTTCATCACGAAGGAAGACGCACGCAGGCGCCAGCAGACAACCGACTTAATGAAGGCGTGCCTTAAGACATATATATCCATAGGCAGCATAGAAAACAAGTTTGAATATATAATGGAACGTTGATTACAGAAAGTTACTCAGCTGCCTTGATGCCTTCTGTTTGCTATACTCCATCCAACCTTCTGGCGTTGTTCCAATGCAACTTATGATTGTATAATAAAGTAGATTTATTGAGCAGAAAGGTTGATGCTTGGAAGGCTTGGAAGGTGATGCACCAGCCGCAATTCACGAGCTCGAGCCCCTGCTGCACTCTCGATGCTGCTGCTTCTGCGCCGGATTACTTCCTCTTATTTACAATGGCCCCGCGAAAAAAAAGGAGCCAGCCTGGCGACTTAGTCCAGTGCAGGCGGCGTTGAACCATGGTACTGCTTGAGCCTCTGGACGTGTACAACCTCGCAGTTGCGACGTCACAAGTCTGACGGTGGCGTAAGAGGCTCATTGAGGTAATTTACTGGTGAAGTTTGTTCGAGAATACGATATGGGCCATCGTACTTTTGCAGAAGTTCGGAAGGGAGCCCAGGTGTGCGATGCGGCACTGACAGCCACACAAGAGCACCCATATGAAAAACGGGAGTTGAGTTCTGGGCATCTTGAATTGCTTTTTGCCGGTTTTGGTCATCGCATGTAAAGCGACGAGCTAACTGGCGACATTCTTCTGCGTGTCTGGCGGCGTCCAAGATAGGTCGGCACTCGGACGCATCTGGTCGATACGGCAGAATGGTGTCAATGGTGTGGGATGGGTGACGGCCGTATAGGAGGTAAAAAGGGGAGAAGCCTGTTGTCGCTTGCGTTGCCGTATTGTAGACTTGTGTAATGAATGGGAGACCTAAGTCCCAGTTAGAGTGATCTGGCTTCACATACATAGCATGTTACCGGGAGTACGATTAAAGTGCTCGGTAGCCCCATTGGTTTGGGGTGGTAAGCAATATATGTGCGATGTACAATAGCACACTCAGCGAGCAATTTTTCAATGACCTCGGACAAGAAGGCGCGGCCACGGTCACTGAGGAGTTCTTGACGGCCTCCATGACGCAACACAAAACGACGCAGTAGGAAAGTGGCAACCTCCTATGCTGTAGCCATTTGAAGAGCAGCGGTCTCAGCATAGCGCGTTAGGTGGTCGATAACAACTATTATTCACCTGTTGCCAGTCGAAGTCAATGGAAGGGGCCTATAAATATCTATTCCGACCCGTTCGAAGGGACGGGAAGGGCATAGTAAAGGCTGCAGTTCACCGGCAGAGGCGTGTGGTGGAAATTTTCGGCGCTGACATTCGGCACAAGAGCGGACGAAGGTACACATACCACGCCAATAGTAACGATGTCGAAGCCTTTCGTAGGTCTTGAAGACTCCTGCGTGGCCACATTGTGGGTCAGCGTGGAAAGGGAAACAATTCTGTGACCTCAGGGTTCGTGGAACGCCGAGCAGCCACTCGCGTCCCTCTGGTGCGTAGTTGCGTCGATAGAGAAGCGAGTCACGTATCGAGAAGTGTGAAACTTGGCGCCGGAGCGTTCGCGTCTTTGGGAGTTCAGAAGTGTCGGAGAGATGATTGAGAAGACACGCAGTCCACGGGTCATTGCGTTGTTCGATAGCAATGAAGTGAAAGTCAGGAGATAACAATGTGGAATCGCAAGCAGAGTCAACTGTGGCGTTTTGGGACAGGGGGGAACGGGAAAGGGCATCGGCGTCAGCATTCTTTCGTCCTGACCGATTGATTTGTGGGGTTTAACGTCCCAAAACCACCATATGATTATGAGAGACGCCGTAGTGGAGGGCTCCGGAAATTTTGACCACCTGGGGTTCTTTAACGTGCACCCAAATCTGAGTACACGGGCCTCGACATTTCCGCCTCCATCGGAAATGCAGCCGCCGCAGCCGGGAATCGAACCCGCGACCTGCGGGTCAGCAGCCGAGTACCTTAGCCACTAGACCACCGCGGCGGGGCTCTTTCGTCCTGACCGATAAACCACGCGTATGTCATAATCTTGAATTTTGAACGCCCAGCGAGTGAGGCGGCCAGATGGGTCTTTTAACGCCGAAAGCCAGCACAGCGCGTGGTGGTCGGTCACGACGTCAAATGAACGACCATATAGATATGGGCGAAACTTTCCAAGGGCCCACACAATGGCCAAGCACTCCTTTTCTGTGACGCTGTAGTTGCTCTCAGCCTTGGTAAGTGTGCGACTAGCGTATGCCATGACGTATTCCGGTTTACGCTGTGCGAGCACGGCACCCAGACCTACACCACTGGCGTTGGTGTGCATTTCAGTCGGAGCTTCAGGATTGAAATGGCGTAGAATGGGTGGCGTCGTGAGAAGCCGCCGCAAGGTGATGAAAGCCTCGTCGCAGGCTGGGGACCACGATAAGAGGTCTTTACAGTTACTGAGGAGTTGCGTGAGAGGTAATATAGTAGACGCGAAGTTTTGGACGAATCGCCGAAAGTACGAACACAAGCCGATGAAACTTGGAAGTACTTTCATGGTGGCAGGTTCTTAGGAAACGCCGTAACAGCTCGCAATTTCTCGGGATCCGGGAGGATGCCTTCCTTGGAAACAACGTGGCCCAAAATGTTCAGTTGACGCATGGCGAATCGACATTTTTTAAGGTTTAACTAAAAACCGGCATTAGTCAATCAAGTAAAGACGTCCTGAAGGTGACGTAAGTGGGTGTCGAAGTTAGGGGCGAAGACCACGATATCATCAAGGTAGCACAAGCATATCTTCAATTTTAGTCCACGCAGGATGTTGTCAATCATTCGTTAGAACGTTGCAGGTGCATTGCGAAGTCTGAAGGGCATGACGGTGAATTGATATAAACCATCTGGCGTGACAAAAGCGGTTTTGGGGCGATCGGCCTCCGCCATCGGCACCTGCCAGTAGCCTGACCGCAAGTCTAACGAGGAAACGAACTCGGAATCCTGTAAACTATCCAAAGCATTGTCAATGCACGGTAGTGAATAAACGTCCTTCAGCGTGATCTTGTTCAATCGCTAGAATCGACACAGAAACGAATAGCACCGTCTTTCTTTTTGACGAGGACCACCGGAGACGCCCATAGGCTCTGTGAAGGGTAAATGACGCCTCTGCGAAGCATGTCGTTTACTTGGTCAGCAATGACGCGGCGTTCTGTAGCGGACACGCGATATGGTCGTTGTCGAAGCGGTGAGTGGGACCCAGTGTTGATGTAGTGTTTTACTGCTAAGGCACAACGGAGAGATGTTTGTGCAACGTCGAAAGAATGGCGGTAACACTCAAGGATGGTGAGGAGTTGTGAACGCTGCAAAGATGTCGAATCTTCAGCGATGAATGGTTGAAACATGTTTGCCCACGTTGAGTCAGCCGCTGAGACGACAGCCAGTTCACAGACGGAGGTGGAAGGCACCTCATCGGGGACGGATATAATTCTTGTAGAACTGATTGTAGCGACGTGGCCAAGGCACTAGTGACAAAGTAGGGATGAAGACGACGACTCATGATTATAAATTGGCATTGTGGTTGCGCCTTCTACAAGATCCAGAGCAGCAAAAGGCAGCGGGAGGGCTCTTCGGGCAACGAATATTGGAGATTGTGTGAAAAAGACTGTGCCGTCGGTTATGGCGCTGCATGAAACTGGTACGAACGCAAAAGAGCATGGAGGGTTGTAGGTATCATCGTTAACGACAAGTTTAGCGGCAGACTGGGTGTCGACGGACGCTCGGCCATCTAGTGAGCAAAATTCTACCTCAGCTCTAGCACAGTCGATTACGGCGTTATGAAGCGACAAAAAGTCCCATCCCAAGGTAATAGTATGGGAGCACGGTGAAAGAACCATGAACTCTATCGTATTCAGAACGTCCTGAATTGTCACGCGGGCTGTTCATACTGCGGTCGGTTAAACAGGTTGAGCACTGGCTGTGTGAAGCGATAATCCGGAAAAAGGCGTCGTACCTTACGAAGTGAGCGGCATAATCCAGCATCGATAACAGAAACAGCTGCACCGCGGCATCTACAAAAGCGACAGTAGGGATATTTTCGACGAACACATCATAACATCGGTAGGTGACAAATGAGGACTTGGGAAAACCAAAACTTGCGCAGTTCTTGCCTCGGGAACTGCGTCGTCTCGTTTTCTTCCTCGTTAGCCGCGGGCCGTCGACGCATAGGAGAAGGAGAGCGGCGGCGTGGAGAGGGCGAGTGAAGGCGTCCCGGCCGAGGGCGGTGGTCGTCCTGGTAGTGGGCTGGCATTGGAGTGGAGGAACCGTATTGCGCGTTGGATTCAAGCAGGAAGAAAGGCTCACGGTGGTTTTCATCGGTTATATGCGTCCGGCGGCGGCAATACCTTGCGACGTGTCCGGGGTATCGACAAGCGTAACATATAGGGCAATTGTCGAGGGTGCGCCATGGGTTGGTGGCGTTAGTGCTGGTCCGGTGAACTGGAGGTGCGGATAGCTCGCGCAAGGCTGGAACGGAGACGCAGGCGCCTTGCGAGTTGGCATGGCTGCAGCCGCGGCGTAGGTGAGAGGAGCAGCCACAAGATTATGCTCGCGAGCAGCTGGTAAGGCCTCGGCGACCTCTCCTTGAATGACGCCTCGAAGAGACAACGGTAAAGTTGTGGTGGGTTCTGGTGTGAAGGGCACCAAGGAAAGCTGTCGTGCGACTTCTTCGCGGACAAATGCTTTTATTTGGGCTCTTAGTGACGTTTCGTCATGACCATTGATCACACTAGACAGTGGCGCCAAATCGTGCGCTGGAGGACGTTCTGTCAGAGCTCGCTACTTCCGCAATTCATCGTAGCTTTGGCAGAGGCTAATTACGTCGTTAACAGTGGTCGGGCTTTTCGCCAAGAGCATTTGAAAAGCGTCGTCGTCAATCCCTTTGAGGATGTGCTTACATTTTTCTGCTTCCGTCATTGTGGCGTTCACGCGTCTGCACAAATCGACGACGTCTTCCATGTAACTAGTGAAGGTTTCATCCGTTTCTTGTGCACGTGTGCGTAAACGCTGCTCGGGACGAAGTTTTCGGACGGCTGGTCGATCGAAGACTGCTACAATCGAGGCTGTAACTTGCGGCCACGTTCGGACGTCTGCCTTGTGGTTTCTAAGCCAAAGGCTGGCTACACCCGCGGGGTAGAACGACACGCGTGTCAACTTGTCCGCGTCCGTCCATCTGTTTAAAGCGCTCACCCGTTCGAAAGTTGAGAGCCAATCTTCAACGTCATTGTCATCTGTTCCACTGAAGATTGGAGCCTCCCGCTGAGGAACACTGCCTGGACAGGCTGTCGGAGGAGATGGAAGCGTCTGCTGATCGGTGTCCGGCATAGCAGAAGCTAGCCGTCGAGAATGGAGTTCCAGGATGGTAGCGGGATATAGGGCGCGGTACCCCGCACCTCCACCAATTATAAAGCAGATTTATTGAGCAGCAAGGTTCATGCTTAGAAGGCTTGGAAGGCGATGCACCAGCCACAATTCACGAGCTCGCGCAGCTGCTGCACTCTTGATGCTGCAGCCTCTGCGCCGAAGTACTTCCTCGTCTTTACAGTATTTACATACTGGAAAGAGTTTTGTAAATTTAGGGCCTCCTTTTATTTGTTAGAAAAAACACAGGGCTGCGC
>WOVY01000645.1:1047500-1080967 GCA_013436015.1 Rhipicephalus annulatus
CGGACCGCCCAGATTTGCGGCTGCGTCGTGGCCGGGTGCCGCCTTCTGCCATGTTCGGCGTTTGTGGTCGGCCTGAGGCCGGGCCGCGCTGGCATAGCAGCGCAAGTCATCGCCGAGGTTTACTATCTTGACCATGCCCTCGAAGAAGTCGATCCTGTCCTTGGCCAAGACGAGGTTCACCTTCATCTTATCCATAAGCATGTGCACTCGCTCCCATGAAGGACCTTTTCTCTGAGAGAAGTCGATGGCGATACTTTTCTGTAGTTCCTCGATACCCTTGAGGTAGAGGTCGATAGCCAACACCTTCAGATTGCCATTATCCTCGTTATACTTCTGCGCCATAGAGTCGAAATCGAAGGCCCTCTTGTGGTGTTGTATTTGTCGTGTGAGGAGATTCGCGTCAAGGTCCCCATTGGGCGCTGCCATGCGTCGGAACTTCCACTGGTCGCCGAGAGGTGGCCGTAGTGGCCGTCTTCATGGCGAGCGCCGCGGCCGCCACGAAAAACGATCACGACCACGGTGAACTCAGTAAGCCTGTGCACTCGCTCACATGAAGGACCTTTTCTTTGAGAGAAGTCGATGGCGATGCTTTTCTGTAGTTCCTCGATACCCTTGTGGTAGAGTTCGATGGTCAACACTTTGAGATTGCCATTATCCTCGTCATACTTGAGCGCCTTAGAGTCATAATCGAAGGCCAGCTTGTGGTGTTGTATTTGTCGTGTGAGCAGATTCGCGTCAGGGTCCCCATTGGGCGCTGCCATTGCGTCGGAGCTTCCACTGGTCGCCGAGATGGGGCCGTAGTGGCGTTCTTCATGGCGAGCGCTGGGGCCGCCACGAAAAACGAAATCAACCACTTTGAACTCAGTAAGCCTGTGCGCTCGCTCCCATGAAGGACCTTTTCCTTGAGAGAAGACAATGACGATGCTTTTCTGTAGTGCCTCGATACCCTTGCGGTAGAGGTAGATGGCCAACACATTGAGATTTTCATTATTCTTGTCATATTTGAGCGCCTTAGAGTCAAAATCGAAGGCCCGCATGTGGTTTTCTTTCTGTCGTATGAGAAGATTCGCATCAGGGTCCCCATTGGGCGCTGCCATTGCGTCGGATCTTCCACTGGTCGTCGCGTGGTGGCCATAGAGGCGCTCTTCATGGCGAGCGCTGCGGCCGCCACAAAATACGAACACAACCACGGTGAACTGACTCATGCAGAGTCATTGCAGTAGCCAGAAGACGACAAACACAGGGTAGATCGCGTATCCGCCGACGGTCCACAGCGTGCGTAGTCGAGCAGCCTGGTCGTGGGCGCGACAGCAGTCGTGTGGTGCGGTCTCTAGCGGGTTGATGCTAGCAGCCATCTGCACGTAGCCATACCAATAAACTAGTCAGCCGAGCTCGTGCGCACGTCTTGTCTTCTTCTCTTTTTGTAGAAGAAAACGTTACTTTGATGATGATAGTCGATCGCGATTTGCCACGGGCGAAACAGTTGTGCCGTTGGGCCCTCGGCAGCTTCAAACACGTGTTGAACCTCGGTCCGCAATTCTTTCGAAATCTTTCTCATGCAGCGTGAATTGATTACGGCCGGTTATTACTGAATGAATGACGTAACAAAGATGGAACCCAAACATGTCGGATCTCTCACCGTCGTCATTTTCCATCAAGATGCTCGTAACAGCAAGCACGTGAACCGGTCTTCGTTTGCTTCATGCCCATGCGCAGTATTATTCAACAGTGTTAAATGCCTTTCTATCTAGTGCGCGATACAAAAACTCGAATTTACGTCACCTGAAAAAGAAAAAAATCACGGGGTTGTGTTCGCCAAAAGAATAGATGAGCTGAAATATTACAGCAGAAACTAGCTATATTAATGTTCATCACCTAAAAACAATAAATGTAACACTACCTTGATTAGTAACATTTATTTACTGTGAATTATGCCATGACGAACGCTTCATCACGAAGAAAGACGAACGCTGGCGCCAGCAGACAACCGATTCATTGAAGGTTTGACCTAAGACTTATATACCCATGGGCAGCGTAGGCACCAAGTTTGAATATTAATAGAACGTTGATCACAGAAAATTACGCAGCTGCCTTGATGCCCTCTGTTTGCTATACTCCATTGAACCTTCTAGCGTAGTGCCTATGCAGCTTGTGATTGTATGTACATACCGGGAAGTTTTTTGTGAATTTAGGGCCTTGTTTTATTTGTTAGAAAAAAAAACATAGGGCTACGCGGAAGGCGCAACAGAGTAAGAGTGAAAACTAGAAGATTGGCTTTCAGAGCTTTTTCTTAAAACTCATAGTGTAACTGGTGCAAACACTTGCTGGATACCCACTATGGCATCATTAAGAATAATTTCAGGGTAGTATAGGAGCATTTGCTTTGCTATTTTCAGTTATTTCTTTATGAAGCGTTGTGTCCGCTAAGCACTTTCAAATAATTTTGTGCCAATTATTCATGCAGTGACTGGCGATGAGGATTTATGCCTACATGGGTATGCTCCACAGTTGTTAGGTAATCAAAAACAAGCTTTTGTAAAAGGTGTGGGCATTGGTCAACCGACTCGTTACGCTAGTTGCATTGTCTGACGCCTGGTTTTTCTTTTTCAATTTTAAAATGCTTTATTACCCATAATAACTCGATTCTTTGTCTGACATCGAGCGTGCCGAGGACAAGTTTGTGAACAAGTCCAAAGCCCCGGCATGGCTATATGACTTAGAGTTTGAGGCCCCGGTTCGCTATACAGCAGGAATCGCTAATGCCAAAAACGCACTCCAGAGGCATGATGCTTTATATTACAGAGGTGCCTGTGTTCAATCCCGGAATACCCGTATTTTGCATTCAGAGGAGCTCGCACGTTCAGGCTTACTCGATGAATATCACAACGCTAAAATCAAGTTCGTACCAGACATTTACTCGGGAGGAATATATGTCAATAATTGTAGTGTAATTATGTCAGAACTTGAAAGTTATTACAAAGATTTCTTCAGCGCCTCTTCTCAAAACAAAAACAAAGATGGCATGACGCAATATTTGTCATTTGTGACTACTCTAACTGACAAAGAATGATAATTTAATAGTGGAAATATCTGTTTACAAGAAATAGAACTTGCCATTGAACAGTTACCACTCTCAAAAACGCCAGGTTCTGATGGAATATACGACAAAGTTTACACAACATTAAAATCGGTCCTTGGCCCTGCACTACTTGACATTTTCACGCTGACTTTGATTGTGGACATACTCGCTGTTTTACTGAAAGCCATACTGTCCAGATCAAAAAGTGCTCAGATGCAGAAAATCTCCGTCCCGTTAATGACTATAGATCAATCATATTGTGCAACGTGTACTGCAAAATTTTTACAAAGGTACCTTCAAACAGACTTTATTTTGCAATGTCGCTACAAATAGGTGCCCTTCAGACGTGTGGTCTAGAAAGTTGCTCAATACAGAATAATATACACATTTCTCGCACAGTATTGGAACATTGTTCACAATAACATTGCTGGCAATACTACAAGTATACTTAGCGAAAGCTTTTCGACGGGTTTGCCATTATTTTGTGTTTTACCTTTTCTAACAGGCCAACATTGGATCCACAATTTATAGGTGTGAAACTATGCTCTATTGAGTGTTAAACCCCCTAATTGTTGATGGCTATCTTTCAAAATGCATGAGTTTTACCTCGTCTATCAAACAAGGCTGTTCATTGTCGCCTATGCGTTTTGACCATTAGTTGGAGCCAGTGTGCTTAAGTGTAGATAAAATAACAATGTCCACCGTTCCTGTGCTTATGACAATAAGGTCAAGATACTGGCGTATGCGGATGACGCAGCGTTCTTCTACACATATTTTTCTAGTATAAAAATGGTTGTCTCAACAATCGAAAAATTAGGAAAAATCGTTGGGGCGCGAATGAACTTTGCTAAAAGCTTCTGACTGTGGTTTGGCTCACGGACATATAAACCAATCCATTTTCAAGGTTGGTTTTTATGTCTGCAACTATATATGTCTACTACTTTATATGTCTACTACTACAACAAACTACTACTTTCGCATAACCTCCTTCTCTGCAAGGGTTCGTGCGTAAAGTATGACAGTCGGTTAGTTATCTGACATATTTTCTAAAGTATACTTGTTCTCTAGCTCAAGAAAAGATCTATAATATCCTGTACTGGATGAGTTCTTTCTGGCCCCACTTTACCGCTCACTATTTTTTAGAGGTATGCATGTGGGGACCGATAGCAACTCATGATTACAGAGTTAAATAAGGAGAACAGAAAAATGGGTCGTAAAATAATGTGCAGAAAACAAAATCAATGTACAACAACTTCCAATAAACAGCGCTTCGAGAGAGGTAAGAGTGCCCTTGAAGTGTTAAAAGGCTATGCCTATTAAAGACAGATAATAACCGTGGAGCCGAACCACGAGACTGAAGTAACTAGAAGAATAAGAATGGGGTGAAGCATATTTGGCAACCACTGTCAAAGCATGTCAGGTAGATTTCCACTATCCATCAAGAGAAAGGTATATAACAGCTGCATCTAGCTGGTACTTAGCTACGGAGCGGAAACCTGGAGCTAACACAGCGGGTTCAGCTTAAATTGAGGACGACGCAGCGGGCAATGTAAAAAAAATGGTAGGTGTAACCTTAACAGGCAAGAAGAAAGCAGAGTGGATAAGAGAACAAATCAGGGTTAAGGATAATATATGTACGTCAATTAGGCCGTACATGCCTTATATGTTTTGATTGTTATGTTTAGACATCTCATTTACTTTCGACCTCCATTAACGTCAAGTGACACCAAACTTGGTATATGTGGAGCCAGCAAAATGGCCGCGAAAGCTCTATGAGTGTAGAGTTTAATCACGCGATACATGACACGCATATCCAGATTATCATGTTTTGACGTGTCAGTTACCTTTGTCATCTGTTCGCAAAAAGTGATACCAATTATAGTATATGTGGGGCTAGCGCATTGGCCATGAGCACATCGTAAGTGTGGTATGTTGCTATGTTCTTACATGACTCACATGTCACGATCATCATGTTTACACCAGTCATATACCTTCGTCATTCATTGACATCCCAAAATGCCTAATTCGGTATATGTTAAGCTTGCGAAACCAGCTCAAAAGCAACAAGACCATGAATTGTGAATCATGTCATATTGACATACATGTCATGATTTTAATGTTATGACTAGTCACTGTGCTCGCCATACAGTCATGTAATGCCATAACAATTTAGGTAATAATACCACTATCGAAACGAGAGGAGAGTCATAAGTCATAGGCGGATAGATAGATAGATAGGTAAATGGATAGATAGATAGATAGATGGATAGATACATAGATAGATAGATAGATAGATAGATAGATAGATAGATAGATAAATAGATAGATAGATAGATAGATAGATAGGCAGACAGACAGACAGATAGACAGACAGAAAGACAGATAGATAGATAGATACGTTTAAAGTCGCCAAAGTTAATTAAGAATTGCTTCGCACTGAAGAAACAAAGATGAACTTAAGCAGTGCGTGAAATATTTTATCGGAAATGCATAAGCTTATTGGCTTCAAGAACTTTCGAATAACTGAAACAATCAAAAAGTCATACTCAGTTCGTTGACAAACATAAAAAAACGAGATAGTAAACAAACACACGGACATTTTCACTGACACAAATGTAAGCATACTATCTTTTGGGGCCTTTAGCTTCCTATATAGACAGAATACGATTCCAGCCACATAAGCGCTTTTAGATTATATTTATTACCATTTTCCACATTATTTATCAAACTATTGCTCTCCACAAATAATCTTTATCAAGCGTTCTGCACTGCGCGCATTCACTCTGGGTAATCATTTCGATGAGCATATGTACTCTTTTTATGAAGCACAATTAATAATGTAATATTTACGTACACTTCGAATATACACGTCCACATGCCTAACCTTCTTGTGCACCCGCCACAGGCTGTCTTGCCTGATAATATACGTGTGTAACCCGATACTTATCTTTCATTTTTGTTGAACTCGATACAGATTTCACACCCTAAGTAACACAAAGTTCACTATTATAACAATAGGCAAAAGAGAAACAAGAAATCAGAAGTAATACATAAACCTATGCAATACGACAATTGGTTTTATTATTCAAGCAGTCTCGCATGAAACGAAATTAACTTATATAAGGTAGAGACACTAGTAATAATAATTACCCTACCATACCCAAATAAAAAAAACTGTGCTCCAGCTCTCGTGCAACAAAGAACAAAGCGCGAACCAGCCGTTTTCCCTCACAACGTATATGGGAGTCAGCGAGCCCACGCTCATGTTCAAGAACGTAGAGTGGGATTTCTGAGCTACTGCCTTTGTCAGCATCGTCTTCCCGTTGGCTGGTGGCCGAAAGAGCAAAAGGCCCTAACGCGCTGCTCTTAGACCTGTGAACAGCTCTGGCCGGTCTGTGGGCAGGATCACCATTTCACTGAGTGCCTGCTTGGTCACCTCTTCACCAGCAATGTCACTGCAAAGCACCAAAGACCCACCGTCCACAATCTCGTCGAGAATCTTGTGGGCGAGTTGCGAGTGGACGTCCCTTATTGTCGATACCCGGCTTCCTTCACTACCGCCATGGAAGGATCGTCCTCTGGGGCCGAGCCACGCTGCTGCAGCAGGTGGCAGCCGATCCTTGGGCTGCAGTGCATTTGGTCGCTTCTGGTTGAGCAAACACCTCGATGCCGTAGGCGTTAGTCCTGCTTCATTGGCAGTTGGACTGGACGAGGACCATTGTGTTCCGAAGTGATGTGTGGGCCCATAGGGCGACTGCCTGAGTCACCACTCTGGGCCACGATGCCGTTGGCGCCCGGTTCCTTAGCGTATCACCCGATTGTTGCGTTAGAGGTGGCGACAGGCAGAGCCGATGCCTGTAGTTTACTTGGCTGCCAGGAGCGCCATTCTGGGCCATCTTTAACCACGACGGACCGCCCAGTTTTGCGGTTGCGTCGTGGCCGGGTGCCGCCTTCTGCCATGCTCGGCGTTTGTGGTCGGGCTGAGGCCGGGCCACGCTGGCATAGCAGCGCAAGTCATCAACGAGGTTTTCTATCTTGACCATACTCTCGAAGAAGTCGATCCTGTCCTTTGCCATGATTTTGCCATGACAAGGTTCACCTCATTCTTTTCAGTAAGCCTGTGCGCTCGCTCCCATGAAGGACCTTTTTTTTCAGAGAAGTTGATGGCGATGCGTTTCTGTAGTTCCTCGATACCCTTGCGGTAGAGGTCGATGGCCAACACCTTGATATTGCCATTATCGTCGTCATACTTGAGCGCCTTAGAGTCGAAATCGAAAGTCCGCCTGTGGTGTTGTTTTTGTCGTATGAGCAGATTCGAGTCAGGGTCCCCGTTGGGCGCTGCCATTGCGTTGGAGCTTCGACTGGTCGCCGAGTAATGGCCGTAGTAGCGCTCTTTTTGGTGAACGCTGCGGCCGCCACGAAAAAAGACCACGACCACGATTAACTGACTCGTGCAGAGCCGTCGCAGTAGCCAGAACACGAAGAACACAGGGTAGATCGCGTATCCGCGGACGGTTCTCAGCGTGCGTAGTCGAGCATCCTGGTCGTTTGCGCGGCAGCAGTCGTGTGGCGAGGTCTCTAGCTGGGGGACGCTAGTAGCCATATTCACGTAGCCATACCAATCAACTAGTCAGCCGAGCGCGTGCGTACGTCTTGCGGCTTCACTTTTCGCAGAAGAAAGCGTTACTTCGATGATGATGGTCGATCGCGATTCGCCACTGTCGAAACAGTTGTGCCGGCGGGTCCTCGGCAGCTTCAAACACGTGTTGAACCTCGGTCTGCAATTCTGTCGAAACATCTGATACAGCGTGAATTGATTACAGCCGGGTATCACTGAATGAATGACGTAACGAAGATGGGACGCAAAGAGGTCGGATCTCTCGGCGTCGTCGTTTTCCATCAGGATGGTCGTAACAGCAAGCACGTGAACCGGTCTTCGTTTGCTTTATCCCTATGCGCAATAATATTCAACATTGTTAGAAGCCTTTTTATCTAGTGAGTCATACAAAAAGTCGAATTGACATCCCCTGAAAAAACAAAAAATAACGGGGTTCTGTTCGCAAAAACAAAAGATAAGCTGAAATTTTACAGCAGAACCTAGCCATATCAATGGCCATCACCTAAAACAATAAATGTAGGATTGATTTGATAATGAAATTCTATTTATTATAATACTGCCATGAAGAACGCTTCATCACGAAGCAAGACGAACGCAGGCGCTAGCAGACAACCGATTTATTGAAGGCGTGCCCTAAGACATATATATCCATAGGCAGCGTAGGAACCAAGTTTGAATATTAATGGAACGTTGATTACAGAAAATTACGCAACTGCCTTGATGCCTTCTGTTTGCTATACTCCATCGAACCTTTTAACGTTGTGCCTATGCAGCTTGTGATTGTATGTACATACCGGAAAGAGTTTTGTGAAATTAGGGCCTCATTTTTTTTCTTAAAAAAACACAGGGCTGCGCCCAAGGCGCAGCACTGTATGAGCGAAAGCTAGAGGAGCGTGCTTTCAGAGCCTTTTCTAAACACTCATTGTGTAACTGGTGCGCACACTTGCTTGATACCCACTATTACATTATTAAGAATAATGTCTGGGTAATATAGCAGCATTTTCTTTGCTATTTTAGTCATTTCTTTATGAAGCGTTGTATCCGCTAAGCATTTTAAAATAATTTTGTGCCAATTGTTCATGCAGTGACTGACGACAAGGATTTATGCATAAAGTGGGTATGCGCCACAGTTATTAGGTGATCAAAAACAAGCTTTTGTAATGGGTTGGGGCATTGGACGTCCAACTCGTTACGCTATTTGCATTGTCTGACGCCTGGTTTTTCTTTTGCTATTCTAAAACGCTTCATTACCCATAATAACTCGATTCTTTTTCCGACATCGAGCGTGCCCAGGACAAGTTTGTGTACAAGTCCCAAGCCCTGGCATAGCTATATGACTTTGAGTGTGTGGCCCCAGTTCGCTATACAGTCGGAATTGCTAACACCAAAAACGCACTCCAGAGACATGAAGCTTTAAATTACAGAGGTGCCTGTGTTCGATCCCGCAATACTCGTATTTTGCATTCAGAGGAGCCTACACGTCGAGGCTTACTCGATAAATATCGCAACGCTAAAATCAAGTTCGTAACAGACCTGTACTCGGGAGGAGTATTGGTCAATATTTGCAGTGTAATTATGTGAGAGCTTTATTATCTATTATTTATTCACGAATACTGCACCTTGCACAGCAAGTTATTGCAGGAGTGAGTACAACACAAGATAAAATACAATACAATAGGTCACACTAAATCACAATTTGTCGCAATAAATATAAAAGAAATAAAATAAACACATTGAGTATACACACTGAAGTATACACAGTGAATGGGCAGAACATCAGGAAAGTATACAAAGCTGATCAGTGAAGAAAGTTTGGCAATTGTTCAACAAATTCATCGTTTCACTGCTCGCGCAGGGAGCCCGGGAGACCATTCCAAGTATCAATAGTGTGAGGAAAAAAAGAAAACTTGAAGCAATCAGTGGATGACTTCAAAGGAGCTTTGTTAAGGTGGTGACTTCTCCTTGTGATTCGAGAAGAAGGGTTAGTGAAGGTAATGGGTGCATCAGTAATTGTTTCCCCATGAGCGATATTATGCAACAGGACAAGATGGCCACAAGTGCGTCGGAGAGCCAAACTTTCTAGCCGTAACTCATTAGTATATATTTTAGGTGAAAAATGGCGATCATATTGCCTACATATAAGTCTGTTGGCTTTTTTCTGAATAAAATCAAGCATATTTATGTCATCGGCATGATGCGGTGCCCATACGACAGGCGCATACTCTAGGAGAGGCCTTATTAGAGATCTGTATGCTACTAGTTTACATTCCCTAGTTGCATCTCGAAGGTTTCTCTTTAGGTAACCCAGCTTTCTTAACGCCTTATTTGATATATTCAGAATGTGGGCATGTCATTTCACGTCCGGGGTGAAAGCAACACCGAGTTATTTGAAAGTTTCTACACTTTCTAGCTTGTGGTTACAACTAAAATATGAAAATTTTAACGGATGCTTTTTATTTGAGAAAGTCATTGAGACTATTTCTGAAGTTCAGTGACATCTCCCATCACTTACTCCACTCGCAAAAACGGTCTAAAACTTCATTTAACTGCATCTGATCTTGAGTGCTAGTCACTTCAGAATATATGAAACAGTCATCAGCATAAACTCTCAATTTCACAGAAGTCCCAGCAGTTACTTTAACGACGTCGTTTATATAGATAATGAAAAGTAATGGACCCAGTACCGATCTTTGTGGTACACCGGATGTGACACTGACCTGAGATGAGTGAGCACGTATAAATGCAACAAATTGTGTTCTTGAGTTCAGATAGTCCTGTATCCAGTCTGTAAGTTTAGTGTCATGAATTAGTTTCTTGATTATGATGAGAAGCTTAATATGGCATACTGTGTCAAAAGCTTTCCTATAGTAAATGAAGATGGCATCAAGCTGTCCTCTGGCATTAAGTGTGGATGCAATATCGTGGGAGAATTCGAATAATTGCGTCACCGTCGAAAAGCCAGAACGAAAGCCATGTTGAGCATGTGAAAGAATATTCTGTTCAGACAAGTACTCGATGATATATTTATAGATGATGTGTTCCAGTAATTTACAGGACGTTGATAAAATTGAAATTGACCTAAAGTTGCACACCACCTGTTTATTGCCATTCGTATGTATGGGAACAACCTTGGCGCACTTCCAGAGTAATGGGACAGTAGATGACTCAACAGACTTTGAAAATGACTTATGAATACCGAGAGGTCCATTCAGAATAACGTTTCGAAAACATATAAGGTATAGCATCTGGCCCGGCGCTTCTCGTTGAATTAATTTTGAGTACAAGGTTACGAACGCCCGAAGTAGTAATTAGCATGCTTGGGAAAAGTTGTGCAGATGAGTTATTAAAAAATGCGGGACTACGCCCATCATCACGTGTGGACAACAATTTAAAATTGTTATAAAATGCTTCAGAAATGCTAAGATCGTCAGAGCATGGTTTATCGGAATTAATAAATGAGGAAGAACAGCTCTGATTGGGGGGGATTGATGGCTTTCCAAAACTTTGACGGCTTGTCTTTCATGAACGCCGACAAGGTATTACTAAAAAGAAGCTTATCGCACTTGACATAGCAGATTTTAAACTAATTTTCAGTTTAGGTAACACAGATTATTTTATTAGATTGCCAGATTTGGAATGTTTACAAAGACGCCTGATACGGCGAATCAGATGTATATTGTCGCGTGTGTACAAAGGATGCTTGGGATTGCGTTTTATACACTTTGTTGGAATGTAATTAGCAATAAATCGGCCAGCAATTCCTTTAAAGCGGTTTACTAGTACATCGACATGGTAATGGCTGGCGCTGTTTAAAAACTCATCAAAAGAGGATGCAAGTATCCCGATTATGGAGTTATCATCAGCATTCTAGTAGTTCACAACAGACTGGTGTAAAGGAAGGTTAGGTACAGTCGTTAGGTTAAAATCAACTACGACACCCTTGTGATCCGACAGGCCTTCGACAATCTCACAATTATAGCCATATTCTTTAATATGCTCATTAATGAAAACAAGATCAAGAATTGCATTTTCGCGGGTTGCTGAAGAAACAATTTGCGTCAGGTCTAGAGAAGTAGTTAAGTCAATCAAATAGTCCCAGGTAAGCTTGTGTTGGCCATGTGCTGATAGAGTTTTCCAGTCTATGGCAGGGGTATTGAAGTCCCCAGTGATTAACATTTTGCAACCATTTAGTTTTTGTTTGACTATATAATCCATGAGATCAGAAAAGATACTGAAACCCGCATCAAGTGGACGATAGACAGCTCCAATAGCCAGCGTGAGACCACAAATCCAAATTTTACACCAAACTTCACAGTTGGTTACATCGAGGAGTACAGTGAATTCAATGCCTTTTTTCACAAAGAGCGCAACGCCACCACGATGACAGCCACATCTATCTTTTCTAAGAACATTGTAACCTGGTGGTAAAATTTCTGAGTCCATGATATGTTCATTAAGCCAAGTTTCTGTTACGCATATTACAGAAGGATGATAGCATGTAATGAAGGGATGAAAGTAATGAAGGGTTGTAGCAGCAGCAGTTGCATTCACAAGCACGCATCTAAGCGAACTTCCTTGGTTTCACAGATAGCCGCGGCGACTACCTGGGTTCTCATCCGTGCATCGTACACGTGCCTGCGCGAAAAGGACTACTCATCTGGCCTTGGCGCAGATTGCGCTGAAGCCGCCCCCAAGCTGCTTCTACGCGGCCCGTTTCTCTGTCATAAAAGCCGTCCCAGCGGAAGCATCACTGTTGTAGCAGCAGCAGTTGCATTCACAAGCACGCATCTAAGCGAACTTCCTTGGTTTCACAGATAGCCGCGGCGACTACCTGGGTTCTCATCCGTGCATCGTACACGTGCCTGCGCGAAAAGGACTACTCATCTGGCCTTGGCGCAGATTGCGCTGAAGCCGCCCCCAAGCTGCTTCTACGCGGCCCGTTTCTCTGTCATAAAAGCCGTCCCAGCGGAAGCATCACTGTTGTAGCAGCAGCAGTTGCATTCACAAGCACGCATCTAAGCGAACTTCCTTGGTTTCACAGATAGCCGCGGCGACTACCTGGGTTCTCATCCGTGCATCGTACACGTGCCTGCGCGAAAAGGACTACTCATCTGGCCTTGGCGCAGATTGCGCTGAAGCCGCCCCCAAGCTGCTTCTACGCGGCCCGTTTCTCTGTCATAAAAGCCGTCCCAGCGGAAGCATCACTGTTGTAGCAGCAGCAGTTGCATTCACAAGCACGCATCTAAGCGAACTTCCTTGGTTTCACAGATAGCCGCGGCGACTACCTGGGTTCTCATCCGTGCATCGTACACGTGCCTGCGCGAAAAGGACTACTCATCTGGCCTTGGCGCAGATTGCGCTGAAGCCGCCCGCAAGCTGCTTCTACGCGGCCCGTTTCTCTGTCATAAAAGCCGTCCCAGCGGAAGCATCACTGTTGTAGCAGCAGCAGTTGCATTCACAAGCACGCATCTAAGCGAACTTCCTTGGTTTCACAGGTTGGTTGCTTCATTTTTGACACTTCCTTAGAATTTCTTAGTCTAGCAACTGCTGCTGCTACTGTTGGTGTTACGGCTTGTATACTCACTTTGTACTCACGTGTTTAGCCATTTTACACGATGCCGACGAATGCCAAACTCTGCAAGCGCTTAGACGAGCTAGAAGATTTATTCAAACTTAGATTGAACGAATTGGTTGACCGGCTTGTTGTTAATATACAAACCAAGCTTCAGGACGCAGGCTTAGACGTCGGTGAATTGAGAGCTGAAGTTGGTCGTATGGATGACAGTTTAAAACTCTTGAACGAGGTGGTCGAGTCGACACGCTCCCAGCAGCTCGAGCTGACTGCCGCAAATCGCGCTCTAAAAGCAGAAAATGAGGCCCTTCAAAGTAAAGTCGCCAACCTCGAGCAGTACTCAAGGTTAAATAACTTGGAAATAAAAGGGGTGCCCTCTACCCAAGGAGAGGATTGTTCCGCAATCCTGACTGCCATTGGCGACAAAATCAACTGTAAGGTCTCGGCTAGCGATGTCGACACGGTACATCGTGTACCTGCAAAGTCCGGTCAAAGGAATATAATTGTGCGGTTTTGCTCTCGTGAAAAAAAGAACGAGTTCATGAAGAAAGCCAGAAGGGCGCGGCTGAACACTCGAAGTATAGGGTATTCAGGAGAGAACGCACAGGCAATATTTGTGAATGAGCACCTATCACCAGACAATAAGCGCTTGTTCTCTAGGGCACTTGCCTTAAAGAAAGAAAAAGGATGGCAGTTCATCTGGACGGAAAATTGCCAGATTAAGGTGCGGAAGTCTCCCGACAGTCGGGTAATTCGCATTGCTTCCGATTCTGATTTATGCAATATTGCCTAACATTTTGCAATCAGTCTAGTAGTCAATCTTTCAGTTACGTGAAATGGCTTCGTACATTCGACCTCACGAACTTCAGACCTATTTTTCCTTGCCCTGCCGTTCACTAATTCATTTTAATGCACGCAGTCTGCAAAAAAACATGGATGGTATCACAACTTTCTTATCATCAACTAGTCACAAGTTTTCTGTGATTTGTATTAGCGAAACGTGGCTTTCCGCATCTCATAATCACTTGTATACCTTCCCCTCATACTCTGCTGAATATTGTCACCGCGATAATAGTAATCATGGTGGTGCGGCTGTTTTCGTGTCCTCGGAACTGCGTTTTCATAGACGACTTGACTTGACACTCAAAGTGGCTAACTGCGAATCTGTTTGGGTTGAATTTCACGATTCATTTTTTTCACAGGACAAAAAAAACCTTATAGTTGGTTGCATCTATCGTTCACCGTCATCATGTGGAAGTGCTTATTGCTCGGCCCTTGGTAATTTGTTGCACAAATTATCACTGGAGCAGAAAAATGTCATTATCATGGGCGATATCAATATTAACCTCCTAGATCCATCCAACACACTGTTCAATGAATACGTTAACTGCCTAAATGGCGTTGGGTATGAAAACCTAGTTACGCTTCCAACTCGATGTCCCGCAAATAAACAAGGTACACTTATTGACCACGTTTTATCAAATCTCCTTACTAACCCTGACTGCGGCGTTGTCGAAGCCTCTGTTACCGATCACTATCCAATATTTGTGCGTTTAAATTATACTCCTTGCGCTATTGTCACAGGCCTAACCAGAAAGAAGCTCAATTCAACAAAGTTCTTTGAGTTAATATCTGCTACAGACTGGAACCCAGTCATCGCGTGCGATAACCCTGAAACTGCCTACGATACATTTTCAAAGATAATTTCCAATGCCCTTGCAGATTCTACCGAAATAATGAACTGTAAAAAACCGTTCTCAGCTCCTCGTAACCCATGGCTATCTAGCAGTTTGCTTGATTGCCTGAAGAAAAAAGATAACCTTTACAGAAAAACAAAAAAACAACCGTTCAATACTGCGCTTCATGATAGGTATAAAAAATATTCTAGTCGTTTAGGAAAACTACTCAAACATGCCAAAACACAGTACTATGAAAATAAAATTAAGTGTACCGGTAATGATGTAAAAAAACAGTGGGAAATTTTAAACTCGTTTTTGGGTAGATCCAACCAGCATAGCGAAATAACAATGATAAAATCGGGAGACCTACTTCTCGATAATCCCTTAGACATTGCTAACTCTTTTATTAACTTCTTCTGTACAGACAAGCAACGGGAAGACGATCCTCTGACCCAGTCTTACCCACGCATGCCTCACAGCTTTTTCCTTCACCCCGTGACACCTGAAGAAATAGTCACTATCATTTCTAGTCTAAAAAATACCGGGCCCGGTATTGATAATTTCCGCCCCTCTCTCATAAAACTCATAGCAAGTTTAATATCTGAAACATTTTGTCACATAGTAAACCTTATTTTTACCACGGGAATTTTTCCAAGTTCCTTGAAGAAAGCCAAAATAATTCCTGTTTTCAAGAAGGGAGATAAGCGTCTCACATCTAATTATCGACCTATAGCTATACTCTCATTCTTTAGCAAAGTTGTTGAAAAACTAATAGTAACACGCTTGTCTTCCTATTTTTCAAAATTTCATGTCTTATCAACAAATCAATTTGGATTTAGGGAGGGATACTCAACTGATTTAGCATTAATTTACTTGACAGATAAAATCCGGCAGGCAATTGATGCAGGTAATTTGACTGGGGCGCTCTTTATTGATTTATCTAAAGCATTCGATTCACTTGTTCACAATATACTATTTGCTAAATTAGAGTCTATTGGAATAGCAGGCCCGCCACTGAAATTACTACGTAACTACTTAAAAGATAGAGAATATATTGTGTCTATATCTAACACTTACTCACACCCTAAAACAAGTAACATTGGGGTACCGCAGGGATCAATATTAGGACCTATCTTATTTTTAATATACATCAATGATCTTTCACAATGCCTAAAATCATCTGACTGTATTCTTTACGCTGACGACACTACTATTTTCTGCTCAGACAACCACCTTGATTCATTAATCTACAAGCTTAACCACGACGCGGACAGCATAGTTACCTGGTGCCGGCAGAATAAACTACAGATAAATGCTACAAAATCTCAGTTCGTCATCTTTTCTTCTAAGCATAGGATTTATTCAGGATCACCATCTTTAACTTTCGCTTCAAGCACACTTTATCCTACTGACAGTGTCATGTTTCTCGGAGTCACATTAGATAAGCACCTAAAATTTGATGAGCATGTTTCATCGTTAACAAAGAAGACAGCTTATGGCATTAGGATATTAATTAAAGTTCGCAATTTTTTCCATATGAACACACTAATATCCCTTTATTACGCTTTCATTCATACGTATATTAATTATTGCATATCATCATGGGGAAACACGTATCCAGTCCATTTATCTCCATTGCAACACACTCAAAATCAGGCTATTCGCATCATGACACATAGCACCTACACATCAGAAGCATTGCCTTTGCTCACCTCTAACGGTATTCTGTCGGTGGGAAAACTACATAAATATTCCCTCGCAATACTAATCCACAAATCCATCAGCGGAAAGCTCCCGTTCCCTATAATCATCAAAAACCAGTATCTTTACTCTTTGTCAACACGTTTCGCATCCAGCAATAGCTTCTTATTACCGAAACCCAGAACTAATTATGGTAAGTTCACTACTAACTTTTCAGCCACACAACTATGGAACTCATTACCATGCCATGTTAAAAATATCTCCAATTTCCACGCATTCAAAATCAACCTTCGGAATTATCTGCATTCAGCATAGTCATTTCATCATCTCTGCTTTCTTTTGTAATTTTTAAATAATCCAACGATGTTTCAGTGTTAATTGCTTCTTTTTGAGTGTTTACTTTGTGTACACATTTTTGTTGCGTTAAAGTACTTTTGTTTACTCAGCTCTTATGGGAGGTCCCCTGTACAGTCTCTTGACTTTGGGACCTCCCTCTGTATCAGTAGTAAACCCCATTGTAACCACCATTTGTAACCAATCAATTTCAATAAACTTTCAAACTTTCAAACTTTCAAACTTTCAAGTCGTGAATCTCGTTAAGAATGCTACGGGCAATACTATTTGCTAAATAAAAGTTATCAGAGCAGAGTCAGGTTTCAGGAGGCTGAGAAGATTGCTTCTTTGCTTGAATGATAGAGTCGCCCGCTTCGCTTAACACATAACTTGAGTTATCTATCAGCAAGAAATCATACTTCAGACGAGAGGAGGTGGCATTTTTTCTTTGGTTAGCTGAATGTTTCCAAAGGGCGCTGCGTACCTTTCTAACGCGCTCTGAGAAGTCCTCGTTTACATATATTTGTGTTCCTTACAACTTTCTGGCATTCTTTAAAAAGCAAGTTTATATCTGTAATCTAAAAATTTAAATATATCAGGGTGGGGCTCTTCCCCTCTATGCGCTCCAAGTCTGTGCCACATCGTTCAAGGTCGGCACATTAACGACCAAGTTTATCAGACAGTAGGCTCGTGGACAATTCAAGCAGCTGCCCGGGAGACTCAGAATGGTGTTCAGGCAGTCCGTAGACAATAATATTATTTCTACGGGACCTGTTTTCAAGTTCATCAGAATGGTTGTCTAACTTTGATACCAAGTTAGCAAGATGAGTTACCGTTTTTTCAAGTTGTTCAACACCTGTAATTGCTTCCTTGGCTGATAATACGGAGGCATTTAGCCTATTTAGCCTTTCTTCAATGTAAGCGAACTTTGTTGTCCATGAAGAGAGCTCAGAACGGATTTTTTCTTGACCCTCGAGCAGCTGCGAAAGTTTCTTGTTTAACTTGTCAGGGCCACGATTGCTCTCAACATCGCCGGATAATAGCAACAAAATTCTACTGACAGAAAAGAACGATAATGCCACCATAAGTGGGTCAGGCAGCAGCACTATGCATCAATCATCATTCCTATAGCAAGGGAAGTCGTATTTTGGCCCTACCTGTAAGACAGTGCAGACAAGCTTGAACCAAGTGCACATTGTGCCGCCACAAGACCCACTGAAGAGCGCAGCATTCGCTGTCGGATTTATAGCAGGCCACAAGTGGCCAGCTGGTGAAGCTGAGGTAGCACACCGTGCACAGATGGGCTCCCAAGTGTCCAAGTCACGCAAGTCGGGTGACTCACTTTATAGATGATACAAATCCCGCATCAGACCATCCGATCCGGGGTGGACGAGCAGCTGCTTGAAGGGTGCGAATCACGATTATGCGCAGAAGCGGATTCCTGAAGACGACTGCTGGATTCAGTGCAAGTGGCCATCTGTAAGACAGTGCAGACAAGCTTGAACCAAGTGCACATTGTGCCACCGCAAGACCCACTGAAGAGCGCAGCATTCGCTGCCGGCTTTATAGCAGGCCAGAAGTGGCCAGCTCGTGACGCTGAGGTAGCACACCATGCGCAGATAGGCTCCCAAGTGTCCAAGTCACGCAAGTCGGGTGACTCAGTCCATAGATGATTCGAATCCCGTATTAGACCATCCAATCCGGGGGGGAAGAGCAGCTGCTTGAAGGGTGTCGATACACGATCATGCGCAGAAGCGGAATCCTGAAGACGATTTCTGGATTTGGCGCAAGTGGCAATCTGTAAGACAGTGCAGACAAGCTTGAACCAAATGCACATTTTGCCGCCGCAAGACCCACAAAAGAAGACCTTGAAACTCGTTACAAAGATTTGATTTATATGTGGGGTATAAATTACTAAGATTTGTTCAGCGCCTCTTCTCAAAACGAAAACAAAGATGGCTTGACGCAGTTTTTGTCCTTTTGGACTACTCTAACTGACAAAGGATGATAATCTAATAGTGGAGAATTCAGTATACAAGAAATAGAACTTTCCAATAAACAGTTAGCACTGTCAAAAACGCCAGGTTCTGATGGATTATACGACAAGTTTCACACAACATTAAAATCAGTCCTGGGCCCTGCACTGCTTGACATTTTCACGCTGAGTTTGAATATGGACATACTTCCTCGCTGTTTTACTAAAAGCAATACTGTCTGAATCACAATGCGCTCAGATGGAGAAAATCTCCGGCCCGTTGATGACTATAGATCAATCACAATGTGCAACGTTGACTACAAAATTTTTGCAAAGGTACTTTCAAAAAGACTTTACCTTGCAATGTCACTACACGTTGGTGCCTATCAGACGTGTGGCCTAAAAAGTCGCTTAATACAGAATAATATACACAATTCATGCACAGTATTGGAACACTGTTCACAATCACATGATTACTGGCAATACTACAAGTATACTTAGCGAAAGCTTTTGAATGGTTCGCCATTATTTTCTGTCTTATCTTTTCAAACATGCAAGCATTGGCTCCACAATATGTAAAAGCGTGAAACTATGCTACTCCCGTAATTGTTGATGGCTATCTTTCAAAACCCATGTTTCTTACCTCGTCTGTGAAACAAGGTTGTTCATTATCGCCAATGCTTTTTGACCATTACTTGGAGCCAGTGTGCTTAAGTGTAAATAAAATATCAACGTCCGCCGTTCGAATGCTTTTGACAATGAGGAAAAGCAATTGGTGTATGCGGATGACCTAGCGTTCTTTTGCACAGATTTTTTTAGTATAAAAATGGTGGTGTCAACAATTGGAGAGTTAGGAAAAATCTCTGTGGCGCGAATGAACTTTGCTAAAAGCTTCAGACGGTGGTTTGGCTCGTGAAATCATGAACCAATACTTTTTCAGGGTTGGAGTTTATGTGTACTACTATTTATATATCTACTATTACTACAACCTACTACTTTCGCATCACCTCCTTACCTGCAAGGATTCGTGCGTGAAGTATACGAGCCGGTTCGTTATCTGACATATTTTCTAAATTATACTTGTTCTCTAGCTCCAGAAAAGACATATAATATCCTGTACTGAATGAGTTCTTTCCGGTCCCACTTTACCGCTCACTATTTATTAGAGGTATGCATGTTGGGACCAATGACAACTCATGATTAAGGAGCTAGCAAGGACAGCAGAAAATTAGGTCTTAAAATATTGTGCAGAAAGCACAATTCATGTGCATCAGCCTTTTATAAACAGCACTTCGATATAGGTAAAAGTGCACATGAGGTTGTAAAAGACTATGTCTAATAAAGACAGATAATAACCGTGGAGCTGAACCACGAGACTGAAGTAACTAGAAGAATAGGATTGGGGTGAAGCACATTTGGCAAGCACTGTCAAATCAGGACAGGTAGATTGCCACTATCCCTCAAGAGAAAGGTATATGACAGCTGCGTCAAGCCGCTACTTAGCTACGGAGCGGAAACCTGGAGACTCACAAAGAGGGTTCAGCTTAAATTGAGGACGACGCAGCGAGCACAAGAAAGGAAAATAGTAGGTGTAAGCTTAAGAGACAAGAATAAAGCACAGTGGATTAGGGAACAAACCGGGGTTAAGGATAATATAGTTGAAATTAAGAAGATTGAATGGACATGAGCCAGGAATGTAGCACGTAGACAAGATAACATAACCGCTGGTCATTAGGGGAACTAATTAGATTCTTAGAGAAAGCAAGCGGGTTAGAGGGAGACCGAAGATTAGGTGGGCAGATGCGATTAAAAAGTTTGTGGGTATAAATTGGCAGCAGCAAGCACACGATTGAGTTGACTGGCGGAACACTGGAGAGGCCTTTATCCTGCAGTGGACTTAGTCAGGCAGATGATGATGATGATGACGAAGATCATGGTGATCATGGCAATGTATTGAACTTTCTGTTCGTTGCGTGCTATTATTTTTAACAAAAATAAATACCCATTTCAACAATAACCAAGATATTTTTAACAAGGTGCACACAGAAACAATACCTGCCAACTCCTGCTTAAACACCAAATGCATATTTGTAGTACCTGCCACCTCTGCGAAGTTCCGGAAAGAATAACTTATTGCTTTATTAGTTTTAAAAACGCCATTCTTTTCTGGGACATTCTGCAGAATGATTTAAAAACGTTTGGATTTAAATTCTTATACCGTCCGTTTTTCGTACCACTCAAATGCAATGTCATGCCAGTTGACGCAGTGTTGTTAATAGGCATGTATTTTTATGAAAAACTTGCCTGTTGGATAGGTATGTGGAACCAATTGTGTTCTTGTGATGCCACTTTTTACAAATGACTGTGCTGCTAAAGGACTTTTTGTCCAACAGCAATTCCAGCCGGACTCGTATGCCAAGCATGAAGTGTGCTACTCAAATACTCCATTACATATTGTGTTGTTCAAGATTTACTTTGTAAGGTTCATTGTCGATTTGTCGACTGGACCCTATGTATGTTGTACGCTAAGTATATACGTAAGCTACGTTTGTAATAAATGCCATGTCAGAAAAAAACAGACATGGCTCAGTGGTAGAATACCGGACTGGCACGCAGCGACCCTAGATTCGAGCCCCAATGTGTTCTCGGTACTAGTTTTTTTTTATTTTGCGATCATGGTTACGGAAAACGGTGGTGACGGTGGACCACTACGACGCCATACGTCGTTTCACAGCTTTTGCTTTAAATAAACAGGTAAAGACCAACAGACAATAATGCCGGGGAAAGTATAGGGGATGTCATTGAAGTCATTTTATTATAAATATTATTAAAGAAAAGTGGATGAAGAGAAATCTTGTCGCATGTTGAGACCCGGTCGGTGGCAAACTATGTTTTCGTCCACTTTCTTCTTCCCATCTACATTACAATTACTAGTATTGACATCTCCCATATTTTCTCTAGAGTTGTTGTTTGTTTATTCTTAATGTTTTATGTGCATATCTGTGGTTCTCCCTTGAATAAATATATTGGTGCATTTGTGCCTCCTTCGTCTTTCTTTCTCTAAATGTGCCATTGTTGGCTTGTGACCCTAGACCAACAAATACGAGTTTGTGCAGTTACAAAACTTCTGATAACAGAATTGACATAGCATATAATACTAAGCCGTGGTGATGGAGTGTTTGCTAATATATTGTGAATGCAGTTCCTTTCTGTTGAATAATTATGGAAAGAGTAATATCTAAATATCCCAGAGTTGCAAGAGTATTCAGCAAGCGTTTATATATGCTCTTCACGGGATATCTTGAATTTACCGAACGTGTTGCACATTGTTGAATTCGTGCTAAAGTGCTGGTGCAGAAGATAACGTAGGTGCAACATCAAGAGAAACTCATGCCAGACACTATCTCTCGATTTTCGCCCTTTAAAACTGTTAAATTTTATGTTAGCCACGGTTACCCTAAGAAAACACAACTTCCCTCTCCTATTTAAAATCGTCCACCATTGGAATTGTGGATTCCACCATCCACCATTTTAGTGTATAATGGTGATGTTTTGTTGGTGACACATGGTGTATGGGCGATGGATGGTAAATGGCGAGCTCCAGCCGGCATTGCTGAAGTGGGAGGCAGCGTCAGAATCACAGTGACAAGCTGCCAGTAAAAGAATAATGACAATAATTGTATAAAAACAATGTAGAAAGCACCCGTAGAAAAAAAAATGGGTGCGACAGCGCGGAATCGAACCTGGACTCTTCGGATACGTAATTGAGCACACGCACTGCTGTGCCACGCCTGCTTTTTTTCATGGTATTTATTAAAGTACGTGGGCAATAAAGACAAAATCAAGCGAACAAAAGTACAATAAAATCGCGAAAGTAAGCGTTCAAGTGTTACTCATAAACACTAAATGGCTAACACAGAGCAAGTTCCTCACATGGAGAGTTCTTCACATCGTGTTATACAAACAAAAAAGGGGTGAGGTCAAACAGTTCTCTAAGACGGAGTACCAGTCCGGTCTAAAGTCTAGCTCGTCGTAAATGTTTTTTAGGTGGATAGCCATTTGAATGAAGTGTGCGCTTGAAGAGGTGGTGATCTCCGCACCGCGGTCTTGCATTCGTGTCTTCCACAAGCTGTGAAACCCATGAGGAAAAACATATCGTATGGTATTTCATCAAGCGCTGCTGGCAGAAGATAACGTATTGTGTGAGAATTATAGACGAAACGCTTTTTCAGTGCTCGTTGGAGGGCATCCCAAAATAGTATGGCCTCTTTGCAGCTAACAAAGCAATGTTCAATCGTTTCCGGCACCTCACATAGACGGCAGTTAACAGACGGAATGAAAATACCTTTTCTTTCTAACATGTGTTTACCGCCAATGTTTCAGAGTGGAGTTTATAGAAGAATGTTTTTGAATTCAGTGGAATGTACATTTTTCGCACTCGCTTCAACACATCGTGACCTGGAAGATTGGCGTGCAGTGAAGGGTACAATGGAGGTGGGAAGAGTGTACTCAGTAGGTCCTTATACAGCACATTTCGCGATACCGTGTACAGGTATTCTACAGAGAAGCGAGCTTTAAGAAACTGAACTGCGAGGTAAACTTCCTGCATGAATCCCCACAAGCATGGGCGTTCGGAGAAGTTGGATGAAACAATTGAATCTGGTAAGCAATCAACAAGTGTAACCTGCAAGAAGGAACGGATTACAGGATGGG
The DNA here is from genome assembly GCA_013436015.1 of Rhipicephalus annulatus. Lineage (NCBI taxonomy): Eukaryota > Metazoa > Arthropoda > Arachnida > Ixodida > Ixodidae > Rhipicephalus > Rhipicephalus annulatus. The sequence continues at coordinate 1,071,171 of WOVY01000645.1, forward strand.
AATTGTCTCGAAAAAAGAAGAATCGGGACACTATTTGCTATAGATAAAGGTGTTTTAGTCCTAACCCACCCTCACTAACTGGCTTGAACATATTATCACGACGCATGGGCTCAAAGGTCGAAGACCATAAGAAAGTAGCGAAAATCCGATGAAAGCGTTGTATATAGAATCTTGCGCAATGAATAAGTTGCAACACATAGTAAAGATTTGTCGCTAAGAAAGTATTGCAAGCTTCAGCTCTCCCAAATATTGTGAAGTCGATAGGGCACAAATGTCTGGGCCTGTCGTTCAAGCTTAGGGACGCGTTCCTTCCAGTATTGGGAACTGAATCTGTATGCATGCAATGGTACACCGAGATATGTTGGAGGAGTTCTTGTCCAATTAAGCCCTGCAAAATGGTTCGGTGTGCTACCCCACAAGCCAAACCACAGTCCTAAACTTTTAGAAGCATTTAAAAAAGCTCCTGATACTACGCCAAACTTTTCAATAGTATATACCACATTTTCGACACTTGGTTTATCTGTGCAAAAGAATGCGACATCGTCTGCATAAGCCAATACTTTAACCTCACTGCCTAATATTCTAAAGCCATGAATGCAACTCGACTGTATTAAGCTTAAGCACAGTGGTTCTAGATAAAGTGCAAATAAGAGGTGACATCGGGCATCCCTGTTTTACAGAAGAGCGAATAGAAACTGGCTTGGAGAGTTGACCATTAACTATCAGACGCGTTGAGCATTCATTATCGCATAATTTAACGCCTTTAGGAACAACTTTGCCAACATTAGCCTGTTCGAGAAGAGAAAAAATGAAGGAATGACGAACACGATCAAAAGCTTTTGCAAGGTCTACCTGTAGCATTGCAAGACGTTTTTGAGAACCATGACAGTATTGAAGCACTGTTCGAGCGACATGTATATTGGTTTGTATGGATCAACCTCTAATCCCACATATTTGATGAGACCCAATGAGGATCGACATAGCTAATTGCAACCTATTTGCTAATACTTTTGCGAAAATTTTGTAGTCCACATTTGACAGCGATATTGGTCTGTAGCCCTCGACAAAGCGAAGTTTTTCCTTGTCAGTTGTTTTCGGTATTAACACAGTGTGACTTTTGCAAAAAGATTGTGGGAGTGTATCCTTGTCATAACTCACCTGAAAAATATTCAGCAATATAGGAGCAAGCATTTTTTTGAAAGCTTTGTAAAATTTGCCTGAGATGCCATCAGGTCCCGGTGTTTTCAATAAAGGCAAGTTGTCGATTGCCTGCTCGATTTCCTGTATAGTAATGGACCCGTTAATGACTGCCCAATCATTGTCCTCAAAGGGGTTCACAAGAGAAACAAAACTAGCCTTGAGGTGAGCGTCAAGATCATCAGAGGGAGAGCTAAATAAGCTGTTATAGTACGTTTCGAACGCCAAAGTTATGTCTCCGTTATCTTTTATGAGCACATCGTTAAAGTACAAGTCTGGAATAACTTTAGAAATCGCAAGGCGTCGCTCATCAAGTAAGGCTTGGCACGTCGGTTGCTCAAAATTTAGAGTGCGCTGGTTCCGAGATCTAATACGTGCCCCTTGGTAGCGAGCAGCATCATATCTCTGTAGTTGGCACTTAATATTCTCAATATCTTTGATGTACTTTCCCGGCATTTCGCATTCCATCTCATAAAGATTGCAAAGACTTTTAACAAGTATCTTTTCATCATTCTTTCTATAGAAATACTTAACAGCCCCAATTTCTAAAGCTATATCACGAACTTCTTGTTCAAAAAGCTCCCAAGCAGCGAAGATATGAAAACCAATCGAAAAAGATTGCCTCAATGCCATCTGGACGCGATTCATGAATTCCTAATCACAGAGGAGCTTCGCATTTATTTTCTAAAGCGCCCACTGAGGACGGAATTGTTTGTGACGATATTCATCAATTTGCGCTATGACAATACAATGTTCTGAGAATGATACAGCTTCGGTGCTGCAGGAAATTTTACGAGATAGGAGTGATGAGGACACGTAAATCCAGTCAAGGCGAGCATGAGAGCTGCCTTGTACTCTTGTATATGCTGTTGCCCGATTCGAGACCCCGATGTCAATAGTCCTGCATTATCTACAATACCGAATAAAAGCTCCCCACCCCTGTCTCTCTTTCCAGACAAATTATAACGATCAATATCTTCACATACGCAGTTAAAATCTCCCATAGGTAACGTGCATCTGTCGACGTCAATTAAGTTACGCACTTTTTCAAATACCTCAAGTCGTTTCGGAACATCATTAAAAGCATATAGATTGATAATTCTCCATGGCACTCCTTGCAACAAAAAATCACAGCATATATACCTGCCCTCTTCATCAACACTAGTTCATAATGCTGAACAGGGTAGGCTTTTTCTAAGAAACAACCAACAGCCTGCAGATAAACCTTTAGCATGTGAGACACACACATTAAACTGAGACAGAAATGGCCGCAGGGTCTTCTCGGTCTCTTTCACGCTCTCGATCTTTCTTTCTTGGATGGCGACAAAGTCGACACGCTTCCGATTGAGAAGTCTACGGAGCTGTGCATGTTTCTGCGAAGACCTAAGGCCGTGTACGTTCAAGGTTGCAAATATGAGTCGCTCAGACTGCGCCATGGTGACTACCTTCTAATTCGCTTATCGCCCCACTTGATCAGTCCCAAGAGTTGGCGCTGAGGCTTCTCGTGAGCCCCCAGCAGGCCTCCTACATCGGGATCAGCAACACTTCCCCTTTGGCATGGAGTTTCGGCGACGGCGTGACTCCCTAGTCACTGACGCTGGGTCACTCCCTTTGCTTGAATCCGAGCTGGACGATGCGCGACGTTTCAGTATTGCTGTATCCGTAGAGATCTGCATATCATCTTGCGACACTGCACCATGATGAAAAAGCTGCTGCGGAGCTGCAGCGCAAGCAGGTGATGAACTTTGTGCGGCATCCAGCCCAGAGTCTCTATCTTGTACTGGTGGTTCTTCAGCATCTTTATGGGTAAGCGCAACAGCACTCTTCATAAGAATTCCTACTTGTGCTGGGAGTTGGGCGGAGTCGTTTTGGGTATGCTGCTTGCATGATTCATTCGGCTCTTTGCACGCAGAAGTTTCAACTTTGTCAACAGCGAGTGACTTTCTTTCCTCTTCTGGATTCCTTGTGGTAGAGCCTGCAGCATATGACATTGACGGAGTATCTCCCGTTGCGTCCAAAACCTCGGTGGCATTCATAATATGCTCTTGTAGGTTATCATCTGGCTGTTTTGTGTGTTGTCGCAGCTTGTTGGCGTATGTCATGACACAATCTTTGGCCGAATGACCGAAGCGTCGACAGTTGTCACAGCGAGGGGTCCTGCAGTTTCGACGGATGTGTCCAACCTTACTGCACCGAAGGCAAAGTGGTGGGCGGCCAGGTGACAGGTCGAGGCTTTGCACTCCGCAGACAACAAGAATATGAGGAATATCCGCAATGCGAACTCCATCAGCAAGGGACAAAACAACATCCCTATTGAGCGTCCGCATTTGTTCCATGTCCGCTAATTTCCAGCTTTCTTGTGATATTGTCTTGACCTGCCCAAAAGCTTGCAGAGCCTCGCACACATAGGCGTCCTCCAAGCGCTCAGGAAGCCACATAAGCTTCAACTTCACTTCCGTGGGCTCCGGGTCTATAACGAGGCATCGACGACTTTTGACGAAAAATTCGCCTCTTGTGACCCACTTTGTTTTCGTCAGCGTTGACTTGCATGTGACCATACAAACATGAGACATTTGAAATTGACCTATGGAGCTTATTTCCTTCAAGTCAATGATGTCCCGAAAAGCATCTCTATAATCTTGAACCCGGTAGGGGCGAGCAGCTAAGTCCGCATGTAGAAAAACAGAGTCTAAAACAAGCTTACCGGTGGGAAGGCGAGGAAGTACAACACGGTAGTCAATGCCGCTGGCTGAAGCCTGAGCAGCACCTCGGTCCATGGCCGATAAATCCTTCGAATCAGAGGACATGAAAAACGCGTCTGTTCAGAACGTCGCTGTACCACGCCTGCAGATGGCAAGTGATGTGTTAAAGAAGTAGTCAACTCACAAATTCACAGTTTCACTTCTGTTTGTCGCTTACTCGAGATGAACGGGATCCGCACCTGCTACTAAAGTTTGCACATTCGATAAACACGAACAACTGCAACGATTGACATTGCGATATTGGCAATAGTGCTATGCTTATGTTACAATTTACAACCACAAAAAACAACTTAGTGGACTGTGGAGCATGTTTTTCGCGCAACGCACAGCGCAGCCATGCCAGCACCGCTGTTGCTCTGTCGTTAGGAATAACTACATAACGGCTTGGTCAAAACGAATGCAGTGCACTAGAAATATTATGCTATTCTAACGGTTCAATAAGCATACGAATTTATGAGTCTGTGTTTTCGCATTGAAGCCAGTGAAGTGCCGGCTAGTGCGACTGGCGGCTGTCGGTGAGGGGAGGCGTACATTATGTGGAAGTGCTGCAAGCGCGTCACATCGATGTTTGTAGCTTCTTGCGTCGATATCCTACACAATAAAAAAGGCTTCATTTACGGTAATTGATTCCACAGCTGTGCTGTACCGTCATTTTCTCTCGCCAAAATTGTGTATTCTGAAACCCAGAAGCACCGATAGCACTTGTACCAGCTCGGTCAGTAGAACTGACTTTTGGTTGAAATTATGGTGGTATAACAAAAGCATGAAAGTCAAATTCGCTGGGGCTCGTCTCGGCGCATGTCGAAACGAATGTCGAATGTCGAAACGACGCATGTCGTAACAAAAAGGTCGCATGTCGAAACGACGCGTCTCGAAATGATGCATGTCGAAACGAATTTCCAAAATCTTATTCATTTGTTGTAGGAATGGCCGAAACGCTCTCTGCGATGCCTGTCGTGGCGAAGAGACGCTACACCACATCTTGTGTGACTGTTCGTTGTATGACATCAAGAGAGACTCACTGGCGTCCGTTCTTGCGCGCATCGATTACAGCCAAATGTCTGTCGACAGTATTCTTTCAAATGCCCGAGAGAAGACAATGCAACAGAAGGCGGCAAAAGCTCTGCTGAAATTCCTACGCGACACGGACTTGAGCAAGCGATTGTAACAGCATTGTCACACACCAAGAAAGACAAGACTGTACTATAAGTGTGGGCGCGTGTGCTGCCAAACGTTCTTTGTTTATCTGTCTTCCCTCTCTCCTCTCTATATTTAATCTCCTCCCCCAACCTCCCATGTGCATGGTAGCGAACCGGCTGCCTAAAGGCTGGTTAACATGTGTGCCGTTCTTTTCCTCCTATTTTCCTTCTTTCCTTATGTGTCACGCGTAGTAGCGACAACAACACACTCACTGGACCCAGTTTCATTGTGTTTTGTTATTTGTAAACTGTCTCTAAGAGTGATCTAACCTAAGCAGGGGGAGAAGGGAATGAACGAAAAAGAAAACGGGAGAACCTAACTTCTCGTAGATACAGGCGATTATCTAAAGAAAGTATATTTCGCCGTATATTTCGATTAGCGTAAGAAAGATTAACCGGAAAGTAAGCCACTCAGGACTACGGTGAATGCAGTCCATCGAATGTTTGCTATTACGTTTCCTCTCCACTTGTTTGTCAAGTTGTCGCGCCAAGCTTGAACTGATGTGGTGTACGAGCTTCATCGAAACACTTGAATGCATTGGCGTCTCCAGTTAGTCATGCAGCAGTCGCACGACAATACTACGCGCACCCGAACGCAGGGAATCCACTGATTCCTGCACAGAACACAACACATCGTGGCATTGGTGAGCGCTCCTCTTGACACCAGGCCCACCTGTCCCACCGCCACAGTAGCCGTTGCCGAATGGTTCCAAGACAGAGCTCCGTAGTAAACGCGTACCATCATTGTCGAAAGAACACGGCGGTGGCAGCCTCACTGATCGAGAAACGCCGTTAAAGCGAGACGATCTCCGCCATGAACGCGATGTTGCTGCAGAAACTTCACTCGGGGAATGACTCATGCTAACTCGATCGCCTTCTTGAATATCTCAAAGAAACGCTCGAGATGTTCTCAAGTGAAGAAATCGTTTCAAGTGAAAGGCTGGTTGTGATTGGGAAACGCCACTCAATGAGCGTTTCGAGTGAAGGGTTTAGTGGATGAGTAATTGCGAATACGGGGTAGGAAATCTGACATTGAATCACCCAGTACCATCTAGGTGACACGTCGTAAAAAAAACATTACTTTCTTCACGCAGCAACATGAGTCGAGTCGCTATCTATTTAAAAAGCAAGGTCTGATTTTAACGTATATCTTTTTTTACTGAATGTAGCGAACGGAAATGACATGTGCGCTCAAATTTAAGGCGACCCTCTCGCACCCTAGTTTAGAATCTTACCCCTAAACCGACAAGCCGACACATAGTACTGGAACAAATTTTATGCGGTGTGGAGCTTTCTAGACCCTATAGTCAGGATGGTCAGTTGAAGCAGTTGACCACACCCCAACACACGTGTAAGTTGTGTCATAAACTGTAAAGGTAGAACGAAAGCTTAGGAGTATAAAGGTTCTATGACTGGAAAAAATTGCGCTACAGTTTCTGTGGAAAAAGAAGTTGGAATGAAGACAAGAAATGACGCGGACACTACAAGCGCAAACTATCAACTGAACTTCATTGAAAGACCTTGGAAGAAAAAGGCTTCCAGGAAAGGAAATAGTCGCTTTACGAAAATAAAGGGTTGCGGCAATCTCGCTGAACCAGCTGTCTTCCGATGCAACGTGTATGAAAATTACGATAACGAGATGTGGTGCTGATTCAAAATTCGTGTCCAAACAGACTGTTTGAATTGCTAATTCTGGCTTCTGATGAATTCTGTGGATTTCTGTGGAGGTTAGTAGAATGTAGCGGGAACTTACGCATGCGCCTTCTTAGTTGCTAGGTGAAAAAACATCCCAAATAACGCGTATAGTGTTATTCTATATATTTGCCAGAATTGTTTTTGAAAACATTAGGCTGCAATAAAGCTCGCTTTAATGCATGACTACGTTGCCTATGATTGCTGTCTGCTGCCACGCACAGCGACGCTCGTTGATTAGTTTCCCGATTGCCCAACGTATGCCTTACCCCATGTTAGTTTAGTAGACTATACAATGAATTTTTTACCGTAACTTTTAGCATAACGGACTTGGCATTCTTCTTTCTTCTCGTCGAGGTTGTTTACTTTTGGCATGTTCCTTTCGAATCGACTGGAGCTGAGGTGTCATAAATAGGAACATCATGTCGTCTTTCATTCTCCTACGAGGAAAAAAATGAGCTCGTCTGGGATTGCAACCCGGGGTCTTTCACACCTTAAGTGAAAATTGTACCCTTACACTAACGAGCTGACATATAGGTGTCAGACAAATTCTATATGGTGTGGAGAATCCTCAGCTCTTTCGTCGGGAGGGGGGGAGTGATAATTTATGAGGAGGCAGAGAGGTCGGTCTGAGCTAGTTAGCTCTAGCCCCTACTCTACACAGAAGATAAAGGAAGGAGGAAGGAAAGAGGGATGAAGGATGATGACGATGACAAGAATAGGTGGTGCGTATGTACAGTAGCCACTGAGCATAGTACCCTACAGTCTAGTATCTATTCCAGTGCTTTTGATAAAGTCTAAAACAGCCTTTCACCTAGTTTTTATACACTGTTTGGTTGTTCATTGCTGACAATACGTGGCTTTCACTAAAAGGCGTTCGTCCGATGCTTCCCAACGTTGCAGTTGGCATTTTTCTTTGCGCCGCGTATATTGCGCAGTCACGAAATATGTCAGCTAAATTCGCGCACTTAGCAGCTGTCCGCGCGGCCCGATTAGGATGATGTAGTGACGGGTGAAGGCGATGCCCAGGCGAGTCCGGTGCAGTATATTAGTATGTCATCGGTTGAGTTTAGCTGGAAGACGAAAAGTCATACCGGGGTCTATTTCCAAAAGACGCTTGTTTCGATGATCTGGAAGCAACCAGTAAGTGGCAGCGCATTCGCGCATGAGCGATCTCAACAATGTGATGACGTCACTTTGGAATACGGTACTTTGACGTACATAAGAGCGTTGTATACTGCCGCTCTTGCTTTGCTATCGACTATTTCGCTGCCAACCAGGCCGCAGTGTCCCGGAATCTATTGGAGTGTAATGAACTGTACATCCTGTGTGATAGGTCAAATGCTTGGAGGATTTCTAAAGCTAACGCGAAAATAGGCCTTTTCTTCAGCAATAATTATAGCTTGAAGTGCTGATATTTCGTCGGACAGAATCGTCCATTTACGCCGTGCTTGGTCGTTCACAAATTTTATGGCTTCCCTGTATAGCAACAAGTTCTGCAGCTGTCGAAGATGACCTGTGATTTAATTTGTACTGTCGTGAAATACCAAGCTGAGTGATCATGAAGGCTGCAGCGGAGGTGGACGAAGTTACGAATCCGTCGGTGTAGATGTTCAGAAAGTCGCTGTATCGGTCATCCAAATGTGCCAAGGTTAGTTGCTTGAGAGCAATATAGGAAATACGCGACTTATACGAAATTCCCCGTATGTGTAGGCACACCAGCGGTTTAGTCAATGTCCATGGAGGGCACTGCAGGAATTACGGCAGGCGCAAGCCTGAAGGAATCTTGTGTGTATGTGTATTGAGGCATCGCGAATAGGTACAGCCTGGTCGGTCCACTTGTACCAAAGACAACGGGTGCTGTGATGGTCTGAATGGTCAGACAACCAGTAGAGCAGAGCTCAACACATATAAAGTTAGTTACTGCAGTTAACGTTCCAAACGATCATATAATTATGCAAGGTGCGGTACTGAACGGCTTCGGAAATTTTGACCACCTGAGGATCTTAACGTGCACCAGGGCTGAGCACACGGGCATCAACTACAATACTGCGTGTAAAATTGACAAGAAACTGAGAAGGCACACGTACAAGCACCGACACGTCAGTGGTGGTGGTGGTGGTGTAGCAGCAGGCGGGGTTAGCCTGGCCTGCATGGCCAGCAATTGTTTCGCCTGAACATCTCCTGAATTGGGAAATTGTCACTACGTGTCGGACAGCCCAGTGTCTCGCAGGAAGACCAACGCAATTCGTTACACGTTCCACCAGTTGCCGGTGGTCCTTCAGGAAAAAATGACGTCATCAATGTCCCGTGTCATTGACAGCCTTTTTGCAAGGTTCGGATCATCGCTGCTCTTGCACGTCAAACTGTGCGCAGAGCAAAATAAAATGTTCAATATCCCCTATGTCACCGCAGCAGAAGGCACAGAATGGGGAAGCGTATCTTCTAGTCTTGAGTGACCAGGCTGGGGTGTATGCGGAGCTGGTTTTTATGCGGTACAACAGCGTCGCTTCTTCACAAGAAAGTCCGTGAATTACACATGACTGGTGTGGAAACTTGTAGATGGCCTTGAAATTATGCGTATCACATCTTTGTTGTTGTGGTAAGTCTTGGGAGTTCTTAATTTTGGAACAGAAGTCCGTGCTTCGCATGCTAGGGCATCAGCCTTTTCATGCCTTCAATGCCAACGTGGCATGGGATTCCATTGAAACTTTATATTAAAAACACTGCCAATAGGTGCTTAATTAGTGCCAGAGATCGCCTGGTGAACATTTCTTGAGGTAGGCCACGATGCAGTCTTGTAGCACCGATTTCGAGCCGTCAGCACTACTACATCTCGTGCAGAAAAGATCGCAATTTTCGCAAAGCCGCCGTGTGATTGCAGCTCTTTCTACCATTGCGGATCAAACCACGTGATCCAGGCGGTCTGACCATGACATGGCAAGGT
>WOVY01000646.1:0-36403 GCA_013436015.1 Rhipicephalus annulatus
ACTGTATTCGGCAGCGTCAACGTAGAGCACTCTTTAGAAGTAGAAAATCGTTTTTTCGAGAGTTTTTGCACGCTGTCGTCGACGTTGCTCGTGGTGCACAGGGTGCATGTTTTTAGGGAGCGGCGGAATGTGTAGATTCTTGTGTATTTCACGCGGAATAGTGTGTTTGGCGTTAGTGGTTGGAGTTGGCCTGATACTGAGGGTATCGAGTATGTATCTTCCGGTCTGTGTGTTGGAAAGACGAGCATATTGTGAAGTTAAGTGTGCTTCAATAAGTTCAGTTAAGGTGTTCAATGGTGCCTGTCTCCATGAGCCGTGCGGTGGACGTTCGAATGGGGACTCCGAGAGCGAATTTGTAGATTTTGCGTAACAAAGTGTCCACGTTATTTTGTTCTCTTCTCAGAAGGAACAGATAAGGGAGAGAATAAGTCACTTTATTGAGGACGAAGGCTTGGATGAGGCGGAGGAGCTCTGCCCTCTCGTAGCCCGCCATGCTTATTAGATATCCTGCCTATAAGGCGTAGAGTGTGGTCCACAGTTGTTTGAAGTGCTTTAATGGTGTGTGTGTTTAGTCGATTTCGTTGTATGTGTAGTCCAAGCACCCTGAGTCTGTCAACTTTAGGCACGGGTGTATTGTTCAGTGTTATTTGTATATCAGAGATGTGCTTTTCAGAGCCCCGATGGGCAGGAAGGAGGAGCAGTTCAGATTTAGTGGGTGAACAGGTCAGATTCATGTTACCCGCACAAACCACCACCCTGTCAGCAGCAGTCTGCAGAGTTTCCTGAATGTGACCATCGGAGCTGCCTGTCATCCAGAGGGTAATATCATCTGCATAAAGTGAAAATTTGAGATCTGATATGGATCTCAGCGTTCGAGCCAGCGGCATCCATCGCGATGTTAAAAGGAAGGTGATAACACTGATCCTTGAGGTGTGCCGAAACTCCCCAAGGAGTAAGAACAAGAGTGTTCAGACCCAATTGTAAATAGTTGCCGTACGGTTCGAAAGGAACGCAGATATGTAATCATGAATCTTTTTTCCAACGCCTATAGCGCTCAGTTCACTCAATATGGCAGTGTGGCTGACGTTGTTAAAAGCCCCATGGAGATCGAACTGAGAATTGCTTGAGTATCGAGGCTAGAGTTTAGGGATAATGATGTCATGCTTCAGTCGAAGCATGACATCTTGGCTGGAAAGGGATTTACGGAAGCCTATCATTTCGTGAGGTATAAGTGTGTTCTTCTATAAAGTTGCTAAGGCGGTTGAGGATTACATGTTCAAGTGTTTTTCCGATGCATGAAGTGAGGGAAAATCGGACGTAGGTTGCCTGTGGTTTATGGGCTTACCAGGTTTTGGTATGAAAATAACTCTGGCGTCCTTCCACGCAGCCGGCAAGGTAGAAGTGTCGAAGCAGTGGTTAAAAAATTTAGTGAGGGCTATAATTGAGTTTTCAATCTAGTTGCGGAGAAGTTTATTATTGACGAGGTCAGGGCCCTGGTGCAGATGAGGTGCGAAGGTTCGCAAGCGCGTGTCTAACCTCAGCCTCCGTTATGGGGCTACTGAGATCATCATTTGGTTGTCCGATATATTCAGGTGCATCGTATCGATACGCGCTGGGTAGGTGTTTGTCGCGAAGATCATTAAAAAGAGTGTTTAAGTTACCTTTGTGCGAGTGAAGTAGTTTGTTAATGTGATGATTATTTGCGGTACGTGATATGGTAGGGTTCTAATAATGCCGCAGGAGCTGCCATGTCATCTGCTGTCTAGGTGGCCATGCATGCTTTCGCATTTCTGGGTCCATTGTTGACAAGCAAGCTGTATGGCATAGTCCTGGATTTGCAAATCGAGTCTCGCAATTCTCAGTCTCAGTCGGCGATTGTGTCGCCTCTTTCTTCCAGCGTTTGAGGAGAGATTGCTTAGCTTCCCACATGTGAAGAAGTCGGGTGTCAACTATTGTAAAAGGCGTATCAGGTGGTAACATGGTTGGTATGCGTTTTGTGTGTCAGTGTGCAATTGCTGTACCCATTCCGAGATATCATCTATCTCAGTAGGCGCCGAGCAATGACGGGCCTCGCGAAACTTGTTCCAAGTTAATAAGGCTCAGGCGCTTGGGAGCTAAAGGTTTGTGTCGGAAGTGTATGTAGTTTGAATAATGTAGTGGTCACTACCGAAGTTAATGTTCAGGTTGGTCCATGGTGACAAAGTGAACGCGATGGCTGAGTGTAAGATCGGGAGATGTATCTTTAGCTACACTATTACCTAATCTAGTGGGCATGTCTATATTGTTGTGGAGGGTGAGGCGGTGATCCTGTATGTGAACCCATAAAGCCCTACCCTTGGGTGTAGAAACAGAGTGGCCCCATACTTGATTTGGTGCATTAAATCACCAAGTATTAGAAGAGGGTGATGTTTCGCGGCCGCAATGGCTCGGGCAAAGAGAATATTGAAGCGATGGGTGTTTCGCCTGTGGCCTACTATAGACGTTTAATACGTATAAAGGCGACTCTTGAGTTTTACAAGGAAGGACCTCCAAAAGTTGTGCTCCACATCGATGCCGTCGAAATTAGAGTGAGTTACCGTCAAATGTTTTTGCGTTAATATTGCAGTATCGGGAGAATTTAGAGATTTAGTTTGGTGTACACTGTAACCGGGAAAAGTTATGTTTCCGTGGGGTCTCTTGTAGGGCAATGACTGCAGGGGGTTTGGGGCAGGAGGCCAAATATTGTTGAAGAGTCGCTTTCTTTTTGCGGAACCCCCTGCAGTTCCATTGCCATACTACAAAGTTCGAGCGATTAGGGTTTGCAGCCATTGTCGGGAGGGGGTGTAGGAGAGAGGGCGGTTACGGCTATATTTGGATTGTTGGCCGTGACGGCCGCAATCCATGCAGTGGTCTGCTGCATTTGAGTTTGTACAAAATCTAGAAACTTGTCAGTTTGTCATTTATGCAGCTTGGCCCGTCTCCTGAGCTGTGAATCTGCTCTCTATGTGAGAAATCTTACGTTCAATGACGGCGAATTTCTTCTGTGTTTTATTTTCGAGGGCGTTTATCCTATCGTTAAGAGTTAGAACTGAGTCGCTGAGAGATTCTTCTTCGCGTGGTGTGGCAGGGGTTTTGCGCTTATTTGAGGGTGGCAGCTGGGAGGTGTCTCGAGGCATTGTAGTGTCCATGTCAGTAGGAGGAAGAGGTATCGTGGGTTCAACAGCAGGGGGCGAGTGAGCAGGAATGAGAGATCGTGGTTCGGAATGCTGCGAAAGATTGCTAAGGGGCATTCGGGATTGTAGCTCGAGCTTTAACTTTTGAATTTCTGCCTTGAGGCTAGCGTTTTCAGCTAGAACTGTTTCTAGGCTAATGTTTTGAGATAAGGAGCAGTTAGAGGAAGCTGCCTGTGCCCAGCTTACCTTTAATGGGTTTGGCAGATGACTTGTGGAATGGGGGTTCGTTGACTGGGTCGGGAAGTCAAGTTCTTTGGGAGTCGAGTTTGGGCCCCGCCTCTTGCTCTTGCTGCGACCCCGCTGTGGGCCACGCTCTTGCGAGCGATTAAGGCTCGGTGTCCGGGATGATGGAACTTCTGAGGGCTTAGGTGTCTGGTATTTAGGTGTCTTGGTCTTGTAACGCTGTTTGCACAATGGGGAACCGGTGATGTGAGCTCCACCACACACGACACAGACGGGTTCACATTCATGGTCCATTGAGGAATCCTTCAGTCCGCACTTGTGACAGATTGCATCGGGAGTAGAGGGGCAGACATCCTGGCGATGTCCAATTTTTCGGCAACGGGTGCAGGCTTCCACCTTCAGTCGGAATGGGCGGCAGCGAAGCGTGCAGCCTTCGTAGTTGATGTAAAAAGGGACGTGCGTGCCACGGAAAACAACCAAGATGGTTTCGGTGGTGCTCAGTCGGCGAGCGGCCCCAATGGTCATGGCTGGATTACATCTTTGGAGGGTTGGAAGGATTTCCTCTTCAGCGTAATCCAGAGGGAGGTGAAACCTTCCACGACAAGAATCTACAGGGTCGGCAACGTGGGTGACGACTTCGTAGGGGACTCCGTTGAACTTTAAGGTCCGGATGTTGTGGTATAAATCTGCTCGGTCCATGCTTGACGTACTCACGAGCACTGTGTGACTGGTGGGATTGACCCTGATTTGATCAGGGCTGCTGATGGGAAGTCCAACTGCTTTGAGAACGAGTTGTCGTAAGACACAGGGGTGCAACTTGGTACAGTCGAGACCCCCGCGTATCCGAAGAATCACCTTGTAGTCCGCATCGGGCAGTGGTGGAGGTTTAGGCTCCCATGAAGATGGTTTCTTCAGATCCGCTGCGCAGGTGTCAGCCGATGAACCAGTGGGACGAAGGTCAGCATGTAGAGCACGCCATGAGCGAGCGGCGCCGCCTCCAGCAGCGACGCCCGCTGCGACGCTGGCCGCGTCGCGCTGGGCGCCTCCACTCATACTAGGCCGGCGGTTAGGCCTAGCGCGGAAGCGGTCGAGCTGAACAATAAACAGTCAGCACTGTTCTCAAGGAGCATTATCACATCCCAACAAGGTGTCGAATGGGTGCCAGGTCCACTTACAGTTGGTGTGATGTGTGATCCAGTGTCCAAGGACCTGAAGAGGTGGTCATAACACGGTAAGTAGCCGGAGCCAAACGTACACACGTCAGCGTTTGATCGGGATCAAGACGCGTCTCCGTCGACGTTAATGATTGGTTGGCCATGTTCGAACGAGTGAGTGTGCCGAACGTATGAGATCCCACACTTCAGTTGGCTAATGTGCTGTTTTACTTGAGAGGCATGGCGAAGGTGTGGTACGAAAACAACGAAGAACTCACAAGCTGGGACCAATGCAAAGAAAAGATGCAAAAGGTGTTTGGCTAAACCGCCAGTCGTAAGATCGCCGCCAAAAAGGCATTGGCCTGCCGTGCCCAATCACCAACGGAATCATACCTCGCATACATTCAAGACGTGGCTGGCCCTCTGCCGAAAGGCCGAAAGCGACATGACCGAAGGTGACAAGGTAGGGCATGTCCTAAAATGGATTGCCGACGACGCGTTCAATCTCCTGCTGTGCAAGAACTGTTCCACCGTGGACGCGATCATCAAAGAGTGTCGTTAGTTTGAGCAAGTAAAAAGTCGCCGCATTCTGCAAGCATTCGCCCGACTTCCAAACACCGCAGCAACATCGACTTCCGAGGACCAGTCCGCATCACAACGACCGTCGCCGTCGGAAGACCTGACACGCATTGTTCGTCGCGAAATGGAAGCAATGGCGCCCTCGGCGTTCGATTCGCGCAGTACCGATACCACTCCTGTTACTGTTCCTCTTGTTCAAGCCATCGTGCACCAGGAGCTTGAAAACATCGGAGTGCATTCCGTGTGCCATGTCACCGCCCCGAGAGTCAGCGAACGCCCTTTCGCGATTCCCTCCTCCGACCGACAGTTTTCTCCACGTACTCGAAACCCGGCTTAGTGGCGAACTGCAGATGACCGCCCTATATGTTTCAACTGCCACCGCGTTGGACATATTGCTCGTTACTGCCGCAACACATCGTCCTCGGCACCTCGTGCAACGACCAATATGACGCGTTTCGCGCTACCGCCAGCACATTTTCACCTGCCGAAGAGTAGTCCAATGCCGTTGACCATTCTCGGAACACATGGTACAGCCGCTCGCCTTCACCACGTGGGCACCAGTCTCGTTAGCCGCAAATACGTCGCCCATCGTCCCGTTCGCCGCAGCCACGGCGCTTCTCGTCCCCCGTGGCTTGCGGCCGCATCGTCTCGGAAAACTGAGAAATGCAGCCCCCGGAGGTGGTGCTACATTGACGACTTTCGCAGCAAATGCTCTCTCCGTTCCTACCAGACGAAGTGTAATAGACGTTGAAGTAGATGGCATACCTGTACAAGCACTTGTAGACACCGGCGCAAGCATTTCGGTCATGGGTTTAAGCCTAAGAACACATCTAAAGAAAGTCCTGACACCAACGGCTGCACAATTGCCCCGTGTGGCCGATGGCGGCACGCCGATGGTTCTCGGTCTATGCTCTGCCCGCTTAAGTATAAAGGACCACACTGCTTCTGTCATTTTAGCCGTGATTGACCACTGCCCTTCTGACGTTATCCTAGGCCTGCACTTTTTGTCGAATCACTCTGCTCTTATCGATTGTGCTACTGGCGTCCTTCAGCTAGAACTGCCTCAGATAGTCGCTGAATACCACACTGTCCGTCACCCCCGGAAAATCTTTTCAGGCCTGCGCCCAGCAATTTGACGTCATTTCCGGCCGGCCGACTCTCGGGGAAGCCGCAGCGGCTGCGAGCGCAGCGCGGGCGGCGGTGGTGACGGTTCGGCGGCGTGGTGTTGACGGTGTTTCACGTTTGTTGCTTTCCGTTGTTGTTTTGCGGCAATTTCGTTTCCGTGCGTGATGCTGGAGTGATGCGACAATGCCGAATAAGTGTTGTGTACCCGGATGCACCGGCAACTACAAAACAGGAAAGAAGATACAAGTGTTTTCCTTCCCTAAAGACGCCGACGCTCTCAAACAATGGCTACGCGCCATTCCTAGGAAGGACTTCGTGCCGACTTCGTGCACTAAGGTAAGAATTTGAGATGCTCCTGTTCTTAGCTTGTCGTTGCTTGTTCGGGTAGAAATCACCTATGATGGGAAATACTTGAGCGTGTGGCCGCCGGGCCTCGCGAAGCGCTGACGCCAGCAGCGTTCGCAGCAAGGATGGTCAGCTGCGCTTTGTTCACTAACAGTGCCGTGGTGTCGTCCATTCTTGCAAGCTCTCGGTGGAAGCGCTTCGTGGAGTGCGGTGACATCACGCTCCCGTGTTTCCTTTCATGTTGCTTGTACCGCTTAGCGCAGCGCTTTTATTTAGATGCTTGCGAAACGTAGGTAGACTTTGTTTTAGCTACACGGACTGTAAACGCGGTCATGCAAACGGGAGCGCATTTTTTTCTTTTGAGAAGTGGCATCTCAGACGTTCTTGAAACGTTTGTGCAGGTGTGCGCGGATCATTTCGACGCTTCATGCATCGAGAAGACGACATCGTACACGGATCCAAGGACTGGGAGAGTTATTGAAGTTGCACTTCCAGTACCACGGTTGCGTCCTGGATCTGTCCCAACGGTATTTCCCGGCTGTCCGTCCTACCTTTCAGTACGAGACAAGAGCACGAGAGAAACCCCTGACGCCAAGAGGAGCCGACAAGAAGCCTCCCAACTCGCCCGTGCTGTAGAAGAGTCGCTGGCGTCATATGAAGCGGAGCAAGAACGAGACCGGTTTTCGTCCCTCGAAGAACTAAGGGCTCGCCTGCAAGGGGTGTCAGTGTCTCCGAAGTGGACTGTGATTCATAAAGAAGAGTGCTCCATGTTTTTGAACATTATCGACTATCGTGAACCTTGTTTGAATGCGTCATTGACCGTGTTTGCAAACCTTGAAGTCTTTGCCTGCTATCAAGGTTCACCAATCAAGAACCTTGGTAGCGCTGTTGTACCAGACTCAGTTCAAAAAGTAAGTTCCTTGTTGGAAATTTTGAACAACCTGTCGATGCTGTCTGAGGAGCGCTGCACTTATCGCCACCTGGCTCAAGCAATACATTCCCTTGTTTGAGCCTTGTTTCCAGTTTTGTATCTCTTTACAAGTTGTTAGCTTTTAAAGGTGCTGTACTTTTTTCTTTTTTTTTTAACTCGAACTGCCTCGGTGCCCACTGTAGCAGTTGTACAGTCCGTTTTGGTACCTAAGCTGTGTACACTTTCCTTGTGCACTCTGTGTACAGACATGTTGTGCACTGTGATTTGTTTTTTTCTTAGATTTTTGTTTGATTTTTTCCCTAGGACATGCACCTACCTGTGGCAGTACAATTACTTTTCTTTCTGTCATTTATCATGCTGTGGACCACAATTTAGTCACCAGTGTTCTTTTGTATTGTATTTTTTGGCAAGTGTTTGAACCTGATACCTTGTGTTGCTACTGCTACTATGATAAACGAATGGTATGTTTTCCTCTAACCTACAATTTAAATGAAAGTGTGCTTTTTCTGTTCCAAAGCTCGGGGATGTTTTTGCTGTTACAATCTGTTTTGTTTTCTGAGTTTTATGTGGCAAGATATTGTGTTTTGTACTTTTGGCATATTTTCAGCATTAAGGGCAACATCTTGTGTTGCCTGTCGTCTGCCTGGACCGAGAACAATGTGCACTGTGATATTTGTACAGACGGCGTCTGGCTGTGATAAATAAATACGCATTATTCCATTCACGATATTCATTATTTCTTGATACCTTGATAAGTTCCCCCGCAACGGTGGCTCAGTGGCTAAGGCGTAGCGCTGCTGAGCACTAGGGCGCAGTTTCGATACCCGGCTGCGGCGGCCGCATTTCTGATGGAGGCGAAAAGCAAAAACGCCCGTGTGTACGAGATTTCGGCACACAATAAAGATTCCCAGGTAGTAAAACTTGATCCTGAGCTCTCCCCTACGGCGCGCTTCATCGCCTGCATTGCGTCGGCGCGTTAAACCATACAATCAATGGATACCTTGATAAATCGTGCGGACATGGTGTCAAGGAACCTCGCCCGAGTCGGTAGGCGTGAAGGGCGCTCGCGGCTGGCGCAGCCACCCAGCGAAGGGCGGCCGGCCGGCCGGCGCGATGTGACGTCGTCGACGTCACGTCACGTGACGCGCAGGCCTGAAAAGCTTCCGGGGGTGACGCACTGTCCCGCCGCGCCTGTGCTTTCTTCAGGATGTGCGACTGTCACCTCAGGCAGCCACCTACGTCATTTTGACCACACAGCCACAGGTTCCCGATGGTCAATATGTTCTCCTTCCTCTCGCCGACGTCCTCTTGGAGCGCAACATCGCCATTCCCCATACGCTTGTGACTGTCACTGATAGCTGTACCTCGCTCCCACTTCTCAATTTACACTTTAGCCCTCAAGTGCTTCTTCGTGGCATGTTCTTGGCCAGTATCCAATGCTGACGAATTCTAAATAGTGGCTCTCACCACCGAGATTGATTTACTTCAGTCTCCTGTAGCTAACAGCATGTGTTCTATGACGAGTCGTTTCTCGAAGATGATTGCACCCGACCTCAATCCTGCGCAAGCCAGTGACATCCATCACCTTCTCGCGTCGTATACTGACATTTTCGATTTCGACGACAGACCTCTAGGGCAAACATCCACCGTTCAGCACCGTATAAACACTGGTGACGCCAGTCCCATTCGCCGACGCCCCTATCGTGTCTCCCACACCGAGCGCAGAGTTATCCAAGCAAAAGTTGACAAAATGCTCAACAAAGGTGTCAGAGAACCATCAAGTAGTACTTGGGCCTCCCCTGTCGTCCTTGTGAAGAAAAAAGGCGGTACCTGGCGCTTCTGCGTTGACGATCGCCACCTTAACAAGATCACGCGAAAGGACGTATACCCGCTACCACACATCGATGACGCGTTGGACTGCCTGCACGGCGCTACGTACTTCTCGTCTATTGATCTTCGGTCCGGCTACTGGCAGATTTCTGTCGATGAGATGGACCGCGAGGAGACGGCCTTCATTACACCGGATGGTTTATACCAGTTTAAGGTGATGCCTTTTGGACTATGTAACGCCCCTGCCGCATTCGAACGAATGATGGACTCTATCTTGCGTGGTTATAAGTGGTCTACTTGTCTCTGTTACCTAGATGATGTGATAGTCTTTTCATTTACTTTCGATAGCCACCTGACCCGTCTCGCTGCAGTTCTCGCAGTCTTCAGAACAGCTGGGCTACAACTAAACTCCAAGAAATGTCAATTTGGCTGCCGTCAGATTAACATTCTGGGCCATTTTGTAAACGCCCATGGCATCCAACCAGATTGAAAAGATCTGCGCCGTCCGTAGCTTTCCAGTGCCCTGTTTTACATCCGACGTCCGGAGCTTCATCGGCTTACGTTCCTACTTTCGTCGTTTCGTGAAAAACTTCGCCGAAGTTGCCAGGCCACTCACAGAATTGCTGAAGAAGGATACCATATTCTCATGGGACCCTGAGCAGGCTCAAGCGTTCACCGCTCTCATCGGCTGCTTAACTACGCCCCCCCATACTTGCCCACTTTAATCCTTCTGCTGCCACAGAAGTTCGCACCGACGCCAGTAGCCACGGTATTGACGCAGTTCTCTCTCAGCGGCACCACGGCAGACAGTGCGTGATAGCTTACGCCAGTCGCCTGCTTTCTCCCCATGAGAGAAATTATTCCATCACCGAGAGAGAGTGTTTAGCTTTAGTTTGGCCCGTCGCCAAGTTCCGGCCATATTTATATGGTCGCATGTTCTCCTTCGTTACGGACCACCACGCCCTCTGCTGGCTGACTTCTCTGAAGGACCCGACTGGACGTCTGGGTCGCTGGGCTTTGAGGCTTCAGGAATTTTCTTTTAGCGTCAGCTACAAGTCTGGCCAATTGCACAAGGACGCAGACTGTCTTTCTCGTCATCCGGTGCACCCTCCTGATCCCGTTGTGACTGACCTGGAGAGCAGCGTGATGGCGTTTACTGATATCAATGATATGTGCATTGAACAACGACGGGATGAGTCAGTGCGCACTATCATCGACGCCATCCAGTCTGACAGCCATGACGCGAATCCCGTATGTTCGTGCTAAATGACGGCATCCCCTACCGCCACAACGTCAGCACTGAAGGCCCTGAGCTTCTGCTTGTCATTCCCCATCATCTACAGCCTGCCATACATGAACAACTTCACGACGCACCAACAGCGGGACACCTCGGTGTTTCCCGCACATACGACCGCGTGCTACGTCGGTTCTTCTGGCCAGGACTGTACCGTACCGTGCGTCAATATGTCGCCACTTGCGACCTCTGCCAGCGCCGGAAAAGACCTTCTTTGCTGCCAGCTTCACCCAATCGAAGTCCTCTCTGAACCATTTCATCGCGTGGGACTCGACCTTCTTGGCCCTTTTCCGACGAAGACACTGGGAAATAAATGGATCGCCGTTGCCACAGATTATGCGACCCGTTACGCGATAACAAAGGCCACGCCAACCAGTTCCGCCACTGACGTCGCAGATTTTCTTCTTCATGACGTCATCTTACACCACGGTGCGCCCCGACAGCTGCTTACAGACCGCGGCCGTTGTTTCTTGTACAAAGTTGTCGACGACTTCCTTCGATCGTGTGCCACAGCGCATGAGCTATCTACGCCTATACCACCCACAAACTAATGGCCTAACTGAACGTCTCAACCGCACGCTCACAGCGATGTTTTCGATGTACGTCTCCGAAGATCATCGTGACTGAGACACCACGTTGGCCTATGTGACTTTTGTATATAATTCATCTCGACATGATACCACGGGATTCTCACCTTTTTATCTTTTGTATCGTCGCGACCCTATATTGCCATTTGAAACCACCTTACCTCTCAAGTCATCTGCTTGCGAGTACGCTCGCGAAGCCATTGATCGGGCTCACATGGCTCGTCAAGTTGCCCAGTCCCGTCTCACCAGGTCACAGGATATGCAAAAATTCCGCTACGACCACCGGCATCGTAATAGAACGTTTGCCCCAGGTAACCGCGTGCTCCTCTGGTCACCGTGTCGCTGTGTAGGTCTCTCCGAAAAACTTTTGTCTTGATACGCATGACCCTACTTAGTCTTACGTCAAGTTAGTGACGTCAACTACGAGATAGCGCCATTGCACTCAGATACGTCACAAAGTACGTCACTTGTTGACATTGTTCATGTTTCGCGCATGAAACCCTACTTCTGTCGCACTTCTTCGGACTCGCTCCGAGACGGTGCTCCAACGCCCGGGGGTCCTGTTACGAAGTAAAGAAAGGTGGAAAGAATCAGGTGACAAGCGCGCGAGTGTGCCAATCATCTTTCGGGATTCTCGCCTGAGGTTGTTCCTCTGTAATTGCGTTTATACAGAAGTCACTGACCCCGTAACAATATTATTAAGTCCCAATTCTATATATATAGCTTGTCTGGTAATCTGCGTAAATTCATTGTAACCAGTTCTCATTTTGTATCGAGAGCTTAAATTGTGCTGCTTTCCAAGTATTCTATTGGCGTAATGCCATTGCAAGCGAGCAAATTTATGACGATCTTTTTGTATTATAAGCGTAGCTCTATTATGATTATAGAAGGTGTAGGCAGGCAGTGGTGTATCTTGTTTTGAGAAATTTACCTTCCTTTTATATGTACCCAACAAAACACACACACACACACACACACACACACACACACACATATATATATATATATATATATATATATATATATATATATATATCTATATATATATATATATATATATATATATATATATATATATAATATGATATTTTGGGTATGGACTTTTTGAGGGAGTGTGGTGCGACTGTCGACTGCCGCACAGGGACAATAGTCTTGAGTGATCACGTTCCGCCAGCACTCTTGGAAAACCCTGTGGATGGTAAGACAGCATTGTGTGTCTGTGGCGACACTATCATACCACCGTTATCAACCGTTCGTGTACCTGTTGGTTGCAGCGACAGCTATTCCGCCAACTTTGATGCCAACGTAGAACCAGTGTACACCAACTGCATGAAAAAGAATGTGTTGATCCCACATTGTGTGGTGTCGATCAGACGTGGACGCGCTGGTTTATGGACTGTCAATTGCTCTACAGAACCCGTGATGTTACCAGATGGTCTAAAGTTAGCCGTCGTGAGTGGACAACACGAGGCCTTACTGGTGACCGAGCTTAGAGATGCGCCGGAAGAGCATCGTAGTCACAGTTTCGAAACGGCTCTTCTGTAAATGGTGAATTAGTCGCTGAGCACAAGTGAACGCCGAACATTGGTCAATGTACTTTCGAAGCACGTCTCTGCATTCGACTTTGCGTAGAAAGACAAAGCGCCCCTAATCCTTGCTTCTCGGACATGTCACACTATCAACACGGGTTTGGCCAATCCGATTAGACAAAAGCCATACCGTGTTTCGCCATCCGAGCGGCGGATTATTAATGAGCAGGTGAACGAAATGATTGAAAACGGTATCATTCAAGAGTCGGTAAGTCCATGGGCAGCTCCAGTAATTCTCGTTAAAAAGAAAGACGGATCCTGGAGATTTTGCGTCGATTATCGCCGATTGAATGCTGTAACAAAAAAAGACGTGTACCCACTTCCACGTATTGATGATGCCATAGATTGTCTGCATTCGGCCTCTTACTTTTCCTCTGTAGACTTAAGATCGGGCTACTGGCAAATTCCCATGCATCCTGAAGATAAAGAAAAGACAGCCTTTGTAACACCTGACGGCCTTTTTGAATTCAACGTGATGCCATTTGGACTGTGCAACGCGCCGGCGACGTTCGAGCGATTTATGGACACTGTTCTTCGTGGCTTGAAGTGGAGCATTTGCATGTGCTATCTCGACGACGTCGTCATCTTTGGCCGCACCTTCAGCGAACACAATTCACGTCTGGATACTGTACTGACTTGCATAAGAAACGCTGGCCTTGTTCTTAACTCAAAGAAATGCCACTTCGGAGACCGACAAACCCTTGTTCTCGGACACCTAGTTGATCAGGAGGGCATCCGTCCAGATACCCAGAAGACAGCAGCCGTTGAAGCATTCAATGTGCCGCGCTCTGTGAAGGAGCTCCGCAGTTTTTTGGGGCTTTGCTCCTATTTTCGCCGCTTTATACCCAAATTTGCCGATGTCGCGTATCCGCTGACATGTTTGCTACGGAAGGATACTCCCTTCGAGTGGACTCCGGAGTGCGACTCCTCTTTTCGTCAACTGAAGTTCCTCCTGACGTCGCGGCCTGTTCTTCAACACTTCAACCCATCAGCTCCAACCGAACTGCACACAGATGCCAGTGGCATAGGAATTGGTGCCGTCCTAGTTCAACGCTATGGTAACCGCGAGCACGTGATTGCATACGCAAGTCGCTCCTTGAGTAGGCCCGAACAGAATTACACTGTCACAGAACAAGAATGCCTCGCGGTAGTATTTGCGATTCAGCGGTTTCGGTATTATACGGACGCTCTTTTACAGTCGTCACCGACCACCACTCATTGTGTTGGCTCGTCAACCTTCGGGATCCTTGCGGCCGTGTAGCGCGCTTGGCACTTCGGCTCCAAGAGTATAACTTCATAGTCTCGTACAAAAGTGGTCGACGGCACGCCGACGCAGATTGCCTTTCGCGCATGCCACTGAGCACTACAGAGTGTGACGCCGATGACCTCGATCACCTCGTAGCTTCTGTGTCACCGAAGTTTCCCGACCTCAGTACTTTCAAAGATGAACAGCGAAAGGACACCAGGCTATCATCGCTTTGCACAGCTTCTACGGCATGCCATTTCTGTGTACGCCACGGACTCCTATATAAGAACTTTTCCAGCACTGGCGCACGTTTCCTCCTGGTAGTGCCAGAAAACCCTTCGGACAGCGATTTTAGGTGTAATGCACGATGATCCTACGTCCGGACATTTAGGTTCTGCGCGGACGCTTTACTGTGCTAAGGAACGCTTTTATTGGCCAGGAACGCGACAGTCAGTCGAGGCGTATGTGGCCAGCTGCACACAGTGTCAACGCCACAAACGCCCGTCTACTGCTCCGGCTGGCCTTCTACAGCCCTTGCCACCTCCAAGCACACCTTTCCAACAGGTGGGCATTGACCTCATGGGCCCTTTTCCAAAGTCGGCTAAGGGCAATCGCTGGATAATTGTATGTGTCGATTACCTCACGCGCTACTGCGAGACGGCGGTCATACCAACCGCAACTGCCAACGACGTCTCTATGTTCCTGCTGCAGCACGTTATCCTCCGACATGGCCCATCTCAGGTGATCATCAGTGATCGTGGGCGACAATTTACGGCAGACATAGTAGAAGAGCTGCTTCGATTGAGTGAGTCCCGCCTTCGTCACTCGTCGCCATACCACCCGCAAACAAATGGGCTCACGGAGCGCACCAACCGAACAATTGTAAACATGCTCTCTATGTATGTGGCATCCGACCACAAGAACTGGGATGACGTGCTACCATTTATAACGTACGCGTTCAACACCGCTAAGCACGAGACAACAGGCTATAGCCCCTTTTTCTTGATGTACGCACGACCGCCACGGCACACACTCGACACAGTTTTGCCATTCTCGGCGCACGAGAACCTCTCAGTCACCGAAATCCTCTGCCTTGCAGAAGAAGCGCGTCGTATTGCTCGTCTACGCACTTTGGCATCACAGGAGAAATCGAAGGTACGCTATGACGTCCGCCACCGGCCTGTAACTTACCACCCAGGCGACTTAGTGTGGCTGTGGACTCCGGTACGAAGACGCGGGTTATGCCAAAAGTTCTTGGCCACATACGACGGACCGTTTGTCGTTCTCGACAAAATCACGGAAGTCACATACACAATAGCTCGCCTCACGAGAAGTGGTAGAAGAGCCGCTAAAACCCAAGCAGTCCATGTCGCTCGACTGAAGTTGTACACACCAAGGTGAATCGGTTACCTCGCCCGGCGGGCTTCTTCTGCGAGGGGAGGAATGTTACGCATGCCTTGGAAGAAAACGAAGATGGGTGAACATGCTGACTGCCCCAAGCTGGAGGAAGAAGGAAGACGACGAGACTGCGATCATCAACCTGTTGGCCGCTCCGGCGCTTCTCTTCGCGACCAAAATAAACGGGCCCCTTCAGCCGTATACGTCCTGGTCCTCCTTGTGCGTAACAATATATATATATATATATATATATATATATATATATATATATATATATATATATATATATATGAATTGCCTTTAGCACAGCTACTATTTTTAGGCGGTGCGTTTTTCGTTCGTCTGACTACGTTAGACTTCAACTAGTTTTGAGACCTCATACTGTTGAAAAGGTGAAATCTACAGTGCGAATTTGTAGCGACACGCCATATTCAGCTTCGCCAACTGTAAACTATTGGCGCAGGGCTACCCATGGCAGATTTTTTTTTATGAGGGAGTGGGGTGTGCAGCAGAACGCTTAACTTTGGCACTTCGTGGTCGCTGTCAATGCGTGTAAATATTTTAGTATACCCTGAAAAGTTAAATTACGAAAACATTTGGTGTTCTATACTGTCCAAATTCCCTTCCTCTCCCCTCTTTACTTATGGCTTTCTGGCTCTGCATGCGTGTGACACAGTATTTGTTTTTTAATCTCACAGCTTTCTGACTAACTTCCAATAAATCGGATCAGTTATTCTGTATATTGTAGACGCCTAACCAACGAAAAAAGAGCAAAGAGAGAAGAAATCAGTATAAGACACACCCCTTTTGAATTATTTTTGATCTCTCACAAGAGCTTCTATGGAGCTCAAATTCAGTAGGATGGCGTGTCGTACTTCAAGGGCTATAGCATCATGTGCTAGACAAGAATTATGGACAGGTACGAAGAAATCTGCATCAAGAAAACGCGACGGAGGAGCCGAAGCGCATAGCAGTTCCTGCACGCGGCGCGCGGTTCTTTCAGTACTCTTCGACTGCAGCGCTGCCGCTGCGGGCAACGCGGAAAGTATCAGGCAGCGAGGCGCGGTCACGCCACTCAACACTTCTAGTACACTCTAGCCCGGAGGATTGGATGCCCTGTCTCTTCGCCACCTCGTCGGCTTGCTGGATGACCCAGAGTTGATCCTGGAGATTGGAGCGGCGCAGCATAGCCGTCCACCGCGCCGCAGCTTCGTCGTGATATTTTGCGAGCTGGCAACTGGCCAGTAATCCCTCGTACCTAAGCACCAAGTGTTCCAGAACTAGATCCTCGCTATGAACGAACGATATACAGGGGCCCTGCGTCACTTTTTGAGCATGGTCAGAAAACGCTGCCGACCGGTAGCAGAGGCTCCCTAAAATACGCGAGCCAAATATTATAGCACATCCCTACAAAAATGTTGGTCTGTCTGTCTCTCTGTACCTTTGTCTGTCTATCCGCCAGTAACGGTACTTTGAACGGCACCAAGGTGGCCAAACAATTCTCCAAACGGCTGACGCCATCCGCAGGGCCCATCAATATTGCTCATGGTTCAGTGTTCATAGTTGTGCGATTGTCAATTAAAAAATTGGCCCCGTATCTGCATGTTAATCTGCAAATGTCATAGAAAGATGATAGTCTTGCGTGCGGAGAGAGTGATCGAAAAGTTTATTTGATGTTCTGCGCAAGGAAATCGGTGAATGGTATTCTGGAGGTGCTACGTTAGAGTGCCTCGAGCGTGCGGCGGAGGCGAACGAACGCATCAAGTCACGTCACACGTGAGACATGAGTGCCATCTGACAGTTTTCCTGGAAAACGAAGCGCGTGGCTCTGAGATGGGTGTGCACGCCCGTCTCAGAGCCACGCGCTCTACACCTTACCACCTCGGGCACGGGTGTGCAACTCAGAGGTGATAAGGTGTAGAACGCAAGGTGACTACGTGCCACCACCCTCTTGTCATAGCAAAGCCTTGGAAACACTCGCCTTTTTGGGGCACAGCTCCTTACAACAACACCCGTTCGTCCCTCGTCGCTGTTGTAATATGTAGCAAGTATAACATTTTGACCTCCAAGGTGGTGCTGGTGAGAGATTTCTTCTGTGCGTTGTTGAACAATAAAAAATAGTGCTTAATGTTCAAGCCAATGGCTGCTAATGGGGAATGAGAGACTGGAGCATTTGGCTTTTAGTTAACGCGCACGCTGCCATCCCCATTAGCGGCCATTGGCATGTACATTGAGCACTATTTGACAAGAAAGGGTTGCTACGTTATACTCGCTGGGTGTAACCTCCTTAATTTTAGAAAGGTTTAGCGAGCGTTGGGCCGCAGTGCCATGAATACAGTGAACTAGTATATACAATGAACTCGAGGTGGTTAAAGGTGGGAAGTAGACCCAAAGCGCAAGCCGTAAGTAAGTGTGCGTGTGCCACCTCTCGTTTAGTCCTTGGAATGTCCGCTGGATGGCGGTGCTTCTATATGGGGAATATATGACAAAAAGATCCGAGATGGTGGTACTTGCAGTATTGAATAGATGGACGAACTGACACACAGACAGATGCATGGATGAACGCGTGAACGGACGCAGGCCGGATGCATGAACGAACGCAGGGACGAACGCACGAACAGACGCACGCACGGACGGGTGGTTGGATGCATGCACGGTCACACATATGGACGCATGGACGGACGGAAGCAAGAACGAATGGACGGACGAATGCTTCGCCACACTCTCCATCATTCACTCCGTGAATATGCTGCCATTTTTTTTTTTGTGCAAGCGTTGCCTGGTCAGCGCTGCGTGATAAGCGCTATGGTCCCTAAAATTACTTATGTATGCCTTTTCTAGTTAAAGGCGCACATGCAGAATTTATACGTGTTGCTGTAGTGCCCCAGGCATGTACTATAATTGGTTTTTAGTGAACGATTCCACAAGTATGAACGCTAAATCTTGAGCAACATTGGTGGGCGCTGCGGATGGGGTCGGCTGTTTCAAGTACCCAGTGCCGTTAAGAGTAGACAAACAGACAAATGTACAGACAGACAGACCAAAATTCTTGCGTCGAAGGTCCCCAAGAAAGACTATCGTCTTTAAAAGAAATTATTGTGCATATCTAAGGCACCATCACAACACAAATTTTATGTATGTGTGTTTTTTACTAAAAAAAGGCTTTCATAAGTAATTCTAAAGACCATAGCGTTTATCACGCGGAGCTGACCATGCAACGCTTGCACGAAAAGGCAAGTGTTTTCGACGCTTTGTTAAGACGACAAGGTGGTGGCGCGTACTCGTTGCCTTGCGTTCTACACCTTATCACCTTAGAGACGGGCGCGCACGCCCCGCGCCCCGTTTTCCAGGAAAACTGCCAGATAGCGCTCGTTCCCCTCCGCTGTGCGCTCGAGGCACTCTAACGCAGCGCCTTCAGAATAACATTCACAGATTTTCTTGCGCATAACATCAAACGGACGTTTTGTTCACTCTCTCCAGACGCAAGACTATCGTCTTTCAACGACATTTGCAGTGTAACATGCAGATACGGGACCAATTTTTTTTCTTCGAATGCGCCGCTTTTTTGGTGTGATCGCATGCGCACGCGTGGACAAGTTGCGGCTTCCCGCGGTGATCTCTGTAACGAGCAAGCGCGCCATTTTCAAATGAGCCAATAGCTGATAGATGGGTAATTCACCTGTGATTTTGGGGCATATTCCGCATTTGTTGAGACAAGAGAAAGCAATTTTTAGCTGACATAGATAATATATTGTGAATTGCAGGCCGCGTGCTGTGCTATATTATTTGGCTCGCGTGTTGTCGGGAGCCTCTGCTACCGATTGGCAATGTTTTCTGACCACGTTCAAAAAGTGTTGCTGGGCCCCTTTAAGAACTCTTTAAAAAGCCCAGATGTTGAAAATTTACTTAGATGGGATGACTTTTATATAATGTCGTATAATTTCATTGAAAATTTCACATTTTTTGCATTCTCTTCAGCGTTCGAGGGACATCGTTAGTGACCGACGGAAGGCAGTAGTGATTTTTGTCTGAAAAAAATGATTGGCTTATTAACTAGGCCTTTGTTGTAGCACTGTCATGCACGTAATCCATCGATGAAAGCTTTCTGCTGCCGAGCGAACGGGGGGAGTTTTGACACCTTCCCACGCCTAGCCGTGCGTGGCTTTGCCGTGTCCGCGGGGAAAGGGGGATCCTGGGGGTTGAGCCGACGCCGGGTGTTCGGACATTTAAGGCCCCCCGGCAGAGGCAACACACCCCTTTGGCCCCGGCTTCACGTAGACGGCACCCCTGGGCTGACCCACCCAGGGGAAATCGGCAGTCGCCTTTTCCTATCTCTCTCTCCCTACATCTTCGTCTTTATCTCTTACTATTTCTCTGTCCTGTCTTCTACTCTCTTCTGTTTACTTCCAAATTTCCTGGCGGCAAGGGTTAACCTTGTGTAGTTACCCAACCTTGGGTAGTTATATCTGGTTATAGCGGCGATGTATGACTGGCGCCTTCAAGTGTTCTACCTTGTAGCGTCCCCCTGTTGGTCTCGGTGGTGGGTGGTCACCATCGCCGCCGAACATGAAATGCACCACATGGCAAAATCTTTCCCCCTTCTGAATGATCGGTCCCTGAAGAGGAACCGCACCGATGAAAGCTCCAAACGAACCGGAAGCGATTGTGACCACTTCCCACGCTTTCTAGTCATACACTCTCTGGCAGATAACGTCTCTGTTGCAGGACTGTCGGTTTTCCTGATAGCTAAAACCCTTGCTAACCTAATAGGCAAAAAGTACGACGCAAAGAAACTGTCATCCGGTGATCTTCTTGTTCAAGTAAGTCAGAAACAGCATGCAAACACTCTCCTTAAACAGAAGCAGTTCGCCCACCTGAACGTGTCTATCACCCCCATCGCAGCCTTAACACTGTTCAAGGCGTCATTTCACAACGTGATCTGATGCGGGAAACTGAATCTGACCTCCTTGAAGGCTTTCGAGAGCAAGGCGTAGCCGCCATCTGTCGGATAACCATCAGGCGAAACAATAAAGAAGTCGTGACGCCTTATATAATACTAACATTCAACCGCTCCATCCTGCCAGAATCCGTGAAAGCTGCGTTCCTTCACTGCAAAGTCCGCCCCTACATACCCAACCCTAGAAGGTGCTACAAATGCCAGAAATATGGACATGGGTCGAATACCTGTCGCGGAAAACAAACATGTGCTAAATGTGGTGATCATGAGCACCCAACGGAGAGCTGTACTTCCACGCAAACAGAGTGCCCTAACTGTCACGGGCCGCACGCAGCGTACTCGCGGACATGTGAAATTTTCAAAAAGGAAAAGGAAATTATCCAGATAAAAGTAATGGAAAACATCACATTCTTTGAAGCCCGGTAGAAGGTGTCACTCTTCTCCGGAAGAACGTACGCTGACGCAGCGCGCCGGGGGGCCGGGCGGCGTCTAGCAACGGTGGGCACGCATTACTGCTTTGCTGATGCGTGCACATCTCGGCCCCCCACCAAGCAGCCGCAGGCTGCACCAACGTTCGAAGTCTCGCAGGTCCACCTACATCAGACCGCAGAGCCAAAACAGACAATCCAAACCCCGCAGGTCAACCTCCGTGAGACCTCGGGGACGACACAGACAACTGAGAGGGCACCTGTCCCTCTTGAGAAACCTCCGTCAGCCTCCGAGTGTTCACAGGGGGCAATGGATGTGACACCGGTGTCCTCAGCGTCTCCGATGCTCACGGAATCTATCCTAGTGAAACGGAGCTCAACAGAACGCCTCAGAGGGAAGAAACACTTCCAGTCCAGGCGCCTGACAAACGCGGCGAAGTCTGAATAACCCTCCTATTTTTCTTCCTTCTTAAAATGGCTGCCGAGAGTATCATCTACTGGAACTGCCGAGGTCTACTGAAGAACCTGGATGACATTTATGAAATACTTGCGCAACACCAACCTAACATACTTTGCCTGCAGGAGGACACACTTAAACTAAACACACACTAACTTTTTAAGAAGATATGTGGTATACCGAAAGGACAGGCATGGCACTGCCCATTCATCCGGCGGTGTCGCTATCGTGGTGCAGAAAGCACTCCCGTCCCAAAACTACACTCTGGTTACCGACTTAGAGGCAGTGGCAATACGAACCCTTATCTTTGGACGAATGACAACTGTGTGCTCATTATATATCCCTCCAGACTACCACCTGTCTACTAAAGAGTTTGAAACTAGTCGACCAGCTCCTGCATCCATTCCTCTTGGTTGGAGATTTTAATGCGCACAACCCCCTATGGGGATGCAGAAGAACAGATTCTCGAGGCTCCTTAATTGAAAAACTTCCTCTTGTACTCCGGCTCCTGTATATTTAACAAAAAAGAACCAACGTACTTTAACGCAGCGTGCAACTCATACACAGCCATAGATCTTGCTATCGGCTCCCCTTCACTCATGGCAACCACAGATTGGTCTGTTATTCATAACCTATATGGAAGTGATCATTTTTCTCTCTGCCTAAAACACACAGGAAGTACAAGTAAGACGACTGCAAGTGTATTCAGGTTTAGAGAACAAGATGCTGACTGGACAAAATTCCGAGAACTTACAGAACTGTCGTGTTCTTTTATTATAAACCTAGACATTGATGACTGTGAAGCATTGGTCGTACTTCATATCATACAGGCCGCAGAGCGATCGATCCCACAGACATCTGACAAGACGCGAAACAAACGACGGCCCTGGTGGAATACGGAGTGCAAAAAAGCTCGCGATAACCAAAACAAAGCTTGGTCGAAATTTCGCAGGTACCCGACAACTGACCAACCTGATGAATTTCAAGCGTGCAAAGGAAATGGTAGGCGTATCCGACGAGAATCGAAGAGGCAGAGCTGGCAGTCCTTTCTCTCGTCAGTTAACTCCTATACTGATATGCATAGGGTGTACAACAGAGTAAGAGCACTTCAAGGGCACAACACTCATCCGGTCCCTCTCGTCAGTACTGCTGGTAATACGCTGGAACACCAGGCAGATGCCATAGGCCAACACTTTGAGTATATCTTCAGCTTAGCACATTATACAGACTCATTTAAACGACACAAGCTTACTGAGGAACGTAAGCCTATCCGCGATAGAAGGCCATCCGCTGGAGGCTACAATACTCTGTTTACCATCGACGAATTGAAGGCAGTGCTGGCAACATGTGGCAACTCAGCTGCAGGCCAAGACAGGATTACATATGGCATGCTGAAACACTTACACGAACACATGCTTGATGTCATTCTCTTACTGTTCAACAGTGTATGGTCCTCCGGGCGTCTACCCAAGGCCTGGAAAGAGGCAGTTATAATACCCATCCTCAAAGAAGGAAAGGAAGCCACACTTGTCGCTAGTTATAGGCCTATCACCCTGACTAGCTGCTTGTGCAAGGTATTTGAAAAAATGGTAAACCGCCGCCTCATGTATTACCTTGAATATAATGGCCTCCTTGACCGTCGTCAAGCTGGATTCAGATCAGGCCGGTTGACAGCTGACCAACTCGTAGCATTCGAATCCTACGTCAGGGATGCCTTCGTTCACAAACACACTGCCTTTCTGTATTTTTCGACTTGGAGAAGGCTTCTGACACGACATGGCGTTATGGCATTCTCCGTGACTTGCAATCTCTTGGAGTGTCAGGGAACATGCTGAATACAATTCAAAGCTACCTCTCTGAACGTACGTTCGTGGTTCGTGTTGGAAATGTCCTTTCAAGGCGGTTTACGCAGGAAAATGGTGCCCCCAAGGTGGCGTACTTAGTTTGCACACTATTCATCGTAAAAATGAACTCCATAAACACTGTACTGCCTAGAACAATTTCCTACTCTGTATATGTGAATGACATTCAGATCAGCTTCAAATCGTGCAACCTAGCCATCTGCGAACATCAGATTCAGTTGGCAGTAAATAAGCTCTCAAGCTGGGCAGACAAAAATGGCTTTAAGTTTAACTGTGACAAGACTGTCTACCTACTCTTTTCAAAACTACGTGGCATAAGGCCGTCCCCGAACATTTCAATGAACGGACACACCATTGCTACTGAGAAGGATAATAAATTTCTAGGTGTTCTGATGGATGAAAAGCTCAGCTTTGTCCCACACATCAAGCAGCTGCGACTGAAATGCTTAAAAGCCTTGAACTTCCTCAAGATTCTGTCGCATCAGTCATGGGGTGCAGATCGTGACTGTCTATTAAACCTTCTCAGTAGTGTAGTGCTCTCACGTATTGATTATGGCTCGGTTGTGTACGAATCAGCATCGAGATCCGCACTTAAGATGCTCGACCAGTGCATCACCATGGGCTTCGTCTTACTAGTGGCGCTTTCCGAACCAGCCCAATAGCCAGCCTGTATGTTGAGACAGATCGGTGGTCATTAGAACGACGACGGCAGTTCACAAGCATCAAGTATGCAACCAAGGTGCTCTCTCATGTCGACCACCCATCTCGCGAGTTATTGCAGGATACATCAACGCCCACCTGTTCTTGAGGCGACCATCAGCTAGGCCAACGTATCCCATCAGAGTAGCCTCACACTTTGAAAATCTTAATATACCCGTCTCCAATCTTCAAACTAAGTTCCCACAAGGACACTGTGGTACCATGGGAAATGCGAGCTATCAATTGCGACTTGTCATTCCTAGAGGTAGGAAAGCATGGCCCCCCCAGTCGCAATTGATCAGCATTTTATGTACTTGCAGGCAAAATACAGGTGTGCTGAGTACTACACTGATGCTTCCAAGTCCTCGGCCGTCGCATGTGCTGCAATACGGTCCAGCGTACTCTGAATCTGCAACAATGAATGAACATACCAGCAATGAATGAACATACCAGCGGAAAGTGCGTACCAATGCATCGACCGGCGCTGCCGGACCAAGCGATTACAGGGATTGCTAATCTTCGGATAACATCCTCCTTGCCCCCGGACTACATAAGCTCGAACTCGCCCAACGCAGCCTTCAATGGGCTTGGCAACACCACAAGCTATCGCCACGGCCTCTTACCTGCAACGCCTTTTTGTCCTGCAGGTAAATAATCGATACTCTCTGTATGCACGTCGTACTCGTTACGCGGCCCTCCTGGTGTTGCCAAGCCCACATTGTTGTTTCAATGTCGTGCTTGATTGCGCGCATGTCATTAAGCAATTGCTAGCTTTGTCAGGCGACATTGAATTAAACCCTGGTCCTACCACTCGCTCTAACGTACTCGACTCTAGCGAATCGCTACAGTCGAGTGACGTAATGACAGCACTTAAAAACATCCAATCTGGTCAAGCTTCCATGCTACAAGAACTTAAGGCAATCCAGCAGAAACTGTCTCAAAACGATGGTTCGATCAGGGAGATAAACAATAGACTAAATAAAATAGAAAAAGACTGTGAATCAGTATTGGGCATAAAAAGCAATTGGACAATATCAGTAAGCTTTCAGACCAAAATGCACAAGATGTCACTGCAATCATGACCAAATTGGATGACTTTGAAGACCGAGCACGTCGATCGAGCCTTGTTCATTTTGGTTTAAAAGATCGCGAGCGTGAAACTTGGGCCAAATCTAAAGCCTCTGTGCTCCAATTTTGTAGCAAAGAATTAGAAATCAGTCTTGACGCAATGGTTATAGAAAGGGCTCATCGTTTAGGTAAATATAATGCTAACAAAAACCGACCAGACATCATTAAATTTGCACACTTTAAGGTTAGGGAGAACGTACTGTCGAGTGGCTGCAAGCTAAAAGGTTCGAACTATCGCATATCGGAGGACTATCCACCTAACACACTTAAAGCCAGAAAACTTCTCGGTGAGTTTGGAAGGGCACAGCAGCAACCTTACAAACTCCGTCATGATAAGCTTATCATTGGCAACAAAACTTTCATTTACGGTCACAAGAATAACAGAGTCGTTCTGCGCCCGTTAAACACATAGGCCCCAGCCGTACTATTCCAACCAGGAAATCATTCTCCTTTCTTTATACTAACATTAGAAGCATTTCTCCGAAAGTTGATGGCTTACAAAATCTAATTAGCTTTTGAGAGTCAGATTTGTTCGTAATAACCGAAACTTGGCTTAACCCTTCAATAGCAGACTCAAAGCTGCTACAATATTTCCCGGACTTCAACATTTTTTTCGACGTGACCGCACTAACAAACGTGGAGGTGGAGTGCTGATAGGCAGTCATAAAAGCCTTCAATGTACAAAAATTCGTGTGTCCTCATGCTTAGAAATCACGTTCATTCTCTGCAATGCTTCTTATCCCCCACGATAATTGGAGTTTGTTACCGCCCTTCCGGTCTTGACCCCCTTTTTGTACCGAATTTCCACGTGGCTATTCACTCTGTAACTAAAACTTTCCGTCATTATCCGATACTTCTTTTCGGTGATTTTAATTTTCCAGCAATTTCGTGGAATAATCTGGCAAGCACAACCGCCAAACACGGTCCTGAAAGCGATTTCGTCAACTCATGCCTAACATTTGGACTAACGCAACTCGTCACTGAACCCACACGTCAAAATTCTACCTCCTCCAACACTCTAGATCTTATCCTCACTTCCGAGCCTGACAAGGTTTCCAAGATGACGTTCTTGCCTGGCTTAAGTGACCATTCAGTGATTCATGGTACCTACCTCTGCCAACTAACACGCTCGTCTAAAATAACAAAAACGATAGCATTGTATAACAAAGGAAACTATTCCGCCCTAAACATGCCCCGCCGCGGTGGTCTAGTGGCTAAGGTACTCGGCTGCTGACCCGCAGGGCGCGGGTTCGAATCCCGGCTGCGGCGGGTACATTTCCGATGGAGGCGGAAATGTTGTAGGCCCGTGTGCTCAAATTTGGGTGCACGTTAAAGAACCCCAGGTGGTCTAAATTTCCGGAGCCCTCCACTACGGCGCCTCTCATATTCATATGGTGGTGTTGGGACGTTAAACCCCACAAATTGATCAATCAATCAAGTGTTTGCACGCAAACAATAAACAGCGGCGCTAATCGGGCGGTTCGATGTCAGACTACGATAGTACAATTGGGCTCTGATCGTTAAAATGCGAGAAAATGCAGCGATTCCTGAAAGAAAAGGAAAATGCGTCCCAATATTATCGCGAAAGCAAGCACCACGCATGTGTTAAGAAAATCGCTACAGATGCACATACAGGAGAGAAAGAAAGCCGTGCCTCCTTTGCATCAAATAGAATATGACAGAAGAAAGAATTCAGCTGTGTGATATGGCGCTTTTTTTCACAAAGAGGCTACGATCATGCACGCAGTTTAGGGCTTGTGACACTACCAGCAGAGTGCACTCTTCAGAGGTATATATGTCCAAGCCGAGTATCACCACATATGAGCAATGCCATAAACCATTTGTGCGTCTTCAACGATTAAGCAACTTGTTTTTCCGCGTGCGGTGAGTGGAGAAGCGCGCCCGAACTCATGTGATGGCGTTGCGCACGCTGCACAGAGCGACGGAGGAAGGTCAGCGCCCTCCTCAAAGCAGCGGCGAGAAGCATGAACTACACCCGATGCGAAGGCCGTAAGTAGCGAGCGCGCAGGCGCAGTCTAGCCCGGCCATGCTCACGAGGGGCTAGTTCTTAAAACGTCCACCACGTGCCGTATGAAGTTGAACCCTCTCTCTCGTTCCATACGGAACGGGGCTCACTACTAAAAGTCACTGCGCCGTGCTCCCTACCGGGCTGCAGAAATTAGGTGCCTTTTTGCCCTTCTAACCACTACTACCACCACCACTACTAAGCCTGTTCTTCCCCGTCGTCTCTCATTGTGGGACGGGGCGAGATCGGGCTATAGGTGGCAGCACCATCCCTGTCCAAGTGTGGATAGGCGGTCGGCCGCGCTTCGCTGGGTGCGGTCTGAGCCGATTGTCGGCGGATAAAATGCGTTACTAGCGTTTACTGTGATTATCTGTGCTCTTCTCTACCAAATCAATGCACGACGCCCATGCAACGTTAACATTACCTGCGAGTAAAGCGCATTCAGGGATGCTCGCCCTGAGTGACTCTCTTCACACCTTCGCACTAATTCACGCCTTTGGTGCATTGTTTGTACGTGATTACTTTGTGTTCCACCTGCTGCGCTCTGCTGTAGCTTGACTAAACTACTTATTTACATCTTCGTCATCTGCATATTACAAAAAGAGAGAAATAAAGATCGTAGAAAGCCTGCATATCTGTGCGATTAGTTCAGTACCACTGTTCGCACATTATACGCATATTCTTTGTTTTTCTCTCTTTCTGTTCATGAAATGTGGTACAATCGATAAGCCTACTCAGGGAAGCATAGTGGCTGACGGCGCTTTGCACTTCACTGCGTTTACCCTGAGTACGCACATGCTCTCGCACCAGTAAAAAATAAAATTTTATATAAGAGTTCAGCAGAAAGCTTTGATGATGATTGTAGATTTTAGTGGCGCATCGGCAACTCAGGCCAAAGAGCGCCAAAAACATGGTTTATAGTTGGTTCAATTATAGAAAAAAATCTCGGGGTGGCAAGAATAAAAGAGTGGGGCATAGGGATTAAACTTAAGTGTAATGACTATGTGTGGTGGGTTTAAAACAATCTAAACCTATGGGTTTTAAAAAGTCACGCAGTGGCGGCAGTGGTCCTTGTCAGGACAAGGAGTGCGTGCTGCATGACATTTGGTAAAGAAGTCTCAGCGGTTCTCTCAGGATTGAGAGAGGGCTGAGATTAGTGAGAATATGTAATTAAGTGCAGGAATTCAACATCAGCTAAGAACTTTAAAACTACTTTTATGGGAAACATGGGATCATCCCCAAGAAAAAATAAAGGGTTAGGCGGTATGTGGCATTTGTATAACTTTGGGAAGTTATGCAGTCTTTGTGGTTCAAGGTACGGGCACATAAATAAAACGTGAACAACAGATAGCACATCACCACATTTTTCACAACACGGTGCAGGGGAGTTGCTTAAAAGGTGCGTGTGTGTTGCATGTGTATCACCGATCCTGAGTCTGCACAGTGCAACCTCTTGATGCCTGTTACGTTTTTCAGGAGCATATCTACCTATTCTTGGCTTTACTGCGTGCAATTTGTTTTCAATTGCTGCGTTCCATTTCTCTTGCCATTGCTTACGCATTCGGTTTCTGGTTAGCGGCCTTAAGTCCTCATATGGGATGATGACTACGTCTACTGTTGGGCGGAGTGCAGCGGACTTCGCAAGTCGGTCCGCTGCCTCATTGCCAGCTATGTTGCAGTGTCCCGGAATCCAGCATAGCGTGATTTTAAGCTTGGATCTGTACGCTGACATGAGGCAGTTTAGAAGGGTATTAGTCACTGGATTTATATGTGTCTTTGCGGAAGACAACGCAGTCACTGCACTATATTAACCCATATAAACCCATATAAACCCCATATATCAATCAATTATTCCGCCATAAACAATGAATTTGCAGAATTCGCTACTTGCCTGCTAGCCGATTTTTCGCAGCGCTCTGTCGAGACTAATTGGTTGCTCTTCAAAAATAAAATGCATGACCTGTTCATAAAATACATGCCCACCATTACCGTCACCAAAAAAAAAAAGACGTCCCCATGGTTCACAGCTACACTAAAACGACTCAATAATAAAAAGAAAGACTTTTTAGATCAGCAAAACGGTCTAATAACATTTCTGCATGGAACAACTACTACGCTGCGGAAAAAGCATTCAGCACGAATGCTATGAAAGAAAAACGTTCTTTTACTCACAGACTTTGCCGGCCATGCTGACCAATAACCCGAAGAAATTTTGGAGCGTTATCAACCCTCGAAATTCCCAACCACTGGCACTGTTTGATAATCATAACCTTCCGATCCCCGACGATGAAGCCGCCGAACAACTTAATCATTTTTTCTCTTCCATGTTCACTATCGAACCTAACGGCAACTTACCTTCATTTCTTCCTCGTGATTACGACATGATGCCGGACATCACGTTTTCTCAACAGGGCATTGCTAAATTAATCGACTCATTAAAGCTTACTTCTTCTTGTGGCGCCGATGGCATCAACGCTAAAATGTTAAAAACACACAACCTATTGTCAGTGTGATATTATGCCATATTTTTCAGCAATCACTGTCTTCAGGAGTGGTGCCGGAAGACTGGAAAGTGGGTAAGATTGTATTAGTCCCTAAAAAGGGCCCTCCATCCCAGCCTAGCAGCTATCGTCCCATCTTGCTCAGTAGCATTTGCTCTAAACTAATGGAACATGTGATCTAGTCTAACACCGTCAAGTTCTTAAACCGCCACAACTTCTTTCATCATAGTCAACATGGGTTTCGCTCAGGATTATCCGCGTTGACCTAAATATACCCACCGATGCCCTCTTTTTAGACTTTGAAAAAGCATTTGACAAAGTTCCGCATCAACGACTACTCCTCAAGCTTCTTGCTTAAACATTATACATCGACGTTCAACTGGATTCGTAGTTTTCTGACTAATCGGCAACAATTTGTGTACGCTAACAACCATTCATCTAACCATCTTCCCGTAATCTCTGGCGTCCCACAGGGCACAGTACTCGGACCCCTACTTTTCTTAATTTATATAAATGACCTCCCAGCTAACATTTCATCAAATATTCGCCTGTTTGCAGATGATTGCGTCGTGTACCGTCCAATAAAAAACCCTACCGATATTGCTATACTTCAAAACGACCTTAACCTTATTGAATCCTGGTGTAACGACTGGCTAATGTCCTTAAACGTAAATAAGACATCGCTAATATCATTTCACCGTAAGCAACATACCATCAAGCGACTTACACCATTTCGGGCTCTACAATCTTAACAGCAGAATCCTATAAATACCTCGGCGTAACATTCTCAAGCAACCCCACCTGGTCCACTCACGTTAACAACGTAGCATCCTCCGCTAATCGTGCGCTGGGGTTTCTTCGTAGGAATTTAAAACTTGCTCCCTCATCAGTGAAGTTGTTAGCTTACACCACATTTGTTCGCCCTAAATTGGAGTACGCACGCTCGGTTTGGGACCCTCATCAATCTAATCTATCTAACCTTCTCGAATCTGTACAAAATCGCGCAGCCCGGTTCATCTACTCCGTGTACACTTATCACTCCAGCGTTTCTGAACTTAAAAACTCGTGGCCACCTCAACAACCTAGAATCACGTCGTCATATATCTCGGCTCTGTCTTTTTCGCAAATCTTATCACGCTCCTTTCAACGTTCCAGTCATCTTGCCTGCTCATCGATTATCCAGCCGTACAAACCATCCCCGAGCCGTTTATTCACCGCCAGCACAAACTACTGCCCACCTTCGCTCCTTTTTTGTTGCAACCGCCCGGGAATGGAAAAACTTGCCTGCCTTCGCCATGCACCACTCCGACTTACATGTATTCAAGACCGTGATTGAATCGTTAATATGTTGCTAATTATGCCCATCCCTCATGAAATACCCCGACTGGGGCCTTTGAGGTATACTAAATAAATAAATAAATAAATAAATAAATAAATAAATAAATAAATAAATTTACTGCTGAGTGCTATTGCATACTGCTAGCTATAAGGCACACGTTAAAGAAGAAAGAATCAGCCTCCATCATATTGCCACCTAGAGTTGTGAGCCGGCAAGCCCTAGCGAGCCGAAAAGGGCAACGAGAACGAAGAAGTGTGGTTAGCGTCTCGTTTCGAAGATACACGCTCGTGTCTTTCTGCCCCGCTGTTCCTGTCCCTTCTCTACGGCTCTTGGTACGTGACAAACTGGTGGAGGTGCTGGGTAATCTATGCACCGTACCCCTCCACATAGCAGGAACACAAGCGTCGTACCGGTGGTCACTCCTGTGCACCGCGCCAGCAGAAGGATCCGAGGGCAATCCCCTGAGTTTGGACTGCTCGCAAACAACATGGCAGCTCCGACCAGCCATGCCGACACCAACCCAACCGGTACGAACGGCACAACGCCGCTCCATTGCACCTTACTAACACCGTGAACGCCAAATCCTTTTCATGGCACTGCACTTGAGGATGTGGAAGATTGGCTTGTTAATTACGAGTTCGTTGCCGTGCACAACCAGTGGGACGACGCAGACAAAACTGCGGCACGTCTATTTCAGTCTTTTGGACGGCGCACGTGTCTGGTTCGAGAACCGGGCAGGTATTCTTACATCATGGGAAGACTTCAAACGCCGACTTCTTGCGACATATGCAAGCCCTGACCGTCGGGAGAGAGCTGAGCGCGATCTGCAGTCCCGCATACAACTACCAACCGAAGGGTTGCAATGTATGTCGAGGAAATGACGCGCCTCTTCCACCGAGCTGACCCCGGCATGCCAGAAGAAAAGAAGGTACGGTACCTCATGCGCGGGGTGAAAGAGCAACTTTTCAGTGGGCTTGTACGCAGTCCACCCAAGACTGTGTCAGAATTTCTCACGGAAGCTGCCACCATCGAAAGCACCCTTAGGCACCGGGCCCCGTCATACGAGCGGCACGTCAATGCTTCAACTACGGACTACTTTGGAGCTTTCGGTGGCCAAATGGATTTTTTCCGAGAGCTCATACGTTCAGTCATCCGCGAAGAACTCCAGAAGCTGTCAGTGCCCTCGCAGCTCCCTACCTCTTCGTTGTCCAGCGTTGCCCGAGATGAAGTCCAGCAAGCTTTAAGAGAACCATCTTGCATGCGGGATTATCAACCAACCGGTGACTTCCCCCGCATGTCCTACGCTCAAGCTTTACGGCAACCTGTAACACCCGCAATCCCGCATCCCACCGTGGCCCCAGCCATGCTGCAGACGGTCCAAGCGGCGCCATATTACAGCGCACCTCGCCCGATCTCGCGGAAATCAGACGTCTGGCGTGCGCCTGATCGATGTCCTCTCTGCTTCCACTGTGGCGAAGCTGGGCATCTTTACCGACACTGTTCTTACCGGCAACTTGGACTACGCGGATTTTCGACGAACTCACCACCACCCAGGTTCGGTCAGCGGCCCCCTGATATTGAAGAGTATGTGGCTCAACAGCGCCGAACTTCGTCATCCTTGCACCAGTCACGCTCCCCGTCGCCGCGGCGATTTTATCCTAATCGCCGCACCTATTCGAGCGTGGCGCAGGGTCGGTCCCCCAGTCCGCGCCGGGAAAACTAACCACATCGACCTTCGGGGGCGAGGCTGCTCATACTGGACAAGCTCAAGGCCTCCTACCGACGCTTCCGCAAACTGACGATTCCCCGACGACGACGACACCAGCTGGTTCCGAAAAGGTTTCATTAGATATTCCAGTGCTGCTCGACGATCGCAAAGTCACTGCTTTTAGTTGACACGGGTGCAGATTTTTCTATAATAAGTGAAAAACAGGCTGCTCTTCTAAAGAAAGTGACGATGCCTTGGAACCTCAAGCCAATTTGTACTGCTGGCGGGCACATCGTCATGCCACTCGGCGTTTGCACAGCACGAATACAGATTCGTGGTTCAACCTTTGTTATCAGCTTGAGCGTTGTCCGTCAGTGTTCTCGAGACCTGATCATTGGCATGGACTTCCTGAGGGAGCACGGTGCTATCATCGACATTCGACAACGCCTCGTCACGTTCTCAACAAAAAGCGGCACACCAGAGCATAATCCCGACCACGATAGAGTATGTCTGCGGGTAATTGACGATGCTGTGACGATACCACCGCGCTCAAGTGTTATGGTTCAAGTGGCTGGTAACAAATCAGCACACGGTGAAATGGTGGCGGAGAGCAATCGATCCCTGCTCTTTTCCCAAAATGTCTGCGTAGCACGAAGCCTAGTAGACCTTCAGGATGGCCATTGCGAGGTACTTGTTACGAACTTCAGCTACGAGCGCCGACACCTTTTCCTGGTACTGTCATCGCCTATGCCTACCCAGTAACTAATGTGACTGAGTGTTTTGCTTCCGAGGCAACCGATAATACCGAAGCACCTCTCCGGGGCGTCGACATAAATCCAACGCTTTCTGACGAAAACAAACGAAGGCTTAACGACCTGTTGATAGAATTCCACGCCTGTTTTGCACGTTCATCGAGAATCCGCCAAACATCGATTACCAAACACCGTATTATCACCTACGGCGACGCGCACCCTATACGGCAACAGCCTTACCGCGTTTCACCAACCGAACGACGCGCGATTCAAAAGCAAGTGAAGGAAGTGCTTCAAGACGGTGTAATACAGCCATCAAGTAGCCCTTGGTCATCGCCAGTGGTCCTTGTAAAGAAGGATGGTACACTTCGCTTTTGTGTCGATTATAGGAAGCTGAATAACGTCACAAAGAAAGACGTGTACCCGTTGCCTCGAGTGGACGATTCTCTTGACAGGCTGAGGCGAGCAAAGTACTTTTCCTCAATCGACCTCAAAAGTGGTTATTGGCAAATTGAAGTCGATGAACGTGACCGCGAAAAAAACGGCTTTTGTAACTCCTGACGGCCTGTATGAGTTCCGAGTGCTCCCATTCGGCCTCTGTTCCGCTCCGGCCACATTCCAACGAATGATGGATACCGTTCTCGCGGACCTCAAGTGGAAAAGTTGCCTCGTCTATCTAGATGATGTCGTTGTCTTTTCAAAAACGTTTGACGAGCACCTTCGTCGCTTCGGAGTGTTTTTGAAGCCATACGATCCGCTGACCTTACCCTCAAGCCAGAGAAGTGCCATTTCGGCTACAATGAACTGAAGTTCCTGGGTCACGTTGTGAGCGCTGCAGGCGTTCGGCCCGATCCCGAGAAGACTGCCGCTGTGGCCTCTTTTCCAGCTCCGACAGACAAAAAAAGTCTTCGGCGATTTCTGGGGCTCTGCGCCTACTATCGCCGCTTTATTGAAAACTTCTCTAAGGTTGCGGAGCCTCTCATCAGACTTACGCGTGACGACACCCCATTTCAGTGGACTGACCAACAAGCGACTGCCTTTGCGGAACTGCAATATCGATTGTCTTCCCCTCCTGTACTCGGTCATTTCGATGAGGACGCTGACACAGAGGTGGGCACTGACGCAAGCAACATTGGTCTCGGAGCTATCCTGCTGCAAACACAAGATGGGATTGAACGTGTGATTGCCTACGCGAGCCGCACTCTATCACGTGCCGAAACCAACTATTCAACGTCAGAGAAGGAATGTCTCGCGGTAATATGGGCGATTACAAAGTTCAGGGCTTATCTATATGGGCGCCCATTCAAAGTTGTGAGTGATCACCACGCTTTATGTTGGTTGGCCTAACCTCCGAGACCCCTCTGGGCGATTAGCACGATGGAGTCTGCGACTTCAGGAGTTCGATATCACCATTGTATACAAGTCGGGTAGAAAGCATGAAG
The DNA here is from genome assembly GCA_013436015.1 of Rhipicephalus annulatus. Taxonomy (NCBI): domain Eukaryota; kingdom Metazoa; phylum Arthropoda; class Arachnida; order Ixodida; family Ixodidae; genus Rhipicephalus; species Rhipicephalus annulatus. The sequence continues at coordinate 34,773 of WOVY01000646.1, forward strand.
ACGCTGACACGCTATCACGAGCACCTCTGGAGTCCGACCATACAGCTGTAGAAGACGACAGCACCTTCCTGGGACTCTCAGTGGGGCGGACCTCCTCAGTAAGCAACGAGCGGACCCCGAGTTAAGACCCATCATCGATCATTTAAAAGGCAGCACCGCGTCTGTTCCTCGTCTCCTTTCCCGTACGTTGCCGTCATTTTGCTTACGACACGACATATTATACAAGAAAAACACTGGTGTTGGCAGCAGATCTTATCTTCTAGTCGTCCCTCAAGACCTTCGTGATGACATCCTATTAGCCTGCCACGATGAGCCGACATCCGGCCACCTGGGATACTCACGGACACTCGACCGGGTTCGAAAGCTATATTTCTGGCCAAAACTCGCCGCTTGTGTCAAACGCTACGTGAAAGGATGCCGCGAATGTCAGCGTCGCAAGTCACCACCTGTGAAGCCTGCAGGCCTCTTACAACCCATCGATTCACCGCGTACGCCGTTTGACCAAGTTGGGATGGACCTTCTTGGACCGTTTCCTTTGTCTCACTCCGGAAACAAGTGGATCATCGTCGCAACTGATTACTTGACGCGTTACGCTGAAACGAAGCCATTGCCACGCGGTACAGCATCTGAAGTCGCCCAGTTTTTCATGCACCACATTGTGCTTCGTCACGGTGCCCCGTCATTCATCATCACTGACCGAGGGACAGCGTTTACGGCAAAACTGTTGGACGACATCTTCAAGCTCAGTTACACGAACCACGCAAGACAACCGCATACCACCCCCAGAGTAACGGCTTAACAGAAAGGCTGAACAAAAACGCTGGCGGACATGATTTCTATGTACGTGGATGTGCAGCATAAAACGTGGGACGAAATCCTGCCATACGTAACGTTTGCATACAACACCGCAACCCAGGAAACGACAAGGTTCGCACCCTTCGGCCTCGTTTACGGTAGAGACGTGCAAACCATGCTAGACGCTATGATTCCTTGTGCCATCGACCAGCACGAGCTACTAACTCCCGATGTCGACGATTACATTCAGCGTGCAGAGGAAGCACGTCAATTAGCTCGCGTGCACATAAGATCGCAGCAATGTGAAAACGCCCGAAGGTACAATATCCACCACAAGTCTCCTACCAACCTGGCGACCAAGTGTGGGTTTGGACTCCTGTTAGACGGCGAGGTCTGAGCGAAAAACTCCTGAGCAAGTACTTCGGACCCTACAAAGTATTACGGCGGTTGAACGAGGTCAACTAACGAAGTTATTCCAGACGGAGGCTCGGCAACGACACAGCGCCGCTCACCACGAACAGAGATTGTGCATGTCGTCCGCCCTAAAACCTTATATTACGCGGTGATACTCGTCTTATTATGCCCGGGCAGCAAAACATTTTCGTTTTTTTTACATTGCCCGTTGGGTCTCGAACGAACTGTGAACTCTGTTAATGTTTTTTTTCACTTATGACCAACCTCAGACAATTTTTTTTTGCACCTGCATATGCCCTGTGCACTATAGCTACCGTTTCTCTTTTTTTTTTCCCCTTATCGACCCTGCTGTCCCCTTCTGTATGAGCATCGGGTCGATGCTCTAATGGGAGGGGGAATAATGCCACCTAGAGTTGTGAGCC